>JAJJWW010014441.1:0-98958 GCA_023531295.1 Papaver armeniacum
TTCTGGCGTGTCTCTTGTAGAAAATATTGTATGTATGTAAACCAAGGAAATACTGCATATATTATTTGAACCCGTAGGGAGAGTGCTCCATATTATTTTGAACCGAAGAAGGTTGTCAAGAGACGCACTTGAGCTCCGTATAAAAATTGCGTATATAATTTTTTGAACTGGCTAGGAAAATCTTGCGTGTGCGGTCTTCAACTCCAGAGAAAATCGTCAGACATGAATCTCGAAGAAGAATATCAGTATATATGCTCCATACTTACTTCGAACCCAGAAATATCAGATATATGATTTTTCCTAAAGAAATACCGTGCGTGCGATTTGAACTCGTGAGAAAAATGCTCTATATAATTTTGAAAAGAAGGATACGTAGGCACACTTGAACCCTACATAAAATACCGCGTATATAGTCTTGAACCCGAAGAAAATTTCCACGTATATAGTTTTGAACTCAAAATTCTGCGTATATAGTCTTGAACCCGAAGAAAATTTTGCGTATATAGTATTGGAACTCAAGAAAATTCTGCGTATATAGTCTTGAACTAAGAAAATTCCCATGATATAGTCTTGAACTTAGAAAGAAAATTCTCATGTATATAGTTTTGAAACCGTAGAGAATACGCCTCCTCTTTTTTATTATTTCGGGGTTTTTCTTTTTGTTGGCTGTGATTATGTGTCGGGAGAGATAATTTTGTTTTTTTTTGTTTTTTTTTTTCGTGTACGGGTATCTTGTTACTAAGTTGCTATTAAAATATGTTACTCCGGGATAAAATTTCACTTCCTCAAAGGATGTCCATAATTCCAAACCAAACACGGATGATGAGTTCTTCGCCAAAAACTCGTCTCTCGCTCGGAAAAATCACCTGTGTTTAGTGCCAATTTTGTTAACCGGTGGTGAAGATGAAAGGAAGACACATTCGATTCGCCCGAGAGAATACTATACGGTTGCCTTCAAAAAGGGTATTCTCCTCTTCCAATATTGATTTGAGGATGTGTCAAAGCCCATTGCGTTCTTTTGGTAGATGGGTTGAGTTCATGGTGAGTAAGGACGCATAAACACCAACCCCACTTTCGAGCGCAGACATTATTGATGCCGAGCTTGAGTTTAAATAAAACCTCCAAATTAGGAAGGATATCCCAGCTGGTTGCTTTCATCTCGAGATGGTGTTCTGACACCCACAATCATATGTAGTGGGGGGAGATAACTTTTCTCCTTGGGAGAGTGTGGCTCTCTTGTCAATCTTAGAATCGGGAATCTTAAAATCAATTATTCAGAAGTGAGGTGAAGATGCGGGATGACCTTGCCGCTAAGTCGGGAGATTACGCTCGAAAAAAGACACCACTGCTGAAGTCGAAGGATTCTGTCTGAAAGAGGATGAAAGGTGCTTTTATAGCTGGTGGATGTCTCGGTGGTTTCCGGACGAAATGGAACCCGGAACGAAACGATGATCTTCATGTTGCGGCATTTTTGGCTCTCTTGGTTGTCTAGAGACATTTTGATGACGGTTCCGGGGCAAGAAGGAAATAAGACCTTATTGCTAGCGGTTCTTGTGAAGTTAGCAAAGGTGAAGTTCTTCCCATTGGCAAGCTATTCCTCGGTTCCCTCGTATGCATCGGATCACCTAGTTGCGAATACGAGTTTCGAATGGTTTCATGAAAGTGAATTCATGTGCACGTTGCTTTTCTACAAGTCTGCTATGGGAGCACTTTGAGAAGTATGCTCCGAAACCGATGCCTTCGATTCCGCGAGTTGGGGTCTCCCGACTCCTTCGATGGGTGAACAATGGGCAACCAAAGGGTTGGCGTGAGCTTGGTTAGTATTCTTGATAAGTCGTATGAAATCAATTTTCGCCATTGGAGCCGTGCATGGGTCGGTGACTCAAATTGACACCTTGCTTCGCTCTGCTCATGTCTTTGTCTTCGATGGCGATTTGAGCGTTGGTGAAAACTTGTTCGTTCAAAGCCGCTTTGCCTAGGTTATATGCCTTTCTTCATGGGGTCTTTCCGGATAGCATGCTTAAAGCATTGTCGTCTTTCGTCATGGGTTTCGACGTCAAGGTACTCTTGCTTGTTAGTGCTTCCTAAGGATTCACCGCGTGCCGCCCCTCAATGCCGGTGCCCTCGAGCTTCGGGTATCCGCCTTCCCTTCTTACAAATGGGAAGGGTAACCCAGCCGACCCTTTGGCTATAATGAGTTGGTGTGATGAGTTTATTATGATCCGAGGCTTTTGTGAATAACGTGGTGGAGAACGTTCGTTGTAAACCTTCCCGACGGTTTTGAAGAAGTATCCAATGTTGAGAGATCTCAAGCGAAAGTTGCCTAGCAACTCCTGGAAAGTCCCTGTGCCAAGGAACGGAGAACGAAGAATCGTGGTCATGTTCCGGGTTCGGACGGTTTCAAAGACCCTTCCTCGGCTCCTCGTGTCTTTCTTCCAATAACCGGGTATGTGTAAGCCTCTTCTTTGGTTTGTCTCAAAATACATGAATTTCACGAAAACATGTGTCTGTTTCCTCCGGTGGCCGGTAGTGTTAATGCTTTCGGCGCCTTGCACGCTGTTTCAGGAGCCCGGCGATTTCTTCAAAGAATTACCCGGCAGGCCAGCCTTCTCGATGATGAGCGGAGAAAGAAGAAAGTTCGACAAGTGAGGGTGATTCCTCCGGCAAGACTGGTTCTTTTTCGGGAAGTGGTTCGGTGAGTTTCTGCGCTTCTTTTCTCTCTCTTCTTCTGTTTCTTCTTTTGAAAAATGTCTAACTCGAGTTCGCAGGAGGAATCCGATTCGGAGGATGATCTGGGGTAGAGGCACACGAAAACTCCTGCCTTTGTGACCCCGCCGGTGACTTAGAGATGGGCGTTATCCAATTGCCGGGCACGAGATGTGGCTCAAACGGCGGATGATTCTACGATGGTTGTTACCGTAGACATGGAGGAAGACCCTAGCGAGTCGTGAGGCGAGGTGCAAGGCGCCATTTTTGATCCTCCGTGACTTGGTTCCTTATCCGGGTCATGTCTTGGTTTAACATGGCTTTGCTTAAGCACGAGGCGTTGTACAATTGTAATCCGGGAGAAGTACGGACATATGGCCACAACCAAGAAAGTCACTAGTCGATTTTACGCTGGCTAAGCGTGTATAAGAGGGCTTTATCTTCCATCGAGGATATGCGTGAGGTGACTGGTCACACCGTTTGAAGACGTTATTGCCAACCGAGAACACCATCGCGACGTGTGCGTAGAAAGGAGTTCAACACTTCGTGGTTTGTCAAGGCCTTGCTTTGAGATCCAAAAGTTGAAAGATGCAAAGAATCGAAAGCCTTTCCTGGGAGGAGATTGCACGACACAAGAGGTAGAACTCAAAAACTTTCCAAGATGTTGACTTATGAAGATAAGGCTCAAGATGCAAAATTGACTTTCTCCAAGAAGAAATGAGACCTCTCCGTTGGATGATTTTCCTTTGAATGTTTCTCAATTAAACTTTCATTTAGGTTCTTTTCTCTTTCTTTTTTGAAAAAGACATATTGATGTCGGTTCCAAAGTTCTGACCTAGGTTTTGGCAGAAATTGGTAGCTTTTGAGGATATTGGGTTATTTCGGGATAAATGGTTTTGATAATATGACTGATTATGTTTTGGGAAAGGAATATTGCTTTTTGAAAGTGCGTGCAATAGCAATAGGCACAATACTCGGTAGTATAATGGTTTTACTAAGAACCTAAAACAAATCGTATATCTTGCGCATCTAATTTACTCACTTCATAGATTTTTGCGAACATGCCTCTTCTTGTGTAAAGGCGGTTTCTTTGGTAAGATCGCCAAGCAAGTCCCCAATCACCTGGCAGATCTTCACAGTCCCAGGTTTTCTTGTGTAGTTGTTACAATCAGTAACTTGTGTTGTCCGGGTAGTTGCGTCGGATTGAGTCGCCATCCCCTACCGTCTTGACATCCGGGTCAAGAACGAGACTCCATGTCTAACATTGTAGCTGATAGATCAATCCTCCCACTGTGTCGCTAATTGTTTATGGGTAAAAATCGTTTCTGCCGATTTTGGTAAGTCCGGTAGGTGAGTGAGAAACTGGTTCAAACCCTAAACAAATGTGCTGCACGTGAGCACTTTATAGATTCGAGAGATCACTACAAGAAAATTAGGATTTAGCGACTACCTTGATTCAGTTGGTACAGGGCCGTTTTCGGCGGATGGAGCTCTGTAGCAACCAACATGGCAACAGATACGCTCGGTGACTAAAGGCTTCGTTGCTAAAGACCTGGACCAACCATGCTGCTGGAAGAGATATCTATCAACTAAATGAAACGACGAAAGTTTTAGTCGACACAAGTTTCCAATAACTATTAACTATCGTTGTTAGAAGCATAAACATTTGTTGCTGAAACATTTCACCCGCAAAATATTTTGTTGATGAAGACTAATACATCGTTGGTAGAGGTAGGATGTTATAAAACATTGTAAGCTGCTAAAGATCGTAACTCACGATTTTCTGTTGGTGTAGGTGTTTGATGTCGTTGGTCAAGCAATTTTATCACCGAATATTTTGCCGGTCAAGAGTTTTATCAACTAGATCTTTGTTGGTAAAGGGGTTCTAGCAGCAGAATAGTTGGCTAGCTGGTGGAGGTGTTTGATGTCGTTGGTCAAGAGTTTTATCAACTAGATCTTTGTTAGTAGAGGGATTCTAGCAGCAGAATAGTTGGCTAGCTGGTGGAGGTGTTTGATGTCGTTGGTCAAGCAATTTGTTTTGACGGTCAAGAGTTTTATCAACTAGATCTTTGTTGGTAGAGGGATTCTAGCAGCAGAATAGTCGGCTGGCTAAGGAGCGACGTTGGTAAAGAATTCAACCAACATAATATCTGGTCGTTAACATTCACTAGGTGAAGGCCCTCAGCCGACTACAAATTTGAGCTGCTGGGAGTAATCTACGAACGCATTATTATGCAAAAATAAAAATAAAAAAATGTATGGATTTTATTTTGAAAATTATACATTAGATATTATTAATATTGAAAATATCCAAAAACTACAAAATCTATCCACCTCTTCTGATTAACCAATAAGACAGTACAAAACTTGTCCGCTCACATTAAAAAGAAAAACCGACCAACGTACTAAGACACGCACGGGACCTAGGCTATCATTGAGGAATTGGTAGCAGCTTAGAGTCCGGCTCTGGGTTTGTACATGTACTTACTAAGATCTCACCATTGTCAGTACCTCTGTTCCTTTGGTATGTCTACGATTTGCAGGGTCTAGGAAGGGAAGCATTCAAACTTAGTCCAACTCATGAAACAGCAGCAATAAGAGACCCTCCAAATCAACAAATGAAGCCCTTGGCACGCTTCCTGCAGTGTAGCTAAGACAACCTTGAAATCACTTCCTGAATAGACCACTTTACGAAGATAGATAAGCTACAAACAAATCCATGAATGTGCAAGACATTAGTCAAGCTATCTATAAACAGTCCCCAAAAGAAAATCATTAAATTGAAGGCCAAGAACATCCTAAAGAAAAAAAGAGAAAATTCAAACCTCAACAAGGTAATCTCTAACTGATTACTTCTCTCGTGTGGTGATGGACAACTTTATGAAAACAGATAAGCTATACATGGATTGGCAGGGGGAAATCGACTTGGGAAACAAAACTGAATGTCTATAGGAGGACACAGGCGATTCATATTTTGTGATTGACCTTGTATTTTTCCTTAAATAAACAACACGGAATGCATAATTTAGTTTCTCATCTGAAAATGTATACATATCATTCCAGTAATTCGTACCTGATCAAGGTTAGTTCATCGGCTTCATCCGAAGACAGACCATATGACCTAATTCACTAAAAGCAAGCATATCCTTCCCATATCGTAAGGCAATGTACGGACCATAGGACCTAATTCTCTGGGTATAGACATTAGTAAACACAGCATCACAGCTGTGAAATACTCGATAAAAAACCACGAAATAAAAATTGAGATAAAAAGACTAACCTGAGCTTCTTGGTGTCATACAAGAGATGAAAGTTCTCGTTAGTCTTGGGAACCGATACAACATCTAATAAGTAAACAAAGAAGCCATATCATGGTTTCACATTCTTATAAGCACAAATATACTAAGACAAATTACTCGTGAAAGGTCATAGTAAGCGGCTATGTTGTAAAAGGCGCACTAAGCATGGGGCTGGCGCCTGGCAAAAAAAGGCGCCCAGGCGCCAAAACAAACCTGTTAATGTAGTTTTCCATTTTTTTTCCTCCACGCCTAGGCGCGCCTAATACAACATAGGTAAGCGGCTGACACTCCAGTATCCTCAGATGTCTTGATTCAAAAGAATCACTAGGCAAGGAGTCCATTGGTGACATCCTTTGAATTCATAAATAGCATTTCTCAATGGAAACATGTTAAAAAAATTAAGACTAAAATGAAAAGCGGACTAAATAAAAGAGTATATTATTATATACACATACCCAGATGGATAGGTCTTGTCTGTTCGCACTTTCCCATCAACAAGAATGTTCCTTTGCATCAAAATAGCAGTAACCTCACAGTATGCAAGGGCCTACTTCAATCTGTTTCGCAGGAAAAAAAATCAAGTGAAGACATTCCCGATATTTGTGATGATCTGATGATGGCTTGGGAGCCTACACAACATAAAATTTTGCATAGAGAGTAAGCATTACATCCTTTCCATCCCTACATAACTTTGCAAAATAAGTCATCAACGTACTTACAAATGCGCCTCCAAAGTTTATCGAGCATCCGTGTTGGGGCATTAAGCCTCTTCAAATGCTTCTTCAATCCCCTTGCCTGAGAATTATCAAACAATTAGGATAGAACAAATTTTTATAATAATTCAAGATTAATGAACCTTGAATCCAACTAAGCCAACAAGTGTAAGGAATCTTTGCAGTTTCAGCCATCCTTAAAATTCACAACATCAACAGACCTACAAAAGAAACTAAATTGAACAATAACAAGGGACAATCTACTGGAATGCATTTCCAAAGTAATAAGTTTCCAAATAGGCTGCTTAATCTATACATTCATCTAACACCCAACTGATTGTAGTCATTTTAGACCTCAGGTTCAAGTTAGGTGTTTTTCTAATTCACAGAGCTATCAGAACCTGTCGAGATTCAAGAGTAACATCCCAAAATTCAGTGTATCGAGCAATAAATTCATCGTCATTTTGCTTAGGGTTTAGAATTTTAGATTGGATCCGGGCAAGTATGAAGTCTCTGATTTAAACTAGGGTCAGAACTCACAGATATCTCTCTTTAATTTATATTAAAGATTCATTCCACTAAGCTTGACACCTATCAATCCAATGAATTATTTTCCAATAAGATTGATTCCAGAGGAAATGGAAAGGTTAAGAAATAAATTTCAACACAATTTCATGATAGCATGTTGAAGTATGAAAAACTTCTTTCGTGTAGTGAGCATCATGCTAATGCTGCATCCTTCTCCTGTCAGCACGTAGTAGGACAAGCTAACAGTAAGAAACTGGAAGAAAAATATATCCATAGCGTCATTTAATTAAGTTCTGTCCATAAATACCAAGTAATAAAGTTGTCATAATTTACTTCTGTTCAGTGCAAACACGAAAGGCATAATTTAGCTTTTCATCTGAAAATGTATATATCATTCCAGCCATCGCACCTGATCAAGGTTAGTTCATCGGCTTCATTCGAAGATAGATCATGTGTGCATCCACTAAAAGCAAGCATTTCCATTGGAAAGTATGTATTACAGAAACATAGTTCACTCACACATCCTCTGGAACCTCCAAGAACAATCATGCATCCCAATCTTCCACTACATCTGCTAAATTGGACTATATCAAGACAAAAAACAAAGTATATGGTCAAAATATGTAAATGCATAGGCTTGCAATGATACAAAAACAAGGGGGAAAATCACCATAGGCTCACAAGCCAAGCCTTAAACGCAGTTGAAGTGATGACAACTGATTAACGGGTACATTTATGGACTCGACTCCTTGATGGTAAACATGATATTTAGGCTGATTAGTCATTTGTGTATAACAGAATTAAAGGCACAAGTATATGATCCAAGTGTTCAAGGTTCTGCCTTAGACCGTCTAGATGCTTAAACTCACTTTGAAGCTCTTACCACTAACAGGATACTACATTCACCAAGTTAACCTGCTGAATCTGTCAAGCTGTTGGGAAAACCGAAAAAGGAACAATCATTTCTGCCGGTGTTGGTGTCTCCTGCATAAACATAGAGTACGAAAGTGAGCAATTATTGAGGTGGAGCAGGTTCTCAGTTAAATTTATTGGATTAGCATGCTCCTATACCACCACCACCAAATTCACTTCCGTAGCCACCGTATCCGCTGGATCTACCACCACCACAAGTCCTATAAGAACTAGCACCATAGTCCGCCAACCACCTCCACTGTATCCACCATAAGCATCACCAAACCCAGCACCATAAGAGGGTCTACTATCACTGAGTGTCATAAAAGGTCCCCAATATAGGCACACTACATGCGACAACACATATAAATACGCTTTTGTAACTCAGAAACAACATAGATCATTCAAAATCAAACACAACCACCATTAGAAGAAACTCTACAACAGTAAGATGTGGGCCAAGAAACAATAGAGGTCTATTAGTTAAAGGAAGAATTTTAAGTACAGAAGCAATGCAAGCAGTTCAAGCACTTAAAAGGGCAAAAGGGGATGAAATCAAAATCAATGAAATCATTTCAAAAAAACCCATCTCGTTTAATAAAAAATGATTTATTAGCTTCACTAAGTGAATTACTTGGACAAGGTCACTGTGAGCTAGCCATGAAAGTGTTTGTTGAAGTTAAATCAGATTTATACATACTTTTGGTCATTGTTGGAAAGCTGTGGCATAGTGGAGTTCTTCTGGACATTTAGACCTCTGTTCAAGTACATTCATCTAGATATGCCACAAGCAATGTGGAGAACCAAGAAAGTATCCTGAAAAGTTCAAACAAGAGAAAATACAAACATTAGAATCATAAATTCATGAAAGTTGCCCAGTATACATTTCGCATAACTTATAGTAACACATTAAGCAAAAGAACAATGACTAGTACTAACCACTAGATCTCCAGTAGAACAACTGGCTTTAGAGAGTCGTAGAATCAAAAGTAGAGACCATGGTAAACAATAATTCCAACACAATAAATATCCACTGTAAATCCCAGCAGCACCATCATAAGATAGTCTTCCTGTATACACCAAGAGACCATCAGCAGTATTGATTGATTAAAGCCCTTTCTCCTCTCATTCTCCTAGAAAGCCGAATATCCTTGGCTTGATTGTCACACGCTTCGCATGAAGGGAACACAAGTTGGTATTATCAAACAAACCAACCAATTAGGCTTCAGCTGCTTCTTGTAACGCCAACACAGCATGACTCTGGAACCTTAAATCAGTCTGCATAAAACAAGTACATAATCCACATTCAATTAGTATAAGTATATTTTATCTTGCTTAATTTCACTAAATCAATTTAATCAAATTAAGCATTCAAAAAACAGTTTAAAAAACTCTATACATTGAAGTCCTGGGCAATTTCACGAACAATTCTCTGGAATGTAAGTTTCATGAACAGCAATTCAGTACTCTTATGGTACTTATGAATTCCATTGTTATTAACACAATCAAAATTATAATGAAGGTAGAAGGAACTTAACCGAAGAGCAAAAGTTCCAGGACAGTATGGGTGTGGCTTCTTTAAGTCGACCAGTAGTTGGTGCAGAGTTACGTGTAGTCTTGGTAGCTAGCTGCTTCCTTGGTGCCTTCCCTCCAGTTTTAGGAGCAGTTTGCCAATTTCTGCAAATACCACCGTTTAGTTATCCATGGAAATCTTTGGTTTCCTCTTCGATCTCTAAATATGAGTTTTCTGATTTGAATGTTTAATAAGTAAGAATACTACCTGGGCACAATACGAAACCAGAGTGAAAAGGTGCAGAATTGGCCAGTGTAAATGCCACTGTCATCACTATGTCCAATATTGAGCTGAACAGAAGCATGATCTTTTGCGGTAATTATCCTATTTGCAGCAGAACTACAATTCAAAATAGCAAATATAATCAAACTCATTAATTACTTAATTCAGTTTAAGCTAAAATTGAAAAAACTACAGACACAAAATTACGAATAATGGAGCTTTACCATTTCCTAGGGATGTAAAAGATCCATACTTCTCTTGAACAGTAAGCAATGCATCAACAAAATGCTGCTTAGCACCACCGCTGGTCTGACGAGCAAGAGTATGTTCATCCATAATAGCTCTGGTGAGACGATCCCTATGAGCTCCGTGTTTTGCAAAGGCTTCTTCCTCAAGTGGGAACAAAAATCTTAGCCATGGAATATGTTCAGCCGTTGCTAGCGACGCACCGAGCTTCAAACCATTAGCAACAATAGCTTTAAATGAATGGTCCTTGTTCATCCATTATACCTTCTGAATTCACAAATCGTTTACCAAATGCTAGCCTAGTTATGTTGTTGAATACCACCCCACTTAAATAGTTCTTCACTACAATGCTTTTCCCACTCTTATCTACACAAACATTAATCAAGATCAAATTAATTGGCATTTAAAATCACTTAACACAACAATTAGAAGAAGAAGAAAAAATACATATCTCCAGGCCTTTTCTTTGACCCATGAAATATATTGAAGGTGTGACTTCAATAAACTTAAATGACTAGATTTAATTAAATTAGAATTGAATCAACAATCAACATACCTTCATCAGTTGTAAACAGAACCTCTTGAGTAACTCCACTTGCAACATTAGTAACTTCTCCCCTTTTAGAAACAAAACAAAAACCAAATTTAGCAACACCTAATCAAAGATTAGATAACTAAAAAAGCAAAATCACCGAAGATTACAGAGAGGGTTTGAATGAATTATCTTTTGAAAGGTTTGTAGACAGAAGTAAGTTTATGAGCAACACCAAGTGCTTCAAGAGCAATCCAAGCATTTGAGAAAAGAATAAGGGCAGCACCAGTGACTCTCAGCTCATTTGCTCTCTCCAACACTAAACTCTTGACTCCAACTCTCTTTAGTGCTAATGTTGTTGCTAATCCTGCAACTCCACCTCCAACAATCACTACTTCTTCAAGTGTTGAACAGTAATCTGAAGACGAACCAAAATTAGACCTAATTAAAAGCAAAATCAAACCCAGTTGGGGAAATTTGGGAGAGTATGCTACCTGCAATTTCATTTTCAACTCCTGCAGCTGCACATCATTATAACCAACTACAACTGAAGCTGCAACTCCAGTTCAAGAAGTCGATTTTTTGTACCTGCAACACCCATCAACAATCAATGGCAGCATCACAGATTCCAGCTTCAGAATCCTTGAATTCATCCTATTCCAGAAACCCATTGTAGTAACATTCCCAGATCCCCTTTCTTGGTTGTTGTAAACTCAGAACCCCGATCAATCTCTTCTCAATTCTGAATCAAAACAATTTCGAAACCTAAGTCGACCACCATCTTCACTGCCAACAACCAAACCCTTGAATTTCATTATCATCACCGGATTCTTCAATTTATCCATCTTCAACAAACCCTAATTATCCACAAACCCGTGAAACTTTTGATTTCTTCTCATAATTCATAGCAGCAGCACCTTCTTCTCAGTCTCAGAAACAAACCCAATTTGACCTCATGTTCTTACACAGCAACGACAACAAAACCTTCTTCTCTTTAATCTTGAGTTCATCAGTTCTTCATAAACTCTCGATTCCCAAATCTCCCTGTCAATTTGAATCACATCAAACCCTAATTCGTTTCTGTAATCTTCTCCTCATCATCTCTTCGATTTCTTCTCTTGGTTTCACCACTGATGTCTTCCCTGAGTCTGTGTTCTTCCCGACCAAGACCTAACCTAACCTAGGAGAACCATAGAAAGTAAATGGTTTGATTTTATGTAAAAGAATTAGGGTTTTTGAAGAGATTTGGTGAAGCAGGTGAACAGAGGGAGAGGAGATGGCGATGATGAGTAAAGATGGGTTGAGTGAATTAGATTTTCTCAAGTAATGCCGCTGGTCATCTGTGGAGTGTGGAGGAGACGAAGAGCAAAGCAGATGAAGGTAGAGCAAAATAGATAGAGTTCGAGTGGTTGAGGAGGTTTTGGTGAATGAAAATGATGGACGACTTAAATTTCATATGATTTCGTTTGATCCACTCATACGGATTGAGAAAAAGAATCTTTAAAATTTTGAATTATCGGTTGAGATTGTATTTGTGATCCTCATACGGATTGAGAAACATTTGTGTTTCTCTTTGTGCTAATATAGAACTCGTGTATTCGGTTTATTATCAATCTTCGACATGATTGAAAAAAAATCCAAAAAAAATATTAATAAATTTAGGACATTGTTATCGACATTATCGATATAAAAAATCCAAAAAATGTATAAGAATGAATTACGATATAAAAAAAATCCAAAAAATAAGAAGTGAATTCGATAATTGGTGTGTTTCTTTGTGCTTTTGTGCTTTCTCTTTGTGCTTCCGGCTTGAATTTCGACTAGTCACACAGGTCACGAAGTAATTTGGACTAGTCATACATGTCATGAAGTAGCTTTAGTTCGCATTGGTAGACTCAAAAAGCATACGTATCAAGGAAAGTGTGTTCTCTTTGTGTTTTCTTTTTACTTTTTCATTGTGCTTTTGTGCTTTCTCTTTTTGCTTTCGGCTTGAATTTCAACTAGTCACATAGGTCATGAAGTAATTTTGACTAGTCATACAGGTCATGAAGTAGCTTTAGTTCACACTGGTAGACTCAGGTTATAATATTACTAGACTAGAGATGGACCAAGAATCTCTAGGTGGGTTCTAACTTCAAAATTAGTAGGATACATCATCGAAATCGATAAATATGAAGCTTTGTGTTGATTCGAACTTCAAATGTGGTATAAGGCATACAAAATATGAACCAAGAAGCTCCGAGAGGGTTATGACTTCAAACTTAGCATGATACATCATCGAAATCGATAAATATGAAGCTCAATGTCGATTCGAACGGCAAATTCGTTATAACGACAAAAAAACTATGAATCATGAAGCTTCGGGAGGGTTCTGACTTCAAATTTGGCATGGTACATCATCGAAATCGATAAATATGAAGCTCAGAGTCGATTCGAACTTCAAATATGGTATAACGACATAGAAACTATGAACCAAGAAGCTCTGGGAGGGTTCTGACTTCAAACTTAGCATGATACATCATCGAAATCGATAAATATGAAGATCAGTGTCGATTTGAACTTCAAATTCGGTATAACGACAAAAAACTATGAATTATGAAGCTCCGGGAGGGTTCTGACTTCAAACTTGGCATGGTACATCATCAAAATCGATAAATATGAAGCTCAGAGTCGATTTAAACTTCAAATATGGTATAACGACATAGAAACTATGAACCAAGAATCTCTGGGAGGGTTCTGACTTCAAACTTATCATGATACATCATCGAAATCGATAAATATGAAGCTCAGTGTCAATTCGAACTTCAAATTCGGTATAACGATAAACAAACTATGAATCATGAAGCTCCGGAAGGACAAACAAACTATTCTCTGAAACCTTAATCACACCCCTTTTCGTCAACTTCGATACTGAACCTTGCTCCGAGCTCGAAACCTCGCGAGTGCACTACTATAAGTCGGAAACTTCGTAAGAACGATGAATTCTTATAGGTAAGATTCCTTCGGAATAATCCCCGAAAACTTAAACAAACCCTATTCTGGCATATTGTATGCATACCCTGGCTCCGAGGTCGAAATCTGGCTAGGAATGGACTACTATAAGTCGGAAACTTGGATACGAAATAAACCATATTTTATTGTGTTCAAGGACCAAGGATTTCTTCATAAATACTCATGTTGGTGTATTGTTGTTTGTTTCTTTTAAAAAAATAAGGTGATACATTTAGATCACTTAGATGCTCTGGCGATAACTCTCCAAGAACAATCTTGTCTACAAAAGAAGAATCTTTTCGAATGCTAATGTCTTTACACGTTTAGTAAACCATCAAACTCGGTAGTTGCCATATTGTGGTGGCTAAAAGCTACTAACCACACCAATGAACTAATGGGTTGGTATAACTGTTTACCAACAGACTGCCTTGGTGGATACACATAGTGGCTTGAAATATTCACCTTTTACTGTACTTTGTAGTTGACAAATTTTCGTGGATGAAAGCTACTGACAACGCCAACAATTTGATAGTTGGTTAAGGTGTCTACCAACAGATTTTTTTTAGTGAGCATGAAGAGTCACAAAAAATATATACCTTCTAAGTTACAATTTAGTTGTCCAGTCATAGTGGTTAGTGGATAACAACAACAAATATGATATTTTGGTTGTTAAGTCTTTGTTGTTAAAGAGTTCCTCCTATTGTCGTTGCTAGAAAGCGGTGGTTAGAGGTTTCATAACTTGAGCTGTTTTTAGTTACAACAATTTGTTGTGAAGAGATCCACCAACTGTAGTTGGTAAGAAAATAGTCGTTAAAGCCAAGTTTTCTTGTAGTGGATCAATCTGTACAACTCCGGCCTAAACCAAGAAATGGCCGTTCCAGACTTGCTTCGGTCACAAAGTGGAAGAGAAAGGGTTGATTTGGGAGGGAAGCCAAGAAAGGTGTTGAGACCGAGAATAGTGCAGGAGAGTAGTATCTCGACTTGTATCAGAAAATAAAATCTTGGGAAGCTTGCAAGAGATGAAAGCTTTTTGGGAGAGCTTGCAAAGTTGCCTTTCTGAGAGTGTAGTATTTTTCTCCTGACCGAGACTTGTTGTCTGGTGGAAATAGGTAAGACCTATTTATACAATTCGAGATTGAAACGTACCCTGGCCTCATGAAGGAAGAGAGTAAAGGGTGAAATAATGGGAGGAGGTGGTAACCGCATGGTGTTAATGGGTGAAAACGTTTTCACCATTATTTCCTCATTTATTTGACCGCTTTATTCCTTTTCACGCTTTCTTAATGTGAGCGTAGTGTACGCCAAAGCTGTGACTTCCAAACCAAAACCTGGAAAGCATCCCCCAGTTTGTGTTGATATCTCGTTGGTTGCACCTTGAGTGCAAGTGGCGTTGCTAGTGGCGCGTGTGGCATGTGCCATTGGCATGTGCGGAATGCCCTTGTTGCGGGTTGTACTTCGCGCAAGTGACAATGCGAGGCTGCTAGTGGCGTGCGTGGCATGTGCCAATGGCATGTGCGGAATGCCTTGGTGGTAGGTTGTATGTTGAGTGTAAGTGGCAATGCGAGGTGCTAGTGGCGTGTGTGGCATGTGCCAATGGCATGTGCGAGAATGCCTTGGTGGTAGGTTGCACGGTTTGCAAGTTAGGCTACCGGCGTGTGTGTTTGGCATGTGCCAATGGCATGTGCGGAATGCCTTGGTGGTAGGTTGCACGGTTTACAAGTTAAGCTACCAGCGTGTGTGTTTGGCATGTGCCAATGGCATGTGCGGAATGCCTTGGTGGTAGGTTGCACGGTTTGCAAGTTAGGCTACCGGCGTGTGTGTTTGGCATGTGCCAATGGCATGTTCGAATGCCTTGGTGGTAGGTTGCACGGCTTGCAAGTTAGGCTACCGGCGTGTGTGTTTGGCATGTGCCAATAGCATGTGCGGAATGCCTTGGTGGTAGGTTGCACGGTTTGCAAGTTAAGCTACCGGCGTGTGTGTTTGGCATGTGCCAATGGCATGTACGAATGCCTTGGTGGTAGGTTGCACGGTTTGCAAGTTAGGCTACCAGCGTGTGTGTTTGGCATGTGCCAATGGCATGTGAGGAATGCCTTAGTGGTAGGTTGCACGGTTTGCAAGTTAGGCTACCAGCGTGTGTGTTTGGCATGTGCCAATGGCATGCGTGGACGTTAGGGCCGTGGCCTTGGTAGGAAAAGCTACCAGCGAGCATGTTGGCATGTGCCAATGGCATGCGTGGCCGTTAGGGCCGTGGCCTTGGTAGGAAAAGCTACCCGAGCATGTTGGCATGTGCCAATGGCATGCGTGGCCGTTAGGGCCGTGGCCTTGGTAGGAAAAGCTACCCGGCGAGCATGTTGGCATGTGCCAATGGCATGTGTGGCCGACTTGGCCTAGGTTGCATGGTTTGCAAGCCTAGGGCGCTATATTTGGCATGTGCCAATGGCATAGCGGCCTGGAAATATGGCTTGTGGTGCGTGTTGGCATGTGCCAATGGCACGTACGGCCATGTTGACCTAGTTGCACGTTTTGCAAGCCTAGGGCGCTATATTTGGCATGTGCCAATGGCATAGCGGCTTGGAAATATGGCTTGTGGTACGTGTTGGCATGTGCCAATGGCACGTACGGCCATGTTGACCTAGTTGCACGTTTTGCAAGCCTAGGCGCTATATTTGGCATGCGCCAATGGTATAGCGGCTTGGAAATATGGCTTGTGGTACGCGTTGGCATGTGCCAATGGCACGTGCGGCCATGTTGACCTAGTTGCACGTTTTGCAAGCCTAGGGCGCTATATTTGGCATGCGCTTGATGGCATGCGCCAATGGCATAGCGGCTTAGTTTGGCATGGTTGCCAATGAGTGCGATAGGTAGTTTGGTTTTAGCGTCGCCATTTGCCATGGTGCGTAGTGTGCGGCTTAGTTTTAGCGTTATTGCGATGGCGCGCGAGTGCGGCTTGGTTTGGCATTGTTCCCATGGTGCGCGGTGTGCGGCTTGGTTTGGCATGGTTGCCGTGGTGCGCGATGTGCGGCTTGGTTTGGCATTGTTGCCATGGTGCTGATGTGCGGCTTGGTTTGGCATTGTTGCCATGGTGCGGATGTGCGGCTTGGTTTGGCATTGTTGCCATGGTGCGCGAGTGTGCGGCTTGGTTTGGCATTGTTGCCATGGTGCGCGGTGTGCGCCTTGGTTTGGCATTGTTGCCATGGTGCGCAGTGTGTGCGGCTTGGTTTGGCATTATTCTTGTAACACCCGTGTTTTTAGCATGGCGCATGCTAAAAGATGCGCCATTTGCTTGTGATGAAGCTTCATCCAAAGCTTAAAAGCGGCGTGAAAAAAGGTGGATTGGCTTAAGGCCAATACCGCGTAAAAATGGCGCATTATGTTTGGCATTTGGCCAAGGGCCAATGTTGCATCATCATGATGCATTAGGCCGATTGGGTAGGTGGGCTTGATCTTACAAAATGAAATCATGGTGCAATAAGCGAAGCTTGATCATGGTGGTGCGTAATCATTATGCGCAATCGTTGTGTGTAATCATTGTGCAAAGGCAGGAACAAGTGGTGCACAATCATTGTGCGTGAGACGAATGAGTGGTGCACAATCATTGTGCAACGAAGACCAAACTTCGGCAATCATTGCGGTCATTGAGAAAATTCATGGCAACGGCCATGAATAGTGAAGCATGTCAATATGCTCCCCCTTTTCATACTTGTAGAAATTCCATTAAGACATATATAGGGAGGGGTAGTTGGTTGAAGGTGCATATGCGGACTATGTACCAAGTAAGCTACATAGCTTAGCGGGAAGGGTATAAATGATGCCTAAGGCTCATTTATAGTTGCGTAGCCTTTCAAAGAGGGTATTTGATGCGTTGGCATCGCTATGCCACGGCGCGGACCCGATGATGCATAATCATTATGCATCTTGGCGGAATGGCCTATACGGACCAGGCCATTACCGTTTTGCTAGGCCACGACCTTGCAAACGATTTGGTTTAAGTTTCTGTCCTTCGTGGATGAACTACGGTCATTGCTTGATCCCTTTAGAGTAGGGAAGGGTACGTAGGCAGCCGCAATGAGTTGCAGCATTGCCGGTCAAGCACGTTGGCCCCTCATATCATCTAAGCTTGGTAGCTCGACGCAAGAGATGATTGTGGCCGGACTTGATGAGGCTTAGTTGCATGCCGATAAGTGGATGCTCATACTTCCTATCAAGTTATAAAGAGATGGTAAGCGAGGTAACGTGGGAAATGGCAGGCGAATGAACGGTTAGTCACGGGATGGTATCAAAAGGCCGTTTTTGCCTCAAAAGGCGTTTTTGCCGTATTAAGCAAGTCTTTGCTTTCTTAATAAACCCTTTCGCTGAACAAGGGTAAGTTGGAATGGTGTGGAAGCTAAGTTAGCGCATCGTGCTCCACGAGCATGCTTGCAAGGGCGAATGAATGTGCATTTGCCTAGATTTAAAGGCTAGGATCGTAGCTTCATCATGGCGCACCGGAGTTACGGCCATGGGCAACGCGCCAAAGGCGTAATTTTCGGTCCGTCACGGATGGTATCGAGCAAGTTAGAGAAACTCTAGGGACTTGTGCGGAGTGGACTCATTGGCGAGTATTTTCCTTGATGGAAACTTAAAGTTGGAGAGTAGGCTAACTTCAGCGCGGAAAGAGTTTGTAACTTCTTGAGCGGTTACTTTGCAAATCGAGTTGAGCTTGTATAAGTACCGTGAGTTTGCCAGGGCCTCCGTGGCACCCCGCTTACGAGCATCCAGGAAGACCGCCGGGACGGTGGGTAGACAATGGGACTGATCATCCCCACACGTTGGCACCGGCCAAGGTGTGCGTTGTCGAGCCGAGCTAGCATCCCACTTACGAGTGGCAACCCGGTAAATCCGTCAGGGGCGGTGGGCAACTGGATACTGATCCACACAGCACTGTGCTAAAATTTTGTCATTTTGATGACATCTTTCAACCTTGTGAACCTTAGGGACTTCTGAGTGCGTAGTATGGGATGCGCATTCAGGATACACGGGTCGAGATATCCTCTTGCACCGGCCAGTGCGATTCTTGGTTTCGTTGTGGGCACTTTTGGATCCCTGGGTAGGTGGTATGGGACATGTGCTCGAAGGTCTAAATTGTTGTTCATGACAACTTGAAGAAAACTGTGATTTCTGAGCATCGGTATGGGACTTTTGCTCAGGAAATCCAACTCGAAGAGATTGTCCACAATAGTTTTGGTTTTGAATTTCGGGGACGAAATTCTTTGAAGGGTGTGATAATGTAACACCCCGTGTTTTTAGCATGGCGCATGCTAAAAGATGCGCCATTTGCTTGTGATGAAGCTTCATCCAAAGCTTCCGCAGCGTGAAAAAGGTGGATTGGCTTAAGGCCAATACCGCGCCAAAAATGGCGCATTATGTTTGGCATTTGGCCAAGGGCCAATGTTGCATCATCATGATGCATTAGGCGATTGGGTAGGTGGGCTTGATCTTACAAATGAAATCATGGTGAAATAAACGAAGCTTGATCGAAAAGACCGGGTGGTGCGCAATCATTATACGCAATCGTTGTGTGTAATCATTGTGCAACAGAGACATAACAAGTGGTGCACAATCATTGTGCAGCAGACGGAATGAGTGGTGCACAATCATTGTGCAACGGTAACGAAACTCAGCAATCATTGCCGGTCATTCAGAAATTCATGGCAACGGCCATGAATAGTGAAGCATGTCAATATGCTCCCCTTTTCATACTTGTAGAAATTCCATTAAGACATATATAGGGAGGGGTAGTTGGTTGAAGGTGCATATGCGGACTATGTACCAAGTAAGCTACATAGCTTAGCCAGGAAGGGTATAAATGATGCCTAAGGCTCATTTATAGTTGCGTAGCCTTTCAAAGAGGGTATTTGATGCGTTGGCATCGCTATGCCACAACGCGGACCCGATGATGCATAATCATTATGCATCTTGGCGGAATGGCCTATACGGACCGAGGCCATTACCGTTTTGCTAGGCCCTGACCTTGCAAACGATTTGGTTTAAGTTTCTGTCCCTTCGTGGATGAACTACGATGCTGTGCTTGTCCCTTTAGAGTAGGGAAGGGTACGTAGGCAGCCGCAATGAGTTGCGGCATTGCGGTCCAAAGACGTTGGCCCCTCATATCATCTAAGCTTGGTAGCTCGACGCAAGAGATGATTGTGGCCAGACTTGATGAGGCTTAGTTGCATGCCAGTAAGTGGATGCTCATACTTCCTATCAAGTTATAAAGAGATGGTAAGCGAGGTAACGTGGGAAATGGCAAGGGCGAATGAACGGTCCGTCACAGATGGTATCAAAAGGCCGTTTTTGCCTCAAAAGGTCGTTTTTGCCGTATTAAGCAAGTCTTTGCTTTCTTAATAAACCCTTTCGCTGAACAAGGGTAAGTTGGAATGGTGTGGAAGCTAAGTTAGCTGCATTGTGCTCCACGAGCATGCTTGCAAGGGCGAATGAACGTGCATTTGCCTAGATTTAAAGGCCCGGATCGTAGCTTCATCATGGCGCACCGGGGGAGTTACGGCCTGCGGGGCAACGCGCCAAAGGCGTAATTTTCCGGTCCGTCACAGTTGCCATGGTGCGCAGTGTGCGGCTTGGTTTGGCATTGTTGCCGTGGTGCGCAGTATGCGGCTTGGTTTGGCATTGTTGCCATGGTGCGCAGTGTGCGGCTTGGTTTGGCATTGTTGCCATGGTGCGCAGTGTGCGGCTTGGTTTTGGAATTAGGGTTACGTGTCGAAAACCTAATCTGGTATTTTGAAAAAATACCCTTTGTTAATTATTTACACCTGAGTTAAATGCTCTTAGTTAATGTGTTGCGGGTAACACTAGGTCATGGGGTTTTACGATTTTACCCTTTGTTTAAAAACCACCATCAACACCTTTGTAAAAATTTGTATCAGTGTCTTTGAGAGTCTTGTTGTTGCCTGAGTGTGAACAGAAATTGGAGTCATGCTTCTTAATATTGTTGTTGTTGAGAAGATTGAGGTTGAAGTAGAGTCTTTAGATATTAAGAACTACAGCTGCTTGATTGAAAAATCTGCAAAATCTTGAGTAAGAAATTGAAAAATATCTCAACCCTAACTAGAAGCCACTTCAAACCAAAAAATATTGGAAGATTTAAATTTGCAACAACAAAAAATAAGAACCCATTTAGATAATCACAGAAATTAGGTGTTGGAATCAACTAAAACCTAAAAAAAAAAAACAAACAAACAAATCTATGAAAAGATTTAAACCCTAATATTTTTTTTCTGAAATCAGAGATTCGATCTAGCAAAAATCTAGATCAAACCCTAAACAAAAGAGATCAGCAAGATAATTAGGATCTTGAAGCTACCAAGGTTATAAAAAACCCTGAATCTAGAAACTAAAAACGAAATCCGAAACTTAGAACGAAAATTAAACAACACAAATAGAGAAAGAGTGATGGAAGAGATAAGAACAGTAGGTTATTTGTGTTTTTTTGCTTAGATTTACTCCCCATGGGAGCAAATCTGAGCAGACAGTGTTTAGGCTGTGACAATTTCTCTTATCTCAGTCTTTTGTTGGACCAACTCATATTTTCAGAGTTTAATTTGTCCCTACATACCTCATGTTGGGGACCAAGAGATGGCTGATTTGTTAGATGGTAGAGAGGTTTAAACCCAAAGTGATGGTCAATCTCAACCAATTGAAGAAACTAATTGACAAAGTGAAGAACCAATGGTTGAAAATGAACATGTATACCTCTAAACTATCTCACATGAGCTCAATTTTTCTCAAAATTAGCTAAAGTACGTTAAAAAACTGGAAATTTGCTGCCTGAAAGTGAAGGTTACGGTTGGGTTTTGAGCTTCGTTACCAACCGTAACCCTTGTTTACGGTTAGGTTTGGATGAACTCCAAACCATAACTGGTATTAAACATGACAAAACCTAGTCGTAGAAAGATTACGGCTAGGTTATCCTAGAGAAAGCCAAACCGTAACAGAGATTACGGTTCACAAAGAAATTTGAACCCAACCGTAACAAGTTACGGTTAGAAACTCAATGCATAGTTCCTAGACGTAATCAAATATAAATTTCATAAAAGTTACACGAAGAATTACGGTTAGCTTTTCCTATAGATAAACAAACCGTAAGGAATTTACGATTGAAAAATTCAGCGGAACCTAGCCGTAACTAATTACGGTCGGAAAATTCCTTTAACAAAACCTAGCAGATATCACATGCAAATATATTTACGGTTTGGAGTTCATCCAAACCTAACCGTAACACCTTCAGCAGTTCAAATTATAACCCTAATTTCAATTCAATTTCATCAATCTAACTTATTTTAAACACAAAAACGAGTAAAAAAAGATGGGTTTGTCGATTAATACCTAAGATACACCATGGGTTGTTGTTGAGGAGTCTGAAATTCTGAATTTTCAGTTGATTCAATCGTTTGTTGAGGATGAAGTTGGGGTTGATTGAGATGTTGATTACTATTTACGGTTTGAAGAATAGATTAGGTTTTCTGTTTTCTGTTTTTAAGTTTTAATTTTAATTGAAGGGTAATTTAGACAATTGCTATTGAATCAAGAGTACCCCATAACCATATTTTTGGTCACTAAATATCCAAGTGAAGCCCCTCTATTGGAATGTGACGCCCCAATAATAGCTTTCTTCTAATAATGAAAATATAATTTTGTGATATGCAGAACTTGTATGATTTGATGCGAAGTGATGGTGGTTTTGGAAGCAGTGGTGCATTTTGGTCTTCTCAACCTCATTAAAACATTGGTGTTTTTCCATAATCTTTGATTATGAATATGTTCATATCTAAAACAAGTTATAGTTTGCTTTTATGAATATGCTCATAATCTTTGTTTTTTCATAATCCTTAAATTTTTGGTCGACAGAGATAATCTTTTTCAAATGATTCAAGATTAGATTTATGTTTGGTCGACAGAGATAATCTTCTTGACAGTGTTACCAACTTCTTTACAATGACTATGGATGCTTCACTCTAACTCTTTGAACTTCTTTGGGACTATAGTAGCGACAACAATATGGACAAAGAATATTCTACCTGCCGAAATGATGACGTTATGTAAAGCTTTATGTTGCTTATCCTCTTCTCAACTTTCTAATGTAACTCTTAATTTTGATTTGTAAAAAGATGGGATATCATTTGTACAGGTCTGTACGCATATGGTGCGCCTTGGTTTGAATGTTGTCGTTTGTTACATCGAGTCAATAATGGAGCAACTGATAGACTTTTATAGTTTGCTAAATTTAGTGTTTGTAATCAGCAATAGTGATGTAGGCTTAGTTTGGTATTGTTGCAGCTTTTGTAAAAGCACTTTTCTGCTGTGCGTTGCGGTCTTTGTCTTTGTGAAAAAAAAAAGCGATTAGGCGTTTGGTAAAATATTAATTAAAGTTGAAGTGATTAAAAAAGCAATCAAAATGTGTTTGGTAAAATTTGATTCAACCATTGTTGTTGTAACAAATGACAAAAAGCAGACATATCACTCATGGTAGTTTTATTCAATTTTATTGGATTTAAAAATAATTAATTTTTTTACTATATAATATTAATGTTCATACTAATTACCACTATCATTATGATTGTTAAGAAATTATTTTACTTAACAATTAAGTAATTATTTAATATTTGTTTTTATTTTTATTGTTGACAAATTAAGTAATTATTTAATATTTGTTTTTATTGCTACAGTTGACAAATTAAATAAATGGTATATAAAATAGTTCGAAATAATTAAAAAATAAGAATATTTAAAGAATGCAATATAAGAAATAGTAAAAATTGATTGTATATAAATTTAAGGGTAACTTTTGTCATTTATAAAATAAAGTAGGGATAAAAAAGATAAATCAAGCATTAAATTTATGTGGGACCACAACTTATGCTTTTGTAGCTTTTAAAAACTCCACCTCCCCGGCTTTTAAATATTTAGGAATTTAGGAAGTGCTTTGGATAAAAGCACTTTGGTTTTTTTTTACCAAACACCAACTTCAAAATTTATTGACATATATAGGTTTTAAAAGTGCTTTTGAAAAAAAATAAGCATTACCAAACTCGGCCTTAGTTTGGTATTGTTGCGGTTTTTGTAAAAGCACTTTTTTGTCGTGCGTTGCTGTGCTGTGTTGTGAGAAAAAAACAGTTAGATGTTTGATAAAAAATTAATTAAAGTTAAAGCTGATTAAAAAAGCAATCAACGTGAGTTTGGTAAAATATGAGATCCAACTATTGTTGTTGTAGCAAATGACAAAAAAACGAGACATATCTCTAAAAATAGTTTTATTTAATTTTATTGGGGTTAAAAATAATTATTTTTTTACCAGCGAATACTAGAACAGATGGTTCAAGGTCAAGAAAACAAACAATAGGTCATGGGTTCGAGTTCGCACACATACATATTTTTGCAACGACACTAGTAGTGGTGTAGGTAGTTTCATTTTTCATAGATTAAGTGTTGCCATCCAAAGAGGAGTTGGAGCCCATCTTGTCGCTAGGTTACCAACCAAGAGCTTTGTATGAAAATTTTATATAATATTAATATAAATATTTAAATTTACTAATTGTCACTATTATTATGATTGTTAAAAAAAATATTTTACTTAGCCACTTTTTAATATATATATATAATTTTCAAACAAAAAATAATATTATATTATTGGATAACGATTATTACATGAAACTAGTTGGAAGCCTAACAAGATAAGCTCCAACGACATACTACTACATTAATTGAACAGGTTGTTGTGCTAGCCTACCCAGTGAGCCTCATGGGTAACCTAGCCAAAGGAGACGAAGCGGATAATTTGAGATTGTGGGGGCAAACCAACTCTACCTTCCATGTTAATTTACGCAATATTACGTCATTGGGGACTCGAACTGGGACCTCCTGGAACAAAAAATCAAACTAAAATAAAATAATTATTTGATATTTGTTTTTATTTTTTATTTTTATTATTGATAAATTAAATGAAATGGTATATAAAATAGTTTAAAAATAAAAAATGATAATATGTAAAGAACAAAATATAAGAAATAAAAAATTGATTGTATATAAATTTAAGGGTGACTTTTGTCATTTATAAAATTAGAAAGGGATAAAAAAGATAAATCAAGCATTAAATTTAGGCGGGACCAAAGCTTATGCTTTTGTAACTTTTAAAAGATCCTCCACCCCAGCTTTTAAAAGTTGAGGAATTTTAGAAGCGCTTTTGGATAAAAAGCGCTTTAATTTTTTTTTACCAAATGTTAATTTCAAAAATTATTGACATATATAGGTTTTGAAAGTGCTTTTGTAAAAAAAAAAAAAAAGCATTACCAAACCCAGCCATAATCCACGAGATGTTCTTTACACCTCCTTTCAAGGGATTTTGTAATCTGTTTTTTGTTTTAACGAGTGTCTCTATTTGTTTTTTCAAAAAAAAAAAAAAAAAAAAAAAAAGACGTTTGATTTTGTTTATTTATTTTGATTATTATTTTCCACGCCACAAGTATATTGTATCACTATATCCAGCACTTAAGATTTTGTTTGGCAACTACTATCGTTTCTTAAGAAGAAGTGCTTCTGCTTCTTCAGAAGCAGAATGTTTTTTGCTTTACAAAAAGTTAACATTTTCGCTTTCAGAAATCTTTCTGAAGCTGTATCCAAACTAATTCCTGACATTTTTGCTCCTAGAAATCAAAAAACAACTTCGTACTAGTATTCAAACAAATTTATGTCTCGACGAATTTATGTGCTTGAAGAATTTATGTCTCGACGAATTGGATTATTTATAGTCATACGATCGCATATTGTGCAAGTGAAATTTTAGCATTCGTAAGTCATACCCAGGTAAAGTTAGAATACTTTTTTATTTTTTGATTACAGAGTTAGGATTTATGGTTCGGAGACAACTACTTCGGCTCTTCATGCAGAAGCGAAATCTCTACAAAAAGCGGTCATATGGCTAAGTGTCACACGCCCATTTAATCGCCTAAAATTTTCATGGGACATGACCGGCAATGATTGTGGTTTAGTGAATCAACTTCACCCAAAATCACTCGACCTTGCATACTTGCATCAAAGTACGCATCTGCCTTCACTCATAAGGCTTTGCACAACGGAAGTCTTTTCTTCTTTCTCTCTAACTCTTCATGCTCCCATAAACATGAGAGGTTCTGCCATGTACTTAACCAATTCTCACACAAACCAGCAACACAATGAATACAAAGAATACTGCAACAAACCCATTTTATTGCACTAAAGGAAGATTACATCAAATAGTCCATCACATGGACTAAACAGGCCATCACCCTCTTGGTGATGCCTTTATTCTCTCAAGTATGAGACTACATGTCTACAAAACTCTCTATGTAAGCCTACTGATTTTTCCTCGCCTTAGGAATATTTATACAACAACATTACTTGGCCAAAACCGTGCTGCTTGTTTCACACGCAAGGGGCATCCATCTGTCCCATGGAGCGGTTCCATAACCGTCACTAATCGTACTGCTAATGTCCAGTTCTCTTCCAACTCGCGCCAATCATCCAACACATGTTCTCTTGCGGTTAGGAACCGTCTCCCATGCTTATAAACTCCTTTATAACCGTTATCCTTTGTATCGCGTCATTGGCATGCTTGTGAAGCTCGTAACCAACTTGTAACCGTCACTTGATCCGTATTGCACAATTGTTGTGCTTTACCGAATCTGCCTTGTTCCAATGCTCGGCCACCTTGGCCCCGCATGCTTCTTCTCTAAGCTAAAGCATGCAGACAAGCCTTGTGCTTCAATCACTAAGGCCAACTCCTTAAGCTCATTCTAGTTGCTCATGCGTCATTTGCTTCACTTAACCAATTTGCTTGACAATAACAATGCCACTCTTGCATTCCTTGATTGTTTGCACTGTTCAAGCTTTGGATAGCCTTGAACTAATGCCATAAACCAACTTTTGGCTTGTTCTACCTTCTCGCATCATCCTTGAGTTTGGGCCAACTCAATTCCATGGATATGCCTTAATGCCAACATCGCATGTTGCATCTGTCAACTTTGGCCATGTCTTGCCTTTCCCTCAATGAAGCCTCATTGTGTCGGCCAATAAGCTTCATTACTTAGCCAAATGTCTTTAAAGTGTAGCGCTACCTTTGCACTTCAGTGGCGCTGCGGGGTTATGCCATTCTTAGCACTTGACAGTCTATACATTATACCGCTATTATGGCTTTGCATTGTGCCATTACGGCGGAGTACTGATTTGGCCTACAACACTGTAACACGCAATCATTATGCGTCACTTTCATGACCTGTAATAGACCTCCTCCACCTAATCCGTTCAACGCCCTCGTTGAACGCGACCCAGTATGAACACCATACTTGTCTTAACTTCGCTGCTTTCACTTTCAGAACCTTTTCTGAAATTCAGCAATCATTGCTAGGTTTTGCGAAACGCCTTTAGCCAACTTCTATGCTTTAGCATCAGCATCACTTAGCTTTAATGCCTTTCCATTGATCCTACTAATCTTGAACTTTGTTGTTACGTTGCGCCTACGTTCCAACTCTGCCTCAAGACGCATATCAATACTCAAATGCAAACTGAAATTCTCCTTAGCCAATTCCCTGAATTATGCTTGAACTTCACATGAATCATTCGTGCCTAAGTGTACACAAGCAATGATTCTTCCCAACTGATCACACTGATCATTGCCATAGTCTTTTGCTTCATTTTCCGATATTAGTTGCACCACGCAAGATAACGGGACTTATACAAGACTTGGCCTCATTCTTCAATCATATGCCCCTATGCGGATTATGCCATGCCTTGAGGTATGCATGTTATGATTCCATACCACTCGTTATGCGCCTCAATCCATAGCCTTTCTTGTCATCGGCAATGCAACAAAACTTACACTAGATTTGGCCTCCAAATCATATTGTAAATTACACCTCATAATTTGCACCATTTGTATGCCAAAGAAACAACACCTTGTTGTTCTTTGCTTGCATTGTCGCTAAACCTTGATCGAAATGCATGACATTAGCCATGAATTAGGATACCCGTGACATCACACCGTCTCACTAGACCAGGCATCCTCTTCAAACGCCTTTGAAACCAACCATTTAAGCATCACTGGATTTTTCAAACTGCTACGCTTTAATGTGGCGGAAAAACAACATTATGTTCTTCCTAACTATGAGTTACTCTTAACTCATATACTTGATGGAATTACATCTTCATTCTTGTTGTGTTACTCCATGCTATCTCTGCCATATGCCGTCAGCACTTCCACATAACTCTCAACTGACAAACTAGACTATGCCACCAACTCTATTTGCTTCTTTCACTTTCGGCGTCTTCTATTGCATATTTTGGATTAATATGCCATGTAGCATCTTCCACGTGAACTAGCTTTACTTTGAACGAAAGAGACAAGATCTTTCACTTCAAATACCCTCATTCACTACTACCTTACATAAAGAGACTTCATTCCAACACCAAGGTCCACTCGACCCAAGGCGAAAGTATACTCAAACTTGAGCAAATACGCCTAACCCGATTGCAACTTGTAAGACCTAACAAGCCTTGCAATGCGACTTCATCTTCGCTTCTAAGCAACAAAGGAAGCGAGACAAAGCACCTCTTTGTCCCCAATGTAGCAATTCACTTTTCCACATGCACTCTTCCAACTACCAACGTTCTTATGCCACTCCCATAACGAAGCACAATATAATTGACGCTTAGTTGAATACTCCTTCAAACTAATGCTATCATGTTGCTTTAGCTTTCATGAAGATTTTTGTAAAAATGACCTCATGCCATTCTTATGCATCACCAACACTTTGTCCTTATTCTCCATGCATCTACAATTCGCCTAACTTGTATTTCTTCACGCATCATGCATCTTGGCCATGCCCAAATCCTATTTGGCGCATGCTCGTTGCATATTTGCTATGTCGATCAATACCGAAATTTAATGCAAACTTGTGCACCTTTACAATGGAACGGACTTAACTTGGTAATTCGAGCATCACCATAGATCTCAGCAAAGTCATATGACTCAATGACTTTCGCGGACAAATTTCCTTGGACAATCTCAACAAGGCCATAATCCTTGCAAATGAGGCGTCATTGCATACGTTCCATGAAGCAAGAATGTCGCATTCTTCTTCATACTTGGAACTCATTTTTACTTCCCATAAACATCTGGTTACTCTTATCTTTCCCCTTCTCCAAAATCAACTTCAGTAGTAACAATTGTTGATTTACCATCGACAAGAACATCCGCTTGTAGTTATAATCAAATGCAGGTCTTTGGACACCCTTGTTCAAGAATACTGATCCCACTCATAAACCAGGTGCAAGCACACTCCTTGTGCGCATCTAGCATCAACGAATAACTCTTTGCAAACTGTTTGTGGGTGAAAACCGTTTCTGCTGATTTTGGTAATTTTGGGTGCGTGGATGAGAAAGGAATCTTAACCCTAAACAATGTACTGCATGAGAGTACTTTTGATTCGAGAGATCAATCTATACAATCCAGCCTAAACCAAGAAATGGCGGGTTCCGGGCTTTCTTCGGTCACAAAGTGAAGGAGAAGGGTTGGTCTTAGGGAGGGAAGCGAAGAGAGTGTTGAGACTAGAATAGTTGATTCGAAGGTGTGGTTTGTTTTATGACTTGTATCGGAAGTAGAACCGAAGTTAGCGTAATGGAAAGCTACCGAGATGATTTCTAGATATTGTATTGTTTAGACACAAACTTGTCGTTTGGTGAAAATAGGTGAAGCCTATTTATACAAGTCATATTTAAACGTACCTGGTCGGTCGTAGGAAGTGGAAACGATTGAGTGGTGGAATGATAGAGTAACGTGTAACCATCGGACGTTATGCTTCCATGATAAGGAAGTGAATCCGTGCGGTCGTCGGTCATTACGCTTCCATGATGAAGGAAATGAATTGTTTACACCATTACTTTTCACCGCCACTAATTATCCTACTTCATGACACTTTCTTGTAACGGTGCATTGCACGCCGCACGCTGTAAATCCTTGAGACCAATACCACGATGAGTATCCCCCGGTTTGTGACATGTTTGATGTCTCGAGTGTTTTCGTGGAAAACGTGTAGCAGGTTGTTATGTGTGGCAAGTCAGAGTCAAGAGACTTTTCCATAGAAAAATAACATGTGATGATATTAGGCTTGCCTTGGTCGGCCGCCTAAAACTTGCCACAAGTCCGTCAGTTTGGTGGCGAACTTGAATGTTTGAGATTACATCTCATGAGGAAGGGTAGTCGTTGATTATGGCCACATATTTGTTGTGTAACAAAGTGGCGCCATTAGCATAGTGGCGCCTGGCGTAGCGGGTTGCCTAGGACTTGGCGCAAGTCCGTCAGTTCAATGGCGAACTTGGATGGCTGAGATTACATCTCATGAGGAAGAGTGGCCGTTGATTATGGCCACATCTTTGTTGTGTAACAAAGTGGCGCCATTGGCATAGTAGCGCCTGGTGGAGCCATGGCATAACGGCATGCTAATGGCGTAGCCGCGGCATAGCGGCATGCCAGTGTCCGTGGCATAGCGGCATGCCAGTGGCGCGGCATAGCGGCATGTCAGTGGCGTGGCATAGCGGCATGCCGGTGGCGTTTAGCAGATGGCCACGCTTTGTGGCGTTGTAGCATGTCCAAAGCTATAAGGTTTGACTCCGTGGCCAAAATTAGGGCTTGGCGGCGTGGCTAAGGCTAAGATTTGGCGCCGTGGTAAGAATTAGAGCTTAGCGGCGTGGCCAAGGCTAGGATTTGGCGTCGTGGTAAGAATTAGGGCTTGGCGGCGTGGCCAAGGCTAGGATTTGGTGCCGTGGTAAGAATTTGGGCTTGGCGGCATGGCCAAGGTTAGGATTTGGCGTCGTGGTAAGAATTAGGGCTTGGCGGCGTGGCCAAGGCTAGGATTTGGCGTCGTGGTAAGAATTAGGGCTTGGCAGTGTGGCCAAGGCTAGGATTTGGCGTCGTGGTAAGAACTAGGGCTTGGCGGCGTGGCCAAGGCTAGGATTTGGCGTCGTGGTAAGAATTAGGGATTGACGGCGTGGCCAAGGCTAGGAATTGGCGTCGTGGTATGAATTAGGGCTTGGCGGCTTGGCCAAGTGATAGACGCATTTATGTGTCTATTTTGTTCTCAATAATGTGTATTGTTAGTGCTCGATTTTATACTTATTTGATTAATTTATGTTTTTGTAGGTGTTTTTGGAGAAATAATCTTTTACAGGAAAATTGGCTCGAAAAGTGGTATTTGCGCTCATGGGAGAAAATTACTATTCGGACCCCCAATTTGGATAAGGGGTACTTCAATTACTAAGGGGCAACCTCACTGCTATTTACACCCCATGTCTATTCGCACCCCTGCTCAGGATAAGGGACACCTTCTTCTCAAATTCAAATTTTAAGAATTGGCGGGAAAAATGTTACGAGACGGGAGGCGGATTAGGGTTGAGATTTTGGGTGATTCTTAAGGAGACTCAAGGGCTTGTTTTTCGTTGGATTGGACTGTTTATAGCATAACGTGGTCATTTTGTGATTGATTAGACCCAACCAATTGGGCTAGATAAGCGGGAGGAAGAAAACGAGAGGTGTAGAGAGTTCACTATTGCTGCGAACTTCTGGATTTGGTTTCGTATGAGATTTAGTCGGATTTGGTCGTCGAGTTGGATTGAATTAAGCTGTTTTGATAAAACAGGGTGGTAAGTCCCTTAGATTCGAAAATAAAGGAGATTTTAAGTCGAGTTCAAGCAAAAAGAGGTGATGAAAGTTTTGGTATTTTCTTTAACCATATTTGGCGATTCGTGGAGTATTACGGGAAGTTAACTATATCCGGAGTTCGATTCTTTTAACTAGGAAAGATTTGACATGTAAGAAGATCGGGATAAAATAAGAAAGGCCGAGACTTTTGCTAAAAGAAAACGAGAATATTTGTGGATCAACTCGAGAGATTTTGGGTCCGCTTGCTATATAAGGGTTGGCTCGAGTCACAAAAGGGATCACGGAATCCTTGGGGTAGTTGCAGAGAAGTTTAGGAGGTTGCGAGAGACGATTTCACAACTCACGAGGCAAGAGGAAGAAGAAGAACACAGAACAACAGTAGAGAGAGAGTCGCGAGAATCCGTGGCCTTTTCTTTCAAATTTAATCAGTTTGTCACAATTTCAGTAAGAATTATTCAGAGTTCGCAACAGTTATGTGTTAGTGTTCTTTGTAACAGTGGTTCTGTAACAATTATATCTGTTACAAACACGTTGTTTTATACCTTCTCTTCTTTTTAATCAACTTTTGAACCATAAACCAATATTTTGAGCAAGTGATTAATATGAGGAGCTAAACCCCATTGCTGAGGCAACGGAGGAAGCCAATTTTCCATGATGTGTGTGGTAATTTCTATTTTAATTAATTTTTTTGCAATCTCTTTTAAGATTATTTGCCTTGATTGAGAATTGATTGAATGATTTTTCCTAAGCAATTGTGATTTCTCTTGATAGACTATGCTTAGACCTAGGTTTTTGATATTCTATGCTTTCGAAATACAATTGTTATTCTAAGAATCTACCTTTGCAAAATATTAGAATCACTTTAAACGTAAAGAGTTGCATGAATGTTGATTAGATAAAATCACATAAAAATTGGAGATTGGTGGAATCACGAGTCTCGGTGCTTTTAAATATATTGATAACAACTTTGATTAAGTTTTCTATTTTAATTTGAGTCTAAAACGAATCTTCACAAGTCTGAGTGAACGATACTTTTCTTACCACTTTCTACAACAATTTCAAAACGACATCACCAAGGCTAGCGTGGTAAGAATTAGGGCTTGGCGGCGTGGCCAAAGCTAGGATTTGGCGCCGTGTTAAGAATTAGGGTTTGGCGACTTGATTGTCCAAGAAAAGGGGGCTGCCAAACATAAGGCGCGGCTATACTTACCGGTGAGAGTGTGGCGGCTTTAGAGCAACATGATTGGTCGATTAAAAGAGGGCCGACCAAGCATGGGCGTGGCTACACTACGGTGAGAGTGTGGCGGCTTTAGAGCGACTGATTGGTCGATGGCAAGTGGGGCCGGCAAGTATGGGCCCTGACCACAACTTATGTGCGCGTGGTTAATTTGATGCAACACGATTGGTCGAGAGAAATAGGGACGGTTTAGGAAGGGCGTGGCTAATGGAAAGTGGCTCCCAGTTAGCCTAAGGCATGGCCACGCCTCCCTTTCTTCTTTGCGACTCCTGTTTTCGATTGAGCAAGGTTTTGCACTGCTACTCCATGGCGGCTTAATTACCTAGTTTTCCTAGGTTTAATTTCGACAAGCATTTGGGGGAGGTCTCAAAAGGCTGGATTAGCGCAAGATGAAGAGCAAGTGAAGCCTTAGCGGCTTTGGAGGCGATCAAAATGGCATAAGCTGTGCAATTCGAGCACGCACATTGAAGGATATTGTCCGAATGTAGTCGATGCAATAAATGGGAGAATTGAGTCTGTCAAATGGACAAATAACAATATTATAAGTGATTGTAGGTTTAGATGGTGGATTTTCAACAAAGGACAAAACCATAAAATCACGATACTGCATGCTTCTGACACAACTTTCAGGCATGTGATGATTCATATTTTACGAAGCCATGATGAATATGTCTTTCGAAAAGCCTCCACTAATTGAGCGTTCGATCCCTGGCATTTCATTGTGTCCTCTATGTAGAATAACGTAATTGGGCGGTTCTCCGTAAGATTGAGAGCAATAAAGCCTTCAGGACGTTAGTGATACTCATTGTTCCCTGACTACATGAGAGAGACCCCCCTCTACATAGAAGAACGATTGGGAGGTTCTCCGTAAGATTGAGAGCAATAATGCCTTCAGGACGTCGGTGACACTCATTGTTCCCTGACTATGTAGGGAGACCGTGTATAGATCCAGGCGGTTCTCCGTAATATTAAGAGCAATAACGCATTCAGGTCGTAAGCAAACACCCGTGACTCCCTGACTATGCACCATTCAGAATGGATGTGACGCTAATATCCTTTCTGCAATAGATTAATTATGTCGTGACATTCACTTTGAATTCCCGAATGATCTATTTTTGATCCTATTCCACGGTCGAATCACACCTGATCCCATGGAATGGCAATAAACAATTATCTTTTGCTCTGATTTCATGATTGAATCCACGGCTTGATCTCATGGGATGGCAATAAGCAACTATATTATATTATCTCGTTACTCCGATTTCATGATCGAATCCACGGCTGTTCTCATGGAATGGTAATAGATAATTTTATTATTCCGAATTCATGGTTGAATCCACGGCTGATCCTATGGATTGATAATAAAAAACTATTCACTTTTATTACTCAGATTCATGAATCATTCTCCACTGAATTTCATAAATTAGTAATAAATACTCAATAATCGGGCATTTGGACTACCACTGAGTAAGCCCCATAAAATGGTGCAAGTGTCTCGACAATGATGCACGAACGAGCAACCAAATGCACGAATGAGCATGCGAAAATATGGGAAAATGAGGAATCCTGCATAAAATAGGAGAGAGAAAATAATAACGTTAAAATAATGGAGAAGCGCCCATGGGCCGGGCCCACCGGCCGGACGTCCGTGCCTTAGTCGTGGCCGGTCCCATGATTCCTCCATTATTTTTCCTTATTTTTGTTGCTTCATGAACTCATGAATACTCCTCCATTCTAACAACTTTCCTTGTTTGAGCAAAACTCATGGTTTCTCCATATTTTCATGGTTTCTCCATATTTTCGTGGTTTCATGAAAAATAATAGTATAAAATAAGGAAAGGTGTCAAGGGAGGTGTTGCCAACTTAGCCGGGGCCGGCCATACCCTATCCGTGGCGGTCCCACACCTTGCAATCCCTAATCTTTCATAAATTGTTATTTTTCTCATCTTGTGAAACTTCCCTGTTTCAGCAAAAATCATGGTTTCTCCATATTTTCTCAAATATTACGCAAACCATGAAAAAGCCAAAAGTCAACATGGTCACATGACTGACTAGGTTACTCACGAAAATATATTAAAATATTATTATTTTAATATTCACAAAATATTGATCAAACGAGCATACTTGCTCATTCGAGCAAAATCGAGGATTTCAGTTAAAGATCGAACTCTTCTGAAAATTCAAAATATTGCTCGAACGCACATCAGAAAATACTGAAACTCTCAGTATGGAAACACGAACACCATGGTAACACGTGCATGCCTTCTTGACCGACCAAGGTCATCCCTAGGGCTTGCACAAAGCCGGTCCACACGTTTTCACACTTTTGACCTAATTTGCGTAATGTCGATATTGGGTCCAAACTCTTCACAACCAACTCGAGTTTGTGCAAACGCCCCATTAGCGGTCCCACGACCACCAAGGGCCGGTCTCATGCCACCTTGGTCGGTCCCTCACTTTTCTATAATTAGTTTTTATCACCTAATGCTCAATCCAGCACTATTTCAATAAATGATGAAACCTGCATTTAATCGTCATTCCTTCACCAACTGGCCAACTTAGGACCCTAGTGTATGCTCTCTCGAGCAATTGGGCATCACATGGACGTCCATAGTCCCATGTGGTCGGTCCCTCCTTCGCTCATGACCTATTTTTCAGACAATTAACCGACTAATGAGCAATTGATCAAAAATTGGGGTTTTGAACAAACGCTCAACAAATCATTATTCTAAGAAAGTTCAAACACTAAATAAATTTATGTTAATCCATCAAGCAACATGCGTATTAATTATATAATATTGGTAATCTACCAATATTTTAATTAATATTTTATCGGGTCACATCACCAATGAATAAATAATTCGTCGAATTGAGCAATACTTGCTCAATTGCTCGAATATTGATTCACCATCAATATTGACAATTTATCATGAATTAGTCGAATCGAGCAATACTTGCTCAATTGCAAGAATATTGATCAACCTATCAATATTTAGTAATTAAATCGAATTGAGCAATACTTGCTCAATTTCGAATATTGATCCAACTATCAATATTCAGTAATTCGTCAAATTGAGCAATACTTGCTCTATTGCTCGAATATTGATCTAACTATCAATATTTAGTAATTCGTCGAATTGACCAATACTTGCTCAATCGCCCAACTATCAATATTCAGTAATTCTTCGAATTGAGCAATACTTGCTCAATATTGTTATCAATATTAGGTAGTTCGTTGAATTGAGCAATACTTGCTCGAATGCTCGAATTTACAATAATTGAACACGGTCAATATCAACATAATAACTAACACGTTCAAATCCATGAATCATGAGCATTCGCCAATCATGCTCAATTGACAAAACTTAGATTCACTATCTAAGCGATCGACAACTGACTAATAAAATACCGCGTCTGTCATGTAGACTCCACGATTCGTGAAATATCAATCACGTCAAATTAGGGGATATCAATTAGGGTTTTGGTCGGTGAGCCTATAACATGTGGATTCATCCACAACGAGAAATATGAGTAAGTCGTGTCAGCGGTTGAAGGAGTTAGCAAAGTAGTGGGTGAATGATCAACCAAGTCTCGCACAATCTGGGCTGGTTTCATCATGATCTCCCACTTTCACACTCTTTCACTCAAGAAACCGTCACACTTACGGGGGATCAAGGTGTTCACGACTCGACAATATAAATAAGTCATGAATCCATGATGGAGGACTACGAATGATCACTAGCTACCGAGAATTTCTCGAGTAACTACTCTTAGGAATTCATCAATCTATCGAACTTATTTGAACTCAATAGTTCACCAAAAATTGCAGAAACCTTCAACACATCCACAATCCTTGATCCTCACTGATCCCACACAATTCTCGAGTTTTCCTCCTACGAGATCAACCTATCTCCCTCTTTGTGACCTAATTGACTCTGGAACAGCCATTGTCTTGGTTTAGGCCGGAGTCCTCTGATTGATCTCTCGAATCTAAGCACTCCCTTTTGCAGTGCATCTCGTGTGAGGTTAAGCGGTTTGCTCGGTTGAGTCTCGACAACACGCTCGTCCCTTCACTTCCTAAAAACCAGCGAATCGTTTTCCCCATCCACAGTAGGGTACTTTTATCAAGTTTTCAGTCATGGAAATACACTTTTGTGCCTGAGAGAGTCCAATGAGGTTGCTATTTGTTTAGCAAAGAGAGCTAGAACAACAAACTTAAGTGAGTCTTGGTCATCAGATCTCCCAATCTGGTTAAAATCTCTCATTAGAGAGGAATTTGATGTATTGGTTTAAGTTTTATTTATACAATGTTTCTTATTAAAAAAAAAAAATCAACAAGCAAGGTCTGATATACTGCGCGAGGCGCAAAACCCTAACTTCTGCAAGTTAGTCAGGTCAATTGATTTAATTTTATATGTTGACATAGAGTTCTTTTAAGTTCATTACCAGAGAGCAGCATGCTTTTTCTAATTGAATACCTTATGCAAAGACCTTATCCTTGATACTTGGAAATTCGTGGTACTCTGCTGCGAGTGAACACAAATCGTCATGCCATATCAACATTAAGGGTTCATCCGGAGAACATAGCATATAAGGCATTCAAAGGAACTTATATTAAGTGAATATAGGCGAGGCGCGAAATTTCTGAGAACATCCGGGATGGTTGCTACATTCGTGATCTGGATAAATTTCATGTAAGTATATTGAGCGGCTCAATAATTATGTCGGTGGAGAGGTTAGCACTCATGGCACTTTGTTTCCTTTACGAGTGACATCACATCATATGTAAGGTTTTACGATTTCAACCCTAAGCTAAAAACCACCATCAACATTAAGTCCCCTGCTTAGCATGTAACGGCGGCGTTGTTGCGGGGTAAGCATGAGATGGTGACAGACAAGAGTAAAATCGAAAGGACTAGACGTGAAGAGATTACATCTCATGAGGAAGGGTAGTCGTTGATTATGGCCACATCTTTGTTGTGTAACAAAGTGGCGCCATTAGCATAGTGGCGCTGGTGTAGCCGTGGCGTAGAATGATTGCACAGGACTTGCCGCAAGTCCGTCGAGTTGATGGCGAACTTGGATGGATAAGATTGCATCTCATGAGGAAGAGTGGCCGTTGATTATGGCCACATCTTTGTTGTGCAACAAAGTGGCGCCATTGGCATAGTAGCGCCTGGTGGATCCATGGCATAGCGGCATGCTAATGGCGTAGCCGCGGCATAGCGGCATGCCAGTGGCCGTGGCATAGCGACATGCCAGTGGCGTGGCATAGCGGCATACTAGTAGCCGTGGCATGACGGCATGCCAGTGGCGTTGTGGCATGGCCACGCCTGTGGCGTTGTAGCATGGCCAAGGCTAAGGTTTGACTTCGTGGCCAAAATTAGGGCTTGGCGGCATGGCCAAGACTAAGATTTGGCGTCGTGGTAAGAATTAGGGCTTGGCGGCTTGGCCAAGGCTAGGATTTGGTGTCGTGGTAAGAATTAGGGCTTGGCGGCGTGGCCAAGGAAAGGATTTGGCGTCGTGGTAAGAATTAGGGCTTGGCGTCGTGGTAAGAATTAGGGCTTGGCGGCGTGGCCAAGGCTAGGATTTGGCGTCATGGTCAGAATTAGGGCTTGGCGGCGTGGCCAAGGCTAGGATTTGACGTCGTGGTAAGAATTAGGGCTTGACGGCGTGACCAAGGCTAGGATTTGGCATCGTGGTAAAAATTAGGGCTTGGCGGCGTGGCCAAGGCTAGGATTTGGCGTGGTAGGAATGGGGCTTGGCGGCGTGGCCAAGGCTAAAGTGGCATGCTATCGCGGCAGTGGCATGTTGGCATGCCAATCAATATGTTGTTGTGGTAATACGTGTTTGGCTTGCCGGTCGGTATGGTGGCACGGCTAGGGGTGCGTTTGGCCTTTAATGTATGGTGGCAAGTGTCTGTTCTCGGTACAAATTGGGAACAAGATCCGGAAAAGATAAGTGAATCGAGAGATAGGAGAGGAAGAATTGACGAATTAAGGGGGAAGATTAGACGAATTGAGAAGAAGAAGATGAAGAAATCTGGTTCGGAGAACACGGCCAATGGAGATAATTTCATTCATTTCTTAAGCTCCGTCTCTACTACGATTCTGAGAATAAATACCACTAATCGGGTACCCTAGTATCGACCACTCAAAAAGACACCCACGCGGGCTGCATGCATCTGCTAGGCCAACCAAGCAATTACAAGGGCACCTATAACTATACTCGGGGCACCCCACACAGAGGTTACTCAATGGTGATATAAACTAGGTACATGACATTGCACCCTTCTTAAAGTTGATCCTTGTCCTCAAGGATCAAGGAATGAGAATGAATAGCCATGAACTTAGGATAATGGGCTGCAATATTTGATCTGTCCTCCCAAGTAGCATCCTCGGAGATGAGTTAGTCCATTGAATGAGCAACCGCAACACTTCTCTATTCCTCTGGCATTTAACCGTCCTCGTGTTCAAAATGCTCTCTGGTTGCATTATGACCCTGCCCTACATGATCAACCACAGGTAAAGTTGGTGAATGAATGAGAGCTTGACCAATTTGCTTCTTTAACTGAGAGACATGGAAGACTAGATGAATTCTGGCACTTGCTGGCAGGTCCAGTTTATAAGCTACACTTCCAATCTTCTGTGAGATGGTAAACGGCCCATAATATTTGGCAGAAAGCTTGAAATTCTTGCGCAAGGCTACAGATGCTTGCATGTATGGTTGAAGCTTTAGGTAGACTCTGTCACCAACCTCAAAAACTCTATCAACTCTACTCTTGTCTGCAAAGAACTTCATTCTTTCCTGTACTTTCTGCAATGTTTCTTTCAGGATATCAATCATAACATCTCTTTCTTTAAGGTAGCTCTCCACTGGGACTCTTGTGGTGGTTGATGTTGAGGGAAATGCTAAATGTGGTGGGTCAGTAACCATAAAGGGCCTTGAAGGTGTCATCTTCAAGCTAGTATGGTAACTGGTGTTGTACCACCATTCTGCCAAAGCTAACCACTGGAACCACTTCTTTGGTCTATGACCTGTAACACACCTCAAATAATTTTCCAAACAAGCATTCAGTCTTTCTGTTTGCCCATCAGTATGAGGATGGTAAGCTGTACTCGGAGTTCAGGTGGGTTCCTAGAGCTTTGAATAGGTCTTGCCAGAAATTACTTGTGAACATCTTGTCTATCGGATGATGTAGTTTTTACAGTGGTAAGAAAAGTGGTTCGTTAAAGACTTGTAGAGATTTGATTTTAGACTTAAGTTTCGAAAAATAAAAATAAAGAAAACTAAATTGAAGTTGTTATCAAGATTTTAAAAGCACTGAGACTCAGGATTCCACCAATATCCAATTTTTATGTGATTTAATCTAATCAATATTCATGCAACTCTTTATGTTTAAAGTGATTCTAATATTTTGCATAAGTAGATTTCTAGAATAACAAGTGTATTTCGAAAGCATAGAATATGAAAAACCTAGGTCTAAGCATATCCTATCAATAGAAATCACAATTGCTTAACGAAAACCATTCAATCAATTCTCAATCAAGGAAAATAATCATAAAAGAGCTTACAAAAATTAATTAAATAGAAATTACCACACAAATCATGGAAAATTGGCTTCCTCCGTCGCCTCAGCCAAGGGATTTAGCTCCTCATATTAATCATGACCTCAAATATTGGTTTATGGTTCAAAAGTTGATTAAAAGAGTGAAAAGTAATAACACAGATTGTTTGCAGCATGTCTATCGTGATCTGAGAAACAATTTGTTACAATAGAAGCATTCTGAAAACCGTTGTAAACACTGTTGCTTTGTGGCTGATTTTAAGACCCCAAAAACATTGTCTTCAATGGCCTTTTGTTCTTCGTGTTCTTGTGATGCAATGCCAAAACCCGGTTTCCATAACTTTGATTTCTCGGCTTTGTGGTGTTCTAAACTTCCCCTAACTTCTTTCTAAACTTCAATACCCCTCTCTAGAACTCGACAAAGCCTTTTATACACTTCAACAACCTCAAAATCCCGATTAAATTTCTTTTTTTCTTTTTTCGTGGGAAGTTACTGACAATAATTTCTTCCCTTACTTGTTTCACGCGTCTGATCTTTCCAACTCCTCCCTAAATCTTCCTTAGATAGAAACTCATCTTAGGAAATAATATCTCGCCTTTAGTCCACCTGTAATACCAAAAACTAATTCATATAGGGTCCTTGTATAACTCCACCTCTGTTTCTATCCAACTCGAGTTCTAGCCAAATCCAGCCAACTTAACATCCATACCAGCGTTGTATTGACAAAACAGGCCTAGCCCATGAAAATCAGCAATTGAATCTCGCTAAAACTGGTCCAAATCATCAACCCTAATTCTGCCATTAAAACACCAATTTTCCCACCAAAACGTTCTTTTGAAATTAAAGAGATGGAGTGCCCCTTAACCTATGATGGGGTGCCTTTAGCAGCTGACTTGGGGGTGTCCTGAGGGTGCCCCCTTAGTAATTTGGGTACCCCTTATCCATAGTGAGAGTCCGAATAGCAAGTGTCCTCGGGCGCTTTTACCAACTTTCGAGCCGATTTTTCCAAAAATGTTTATTGGCCAAAAATACCTACACACACATAAAATACCATAATAAGTACAAAAATGAGCACTATTAATATATAGAATCGAGACAAATTAGACACAAAAATGTGTCTATCAAATACCCCCAAACCTATTATTTGCTAGTCCTCGAGCAAAAATAAAATCCTAACTCACTGTCGCAGGCATCGTCGATTGCATTTAGCGTATGCAATAAGCCTTTAAACCCCTAGGTGTCCCCTAGTGGCCGAGTTATAGTCTCGGGAGGGTTTACAGGTGTACCCACAAAACCTTTATACTCAGGACCCTAACTATCTACGCGAGAACCTTGGAAGGCACTAAAGAATCTCCTTGGTTGGCATACTTATTGACTACGGGAGGAAGTACCACGATGCGAAATTCCAATTCTTGTACACGAGTTTGCACTCAAGCATACTAAAATTCATATATAAGTCATGATTTCTACTCGGATAATTGCACTATGGACATCAATACCTAGGAGTCAAAACTATTCACATGGATAGATCAAGAAGATGGATATAGAAGAAAAACATAGATGGTTTTGATGTTTACGAGTGAACGGTGTTTCCCATATATGTCCGAAGGCCTCGCCAAAATGAACCTATCCTAATGGGTGAGATGCAGTCGACTAATATCAACACACTTTGGCATATACAAGGGAACCGGTGGTCGATAATCTAACTCTAGAGTCAACACAACTAGCATATACAAGGGTACCGGTGGTCGACTTTATTGAATTTATTCCGGTTGGTCTAATGGTCTGGTCTCAATTTTTTTTTTTTTTTTTTTTTTGGTATCTCAATCACTCTAATTCACCCTAGCATTGGTAACAACTTGATTCGTGGGCCCCACCTAATCACTTAGAGAAACATAGTTTAAAAACAAAACAAATTAAAAACAGAAATGAAAAGGACTCAACGAGATATGGTGAAACTATCATGTTATTTTTAACACCTGAGCTCTGTGCTTTTATGAATAGACTCTTTAGATGTTTCCATCTAATCAGATTGGTTCCTCTCCTACAACCAAAATGCTTCCATCCACTTAGATTGGTTAGTTCCATCCTTAATAAGCATAAATTTCTAGGCTCTGGAGTTTAACAATGCAACTAAAAAGTTCAACCTATACCCCCAAACTTAAATCTAACATTGTCCTTAATGTTCTAAAGATAAAATTAAAAGCATGAAAGATATTACCGTGTCGCATGAATATTGGGTTACCTCCCAAGAAGTGCTAAGTTTAAAGTCTTCAGCCAGACTAAGAAAGGATTAGTCACCTCATAAAATCATAAAGTAATAGCGAAATATCTGTGGGTCATCAAAACCAAATAGAGCTATCACAAGTAAAAGGAATCCGCAACATGCCAAGAAGATTAACAAATAAAGCACACCCTTGTCTAGTTTCCTATTTAAGACAACTACATCTAGTTGTGGTTGAGTTCGAGCTCTATAACCTGGTCGAGATAAAATATTTTCATGTGTTGGAATTCCTCAAAGCTAAGATCCGGTTCGAGGTTGTAAAGTCTGTAAAAACTCAAATAAGAACTTGAAGCACATAATAATAACTTGAATAATTGCGGATCCTTAAAGTCAATCGTTTTGACTCACACAATTGACCACGATGAGGCGGCGGTCAATCATAAGAAAATGTGTCGATACTAATTTCCTAAAGTACTTAGGCTCAGTCTTAAAACTTAATAGGTGACACATTTGAAACTCATATGTTCCCACATTTGGAAGAAAAATTTTGGTGGGAAAACAAAGTCAACTGGGTATCATAGCACTGGATAAACCACATCAACCAGAGAGGATCGGTTTCTAACAAATGAATTGTTTTCTGAAGATAATCCTTGTGAAATGGTAGAGGCATATATTCCAAGTCCGCCCCCAAACTTAGAATTTTGGGTGTCTCTAAATAGACTAGTCACAATATTCCTAATTTCTAGATCATCAGGTTCCTGAAAAAGGTCAATTGCTTTATCTAAGTTATAATCAGGTGGTTCATCCTTTAAATGCATCTGATGCATACACAAAGTAGGACTTATGTCCTTAATATCCTCTATGGTCCAACCTAAAGTTTCCTTATTGTCTTGAAGCACGGTCATTGGCCTACTCTCCTGATCACTATCCAAATCGGAAGCTATAATAATAGGGAAAGTCTCAGATATGCCTAAAAATTCATAGTTAGGGTCCAACTTAGGAGGCTCTTCTAAACAAGGGATTAAGGTAGACTCGAAAGCTAATAATGGTTCAAACCTAGCTTTCCATGTATCGGTATCTAACATAGGAATAGAATCCAACAGAGCATTTACTTGTTCAATGTTGCTATCATCGTCGAAATCCATGCTAAAATGGGCTAGAAAACTCTCTAATGGATCTTCCGATATGATGTTTGGTAATGACTCTGAACTAAGGTTCCTATCATGTTCACCTCTTCAATGAACGTGTCATCTAGCTCGAGAATGCGACTTATTGACATTAAAAATATTCAACTCAATAGTCATATTACCAAAAGATAGATTCATAATACCATTTCGACAGTTTATGATCGCATTAGACGTAGCTAAAAATGGGCGACCTAAAATCACGCAGTATCGGTTCTATGGGTGGGGACAGGTTGGGTATCTAAGACCACGAAATCCACGGGATAAATAAACTTGTCGACCTCAATAAGAACATCTTCTATCACACCAAGAGGAATTTTAATGAGACCTATCAGCTAAGCTGCGGTGTTATCTTGGTAGGTTTCAATTCACCAAGTCCTAGATGTAAGTACACATGGTACAGGGAGTAAGTTCACACTAGCTCCTAAGTCAAGTAAAGCTTTATCTACCCGATGTTTTCCTATCGTGCAAGCAATGGTAGGGGCACCAGGTCTTTATATTTAGGAGTTGTGTTGTTCGAATGATCGAACTTACATGACTAGCTAAAAGGCTTTTTTAGGGACACTAAGCTTGCGCTTTCGCGTACACATATCCTTAAGGAATTTGGCATAAGCCGGAAGTTGCCTAATTGCTTCTAGTAACGGAAGGTTTATGGTAACTTTCTTAAAAACCTCCATTATGTCATTAAAGTTGATTCATTCTTTGTTAGTACTAATAGCTGTGGAAATGGGGCTCTAGGCATAAAATAGGGCCTCTCGAAGGAACCAATTGGCATCATTGGAGATTTTATCGGTCTCCTCGGCTATGGATGGTCTGGGGGTGAACTACGGTATGCTCACTATCGGGCATGGTTACATGATTGTCTACTACTCCACCACTCCTAAGGGTTCTAATTGAATTGGTGATGTGATGGTTTTTCACCTACTTCATGAACTCCTCTAGGGTTGGGTTGTGTTTGACTAGGGAATCTTAGTTATCTCTTTCTCTTAAAGTCTTAGCTATTTGACCTATTTGAAGTTCTAACTTAGCAAGAGTCGAGCATTATTTTGAAAGTTAAGCTTGGTTTTCTGTTCAAAACTAACTTGGCTTTTTATTAACATTTTTCTGGGTGCATGCTAACATATCACGGCTCTTTATTAATATACTAAGAGATTCCTCTAGGCTAGTCATTTTATTCTATCGAATGGTTAAACGAGTTATTCTGGAGAGTTCTTATTATAACCAAAACACAGGGGAACATTCGAACTACTAAGTGACCTTGACTCGGCCCTTAGACCACGAAGGTTCGGATGGTTTCTCCAACCAAGATTATAAGTTTATGAATATGGGTCAAATTTCTGACGGTTGTCAAATCTAGTGTTATTATACAGAGCATTGGCTTGCTCTTCATTAATGCAGCCTTCCCAAAATGGCTCCACTCTACCACTAGCGTGACCCAATTCTAAAGCTTCTAACCTTTTAGCTATTGCTGCAATTTTGGCATCTGATTCAAAGCCTCCTTCTAGCCTATTAACGTTTCCTCTTCCTAGAAAAATTGTTTTCTTGGGTTCCCTACTATTTTCCCATTGTTGGGTCTTTTCGGCAATTTCATGCAAATATGTCATCGCTTCATCAATTTGTTTGGTTTTCAAACCCACTGTACACATAGATTCTCTTGTGGTCGTAGTGGAATAATCTAAACCCTCATAAAGGATCTGAACTAACCTAACCTTTTCTAAACCCTGATGAGGACATTGGGCTAATAAATCATTGAACCTTTCCAAATACCTATACAAATATTCTCCATCTTGTTGAGAAAACGTGCAATTTGCATCCTAATAGACGATGTTTTGTGCCTAGGGAAAAACTTGTTCAAAAAGCGGATGTAAGTTGTTCATATGTTTCAATTCAACGGAAGCCAAACTATAAGCCAAACTATATAGCTTCAAGGGAATAACACGAGTTTCAAAGCATCATCATCAAGGTTTCTAATCTTTAGGGTACTACAAATTTCCTCAAAGTCCCTAACATGGAAATATGGGTTTTCATTTTCTTTCCCTAAGAAGATTGGGAGCAGATGTACGGTCCCAGGTTTAAGTTCATAATTTGCTTCCATTTCGGCTAACTTTGATGCATGAGGGACGAGTAGTCCTAGTCGGGTTCAACAAAGCTTTCAAAGTTTCCATTTACGGCACTATCGGAATATTAGGGATTGTCTCCTCAAATGGACGTTCAAAAACGGACTCTTCAAAAAATCGGACTTTCTAAATTGAGGTAATCGAGACGCTTAGAACTACTAAGTTTCTCTTTAACAAATCTACCTAAAGGCGTCTCTTTTACGTTAGGCATGCAAAAGAATAAGGAAAGGGATTCTATGCAATCACAAAACAAGGCTGACTCAACCAAATCAAACCTATTTATTTCTAGCAAACAAAAAGCATGATGGCTCACTTAGATTGTTTCTAGACTGACTTCTAATCCTTGAAAGGGTATTCGTTACAATTTAAGCAGACCCCTCTCCCGGAATCAATCGGAGTCAAAGTAAGTTGAATAGAGGTGAGGAAGCTCGGTGGAGCTTTGATACCCAAGGCCTCACCAAGATTACAAGGCGGGCGTAGTCACGCATTCAACTCACAAAAACCTTCATGAACTTGAAGTGTGCTTAAAAGAGTAACCAATATTTTTGAATGACTTTCCTATTAAGCTCGTTACCCTATCGGTCTTGTTCTAGTCAAAATTTTAAGGCTTAGGTTCGCGTAGGTTACGTGTTCCTAAGGCGGGCAAGAAGAAGAACGGTGATGAAATCGAACCCTTATCTTGTATGTCCATGCCTTGCCCTTTACTAGAAAATTAAGCGATTTCGTATTCAAGTCCTCAAAGCATATATGCAAGCGAAGGAATCCAGTAACTGTTGTGCGGAGATTCGCGAGTGTTTAGAATCTTACCTCCGTTCAGGACGGGGGATGAAGTGGTTGTAGTCGACTCGGGACACGCTCTTATGTCGGTGTCGAACCCAAAGTGCGAGACAACAATATCGTAATTTTCCTCCTTCTACAAACATTTTATATTTAAGTACCATGTAGGGTAAAAATAAAAATAATGTCAAAGTCCAAAAGTCCAAAAAGTCCAAAAAAAAAAGAAAAATTACAAAAATAATAAACCCTAATACAAATTTTTTTCTAAAAATAAACAAACCTAAAAAAAAAATAACTAAATAAAATTGTCTTCTTTTCCGTTCTTTTCGTTTTAATCTTTAGCTCCAAGTCTTTAATGAAATCACCAAATCTTTGGCTCGAATTTTCTTTATGGTCCGAATCCAGACAAAGACAAATACCAAAATCGTAAAAAGAACAAAAACAAATAAAAAACAAAAAAATAAATCTAAAACCTAAAAACAAGTCCGCGTGGTAATAAAAATTGATGTAGTTTTTACATTGGTAAGAAAAGTGGTTAATTAAAGACTTGTAGAGATTTGATTTTAGACTTAAGTTTCGAAAATAAAACTAAAGAAAACTAAAGAAGTTGTTATCAAGATTTTAAAAGCAGAGACTCAGGATTCCACTAATATCCAATTTTTGTGTGATTTAATCTAATAATATTCATGCAACTCTTTATGTTTTCAATTGATTCTAATATTTTGCATAAGTAGATCTCAAGAATAACAAGTGTATTTGAAAGCATGGAACATCAAAAACCTAAGGTCTAAGCATATCCTATCAATAGAAATCACAATTGAGTTGCAAAAACCATTAATCAATTCTCAATCAAGGCAAATAATCATAAAAGAGCTTACAAAAATTAATTAAATAGAAATTACCACACATCATTGTTGGAAAATTGGCTTCCTCGGCGCCTCACCAAGGGGTTTAGCTCCTTATGTTAATCATGACCTCAAAATATTGGTTTATGGTTCAAAAGTTGATTAAAAGAGTGAAAACTAATAAATCGGGCGAGTTTACAACTGTGAATCAGCATTACAAAAGTACATGTTACAATAGAGCATTCTGAAAAGCTGTGGAATATAATGCTTGTTGCTTTGTAGCTGATTTAAGACCCCAAAACGATTTGTCTTGATAGGCCTTTTGTTCTTCGTGTTCTTCTTGACAGTGAGAACTCAGGTTTCACCGCAACTTTGATTTCTTTCTGTGGTGTTCTAAACTTCCCCCTAACTTCTTCTAAACTTCAATACCCCTATGGAACTCGACAAACCTTTTATACACTTCAAACCCTCAAAATCCCGATTAAATTTCTTCTTTTCTTTTTGTGGAGATTCTGACAATAATTTCTTCCCTTACTTGTTTCACGCGTTTGATCTTTCCAACTCCTCCCAAAATCTTCCTTAGATAGAAACTCATCTTTGGAAATAATATCTCGCCTTTAGTCACAGGAATTCCAAAAAACTAATTCATATAGGGTCCTTGTATAACTTCACCTCTGTTTTTATCCAACTCGAGTTCTAGCCAAATCCAGGCCAACTAAACATCCATACCAGCGTTGTATTGACAAAAGAGGCCTAGCCTATGAAAATCGACAATTGAATCTCGCTAAAAATGGTCCAAATCATTAGCCTAAATCACCTTACATTAAAGAAATTTTCCCACAATTCGTTCTTTTGAAATTAAAGAGATGGAGTGCCCCTTAACCTATGATGGGGTGCCTTTGGGATGACTTGGGGGTGCAAATACGCTGGGTGCCCTTAGTAATTTGGGTACCCCTTATCCAAGTGAGAGTCCGAATAGAAAGTGTCCTCACGGGTGCGCTTTTACCAGGCAAGTAGATTTTTCCAAAATGTTTATTGACCAAAAATACCTATACACACATAAAACACCATAATAAGTACAAAAATGAGCACTATTAATATATAGAATCGAGATAAATTAGACACAAAAATGTGTCTATCGATTGCCGCCCTTAATACCCAGTGCCCTTGAGCGGTGTCCTTCCACTTCTTTCAAGCGGGAAGGTAACCCGGCGACCAATATAATGAGGTTAAATTACGGCGAGTTTGTATGATCCAAGATTTTGTAAATAACGGTGGGAGAATGTTGGTGTAAACCTTTCTGTGATTTTGAAGAAGTATCAATGTTGAGATCTCAGCGAAAGTTGCCTAACAACTCGGAAAGTCCCAGAACCAAGGAGAAATCGGAGAATGAAGAATCGTGTTTTGGTTAGAAACGTTCAAAAGATCCTCCCACTGACTCTAAATGTCTTTCAGATTCTTCAATAACGGGTATGTGTCGCCTTTAGTTGGTTTGTCTCAAAACACGTTGAATTTCAATGAAAACATGTGTCTTGTTTCCTCCGGGGCTTCGGTAGTGTTAATACTTTTCTTGCCCTTGCACGTTGCAGAGGTAACCAATTTCTTCGAAAGAAGAATTCTGTGACAGCAGAGCCTTCTCATAAGCGGTGATGAGTGAGGAGAAAGTTCGACCAGTGAGAGTGATTTCTCAGTGACACGGTTCTTTTCGGGAAGTGGTTCGGTGAGTTTGCGCTTTTCTTCTTCTTAGTTTCTGCTGAAAAATGTCTAACTCAAGTTCGTAGGAGAATCAGGTTCGGAGGACGGTGCAGAGGTGGAGCCACCCTTGAAAACTTGTCTTTAGTGACCCTTTGCCGGTGAGCTCGGAGATGGGAGCTAGCCAATCGCTGGGAAGATGTGGTTCAAACGGTGGATGATTCACGATAGTTCTTCATAGTAGACATGGAGAAAAACCCTTTGCGAGCCATGAGGCCAGCTAGGGCGCCATTCGATCCCCATTACTTGGTTCCTTATCCAGGTCATGTCTTTGGTTAGCGGTTTTAAGCGTCCACGGATAAGTATGAAGCGTTGTACACGAATTTGGGAAGCGACAATGGACATATAGCCCTGACAAAAAGATCACATGATCGATTTGCGGCCGAGTTAGCGTGGAAGGGCTTTGTCTTCCATCAGGGACATCTTGTTGAGGTGGCCACAGCCGTTTTGAAGGCCCACGGTATTCTTGAAGTGGGGGCACCTCATCCTTTGATGATGTGTGTAGAAAGGATTCAATGACTTACGTGGTTTGTGAAGGCCTTCTTGAGATCTAGAAGTGAAGATCACGGTAGAAAGCCTTCTGCCCAGGAGGAAGTTGCCATGACAGTAAACTAAAAGCTTTCCAAGATATTGGCTATAAAAGGCGGCTCTTGAAGATGCAAATGTGACTTTCTTCGAGAAGAAGCGGATTCTCTGTTGGATGATTTTCCTTGAATGTTTCTATGTTAAACTTTCATTTAGGTTTTTTTTTTTTTTTTTGAAAACATCTTGGATGTCCAGGTTCAAGAGGATTAAGCCGGTTTTTGATAGACAATGTCCAGCTTTTAGGGGGATATTGGATTATTTCTGGGATGAATGGTTTTGATATTATGACTACGATTATGTTTTGGGAAAGAATATTGCTTTTTTATGAAAGTGTGTGCTATGCAATAGGCACAACTAGTATAGCGGTTTGCTAAACTGCAAAAGCAGATCGTATATCTTCTTGTGAGTCTAAGTTACTCATCACTTCATAGGTTTTTGTGAACGCCCCTCTCTCCATGTAAAGGCGGCTTTGATGTGGGTAGCATCGTCGGTAAGTCCACAATTTGTTAGCATCTTCGGCGAGTCCCGGTTTTCTTGTGTAGTTTTTTGGTAGTCAGGGTTGCACAGCGATTGAGTCGGATTAGTAATAGCATCTTGACAAGTCCCGGTTTCTTGTGTAGTTTTATAACTGTGTGAGGGTTAACACGGTAGTTATCCAATTGAGTCGCCTTCCCCTACCATCTTGAAATCAGGTAGAGCAAGCATGGGTCGACATTGTAGTAGATAAATCAATCACCCCATTGTGGTCGCAATTGTTTATGGGTGAAAATCGTTTACGCAATTTGGTAAATTGATAGGTAATGACTTGGTTTAAACCACAAACAAATGTCTTGCGTGAGCACTTTATAGATTGAATCGTCTGCCTGAGCAAGCCTAAACCAAGTAGCGTTCGACTTACTCCAGCCACAAAGTGGAGGAGAAGGGTTGATTTGGGAGGAAGCAAAGAAAGGTGTTGAGACGAATAGTGCAGGAGAGTAGTATCTCGACTTATATCGAAAAGTGAGCTTAGGAAACTTGAGGATGAAGCTTTGGAGAGCCACAAAGTTGCCTTACGAGGTGAAGTATTTTTCCCAAGGACACTTGTTGTGGTGAAACAGGGAAAATACTTATACAAGTCGAATTAAACGTACCGGCCTCATGGGGAAGAGAGTAAGGGGTAAAATAATGAGAGGAAGTGTGCTTACCCTTGGTGTTAATGGGTGACGTTTCCATTATTTCCTCTTTCATGCTTTATTCTATTCACGCTTTGTGAGCGTAATATCAATACATAGTAAAAACCAAACACAGAAGCATACGATTTGTGTTGATATCTCAGTGTTGGTTGCACCTTGAGTGCAAGTAGGCGGCGTGTAGCATGCGTTGGCATGTGCGGAATGCCTGTTGCGGGTTACCTCAGCGCAAGAAGTACGAGGAGCTGCAGTGGCGTGTGGCATGTGCCAATGGCATGTGCCGAATGACTTGGTGGTAGGTTATGCGTTAGTGTAGTCGCTCACCGAGCGTGTAGTAGGGCCACGCCATTTGGTGAGAGCTACCAGTGAGGCGTGTTGGCATGTGCCAATGGCATGCTGAAGCCCGTTAAGACTTGTGATTTAGTAGAAAGAAGCTACGATGTATGTTAACCTGCCAATAACATGTAGCCATTAAATTCATGACACGGTAAGCTACCGATGACGTATGGCATGTTCAGCAGCATGCTTAGCCATTAGGGTCACCAGTTTGTTGAAAGGCTACCCGATAGCGGCATGTTGGCATGTGCCAGCGGCATGTAGCGTTAGGGCGAGTTTGGTAAGAAAGTCCTACCCGATGGCGGTATGTTGGCATGTGACATGGCATGCGTGGCGGTTGTTCAGCTCCTTGGTAGAAACTGCCGATGACGCATGTTAGCATGTGCCAATGGCATGCGTGGCAATACAGGTGCGCGCCCTTCCAGTAGGAAAAGCTACCGACGAGCGTGTTAGCATGTACGGTAAGCATGCGTGTGTCTGGGTCATGCTTGGTAGGAAAATCTAACTGACGATGTTGGCATGTGACCAATGGCATGCGTGGCCAATTTATTCCCGATTGCATGGTTTACTGCAGAAGCCTATGTGCGGGCGCTACTTTGGCATCAAGTGACTATGGGCCAGAGTAAAGTGTTTGGCCCAGCGTGGCGTGACCCAGTGTGTTTAAGGCCAAGGGCGATGTGTTTGGCATGGCGACTAGCTGGGGATTAGTGTGGGTTTGGCATGATTTACGAGGTGGCAGCGCGGAGTCTGGCTAGCATGGTTAACTGCTTGGCGCGTTGAAATATAATTTGGCATGATTTTGTGAACGGCATAGGATGCGGCTAGCTCGGGGCTAGGCATGTGGGTTGGCGGATTTGCCATTGTGGCATGGAGGTCGGCTAACATGGTTGGCTGTCTTGGCGCATTTGGGTATACTTTGCTTCATGATTTGCATGTTAGTAGAGATCACGGCTGGCCGGGCTAGGTGTGGGTGGCACATGATTTGCCCGTTAGCAACAGACTGCGGCCAGCATGGTTGGCATCTTAAAGGCGCGTGCATTTGGTATAGCTGGCATGATTTGCTATTGGCATAGAATCTCGTGGCTCGGAGCTACAAAGTGTGTGGCGTTTGCCATTATGCCCAGTGCTGACTGGCATGATTGCATGCCAGTGCGCCCGTTTGTTGGTGGCATGATTTTCCATTGGCATAGAATCATTTGGCTCGGTCTAGGTGTGGTGGCATGATTTGCCATTGGCAAGGTGCGGCTAGCATGGTTAGCATGCTTTGCCGTGCGTTTAAGTATGGGCGGGCATGATTGCCATTGGCGCGAGGAAGGTGCGGCTGGCCAGGCCAGAGTCGTGGTGCCATGATTTTCGATAGACGGAGTGTAGCTAGCATGGTTGGCGTGCCTGCCAGCATTTGGTATGGGCGGCATGATTTGCCGTTGGCGCCAGAGATGCGGCTAGCTCGGAGCTGGGTGTGGCTGGCATGATTTGCCATTGGCACCAGTGCGGCTAACATGGTTGGCATCTTGAGCGCGTTTGGTATGGTGGCATGATTTTCAGCATAGAGATGCGGCTAGCCGGGCTGGAAGTGTGTTTGGCATGATTTGCCATTGGCACGGAGGTCACGGCTAGCATGGTTGTAGCATGCTTTGGTGGCGTTTGGTGTGGATGGCATGATTTGCCATTGGCACAAGAAGTCGCCGACTAACCCAGGCTAGGTGTGCCGTTGGCATGATTTGCCCGATTTAGCGCAGCGGGTGAATTAGAGGTTTTGTTCGTTGTAACCTGGTGAAAAATACCCCCTATTAATTATGACTACGCATTGAATGTCCTAATAATATGTCACGGCGACATTAGGTTGGTCGGGCCTTCACGATTTTACCCTTTGTTTAAAAACCACCATCAACTGCATGGGACACAGGGTGCAAGTTGGTGTGTACAAACAAGAAAATAAGGATCTCTCGGTGAACTCAAGTGCACTTACAAGGCTAAGGTTATGGCCCAAAGAGAGAGGGATTGACTCACAATGAAGTGTTCTCTCCGGTGGTAAAACACTCATAAATCCAGTATTTTGTTGGCCTTGGAAGCACAAGACAGATTTAAACCTGGACTCATTTCCCATGTTAAGGCAGGCGCTCTTACATGCATGATCTATAAGAGGAGATCTATATGACTCACGACCGAGTGGGTCTAGGAGTGTTGGGAAAAGAAGATTGTGTATGTAAACCAAGAGATCAGAGAATCGTGGTCGAAGTTTCGAAAGGTCTCCAAGACAATGGGCACAGCGTGATTTTGACCAGTTGATGATAGGTCAAACATACACAAAGAAGCTGCATGACCATCAGGTATACCTGAGAAGCTACGTGATGGGTGCTCATCATATTTGCTTCTCGTGTGTCGACATGATGTGGGTGATTGCACTGTGAACAACAAGAAAGAGATTGATAATTTTGAAGTGCAGGTGTTGTCATCCGAGGTTGAGATCAGAAAGATGCTGGGAGAGGATAAAGAAGGTTGTCGTATGAGAATTCTAATACAGCGGAGAGAAGGGTAAGATGTTTGTTTGTCTTAGCAGGCATATTTGAAGAATGATGGCGATGTTTGGTGTCTGACGAAGGAACTAAATCCGTAAGTACTCCCTCTTGCTGCATCATTTTAAGTTGAATGCCTGTATGTCTCCCCACTACTAGAAGAACGAAGCGTATATAGCGGCCCATGTCCCTTATCTTGCTTCGAGGTCTGCTGGTAGATTGATGTCACGATGGCGGCTATGTACAAGGCCGAGACATTGCACACGGTCAAGCATTATTGGTCACCAAGAGTACGCCTGGTCCATCACAGTAGGGACATTGCGCACCGTGTGAAATGGATTTTGAGGGTATCTTTGTATGGTACAGTTGATGCTCGCTTGGCAGGTTTGTGAAGGCTGATGCAAAGAAACTACCAGTTGTGTGTCGGGTAATGTATATTGCACTATGGGGCCGTGATTTGGACAAGAGACGCTTCAACCACGAGGTGGCATATATTTGGCAGAGCAGAACTCAGCTTAGTTGAGAATCAGTGTTACTGTGCCTTAGGTCCTACGTGCGCGCTGACCTACGGAGAGAGAGGTATATAGAGTAGTGGCAGAGGCATTTGAAGGAGAGCTATATGGTTACAAGGTTTTTGCTAAGATGACTTTAGAGAGTCATGTGCAGGCACCAGCTTTGCTCGTGCATCATGTGGATAGTCTAAGTGCTGATTCTTATTTTGGCTGGAGGCAATCATGCATCATGCTAGAACCAAACATATAGACGCATTCTGAGTTCCACTCTCTGTGCAGATAAATTATGCTTGAAGAAGAAGACATTCCACTTCTGGTGGTATCAATACCAAAAGACAATCCAGACTGGACATGTTGACTTAAAGTAGTACCCGGATCAAGCTCACGCCATTGTTGAAATTGATCCACATCCTTCCGGTTTGCAGGGAAGAGGCCCTTTTGGGTGGTAGGTCTGGGAGCACAACTGCAGAGTCTCTAGCAAGGCCATTTTAGAGAACTCACGGCCGGGTTTGGATTCCTATTTGAGAGGACACGTAGGAAGCCGCGTGATGCTTCTAACTCCGGCCATGCTGGAAGACGGAGGTGATTTATGCCCGTTGATCGTCTCATGCATGATCCGAGGTGGAGAATTGTTGGTAGGTCGGTCAAGGTGCAGATTAGGAAATCTAGTTGGTTAAGAGCAAGTGCTTGTGTCCTAAGTATAGCGCTTCAGAGGTTTGTCTCTTAGAACTAAGTTAGGAAACCCTATACTTATGAGAAAGTAATCCTTGTTGGGAATGTATCCCACGTTACTATTGATGTGTATAAATGCCCGTAGAGACTGGAAAACACGCACGGAACTAGTAGGAGTTATAACAGCACCTCTGCTTAGGCTTTGTATATTCCAACCTATATGGTGAGGTTGATGGTGGATTTTAGACAAGGGGTAAAATCGTAAAACCCCATGACCTAGTGTTACCCGCAACACATTAACTAAGAGCATTTAACTCGGGTGTAAATAATTAATAGGGGTATTTTTTCAAAATGCATTAGGGATTTTCCAACACGGAACCCTAATTCCAAAACCAAGCCGCATCTGCGCACCATGGCAACCATGCCAAACCAAGCCGCATCCGCGCACCATGGCAACCATGCCAAACTAAGCCGCATATCGCGCACCATGGCAACCATGCCAAACCAAAGCCGCATCTGCGCACCATGGCAACCATGCCAAACCAAGCACTCTGCTCTGGCAACCATGCCAAACCAAGCCGCGACCATGGCAACCATGCCAAACTAAGTCAGCGCTCTGGCGCGCCATGGCAACCATGCCAAACCAAGTGGCATCTGCGCACCATGGCAACCATGCCAAACCAAGCCGCATCTCGCACCATGGCAACCATGCCGACCAAGCCGCACTCTGCGCACGGCAACCATGCCAAACCAAGCCGCACTCTAGCACCATGGCAACCATGCCAAACCAACCGCGCACCATGGCACCATGCTAAACCAAGCCGCATCGCGCACCATGGCAACTATGCCAAACCAAGCCGCACCCCGCGCACCATGGCAACAACGCCAAATTCCAAGCCGCTATGCCTTTTTGCGCCTAGGTTTACCAAGACTTGCAACTAGGTCAACATGGCCGCACGTGCCGCAATCCATAGCCATATTTCAAGCCGCTATGCCTTTGGCCCACGCCAAACATAGCGCCCTAGGCTTGCAAGACTTGCAACTAGGTCAACATGGCCGCACGTGCCATTGGCACATGCCAACACGTGCCGCAAGCCATATTTCGAGCCGCTATGCCTTTGGCCCACGCCAAACATAGCGCCCTAGGTTTGCAAGACTTGCAACTAGGTCAACATGGCCGCACGTGCCATTGGCACATGCCAACACGTCTGCATGAAGCCATATTTCCAAGCCGCTATGCCTTTGGCCCACGCCAAACATAGCGCCCTAGGTTTGCAAGACTTGCAACTAGGTCAACATGGCCGCACGTGCCATTGGCACATGCCAACACGTGCCGCAAGCCACATTTCTCGAGCCGCTATGCCTTTGGCCACGCTAAACATAGCGCCCTAGGTTTAAGACTTGCGACTAGGTCAACATGGCCGCACGTGCCATTGGCACATGCCAACACGTGCCGCAAGCCATATTTCCGAGCCGCTATGCCTTTGGCCCACGCCAAACATAGCGCCCTAGGTTTGCAAGACTTTGCAACTAGTCGACATGGCCGCCGTGCCATTGGCACATGCCAACACGTGCCGCAAGCCATATTTCCGAGCCGCTATGCCTTTGGCCCACGCCAAACATAGCGCCCTAGGTTTGCAAGACTTGCAACTAGGTCAACATGGCGCACGTGCCATTGGCACATGCCAACACGTCGCCAAGCCATATTTCCAGCCACTATGCCTTTGGCCCACGCCAAACATAGCGCCCTAGGTTTGCAAGACTTGCAACTAGGTCAACATGGCCGCCACATGCCATTGGCACATGCCAACACGTGCCGCAAGCCATATTTCCAAGCCGCTATGCCTTTGGCCCCGCCAAACATAGCGCCCTAGGTTGCAAGACTTGCAACTAGGGTCAACATGGCGCACGTGCCATTGGCACATGCCAACACGTGCCTAAACCATATTTCTAAGCCGCTATGCCTTTGGCCCACGCCAACATAGCGCCCTAGGTTTGCAAGACTTGCAACTAGGTCAACATGGCGCACGTGCCATTGGCACATGCCAACACGTCCGCAAGCCATATTTCTAAGCCGCTATGCCTTTGGCCCCAACATAGCGCCCTAGGTTTGCAAGACTTGCAACTAGGTCAACATGGCCGCACGTGCCATTGGCACATGCCAACACGTGCCGCAAGCCATATTTCTAAGCCATTATGCCTTTGGCCCACGCCAAAACATAGCGCCCCTAGGTTTGCAAGACTTGCAACTAGGTCAACATACGCACGCGTGCCATTGGAACATGCCAACACGTGCGCAAGCCATATTTCCAAAACCGCTATGCCTTTGGCCCTGACCAACATAGCGCCCTAGGTTTGCACAAGACTTGCAACTAGGTCAACATAGCCGCACGTGCCATTGGCACATGCCAACACGTGCGCAAGCCATATTTCCCGAGCCGCTATGCCTTTGGCCCACGCCAAACATAGAGCGCCCCTTAGGTTTGCAAGACTTGCAACTAGGTCAACATGGCGCACGTGCCATTGGCACATGCCAACACGTGCCGCAAGTCATATTTCTAAGGGTTATGCCTTTGGCCCACGCCAAACATAGCGCCCTAGGTTTGCAAGACTTGCAACTAGGTCAACTTAGGCGCACGTGCCATTGGCACATGCCAACACGTGCATAAGCCATACTTCTAAGCCGCTATGCCTTTGGCCCACGCCAAACATAGCGCCCTAGGACTTGCCAAGACTTGCAACCAGTCAACATGGCATTCGCACATGCCATTGGAACATGCCAAATACACACCATGTTGGTAGCCTAACTTGCAAACCATGCAACCTACCACCAAGGCATTCCACACACGTCATTGGCACATGCCACATGCGCCCCCGCTGGTAGCCTAACTTGCAAACCGTGCAACCTACCACCAAGGCATTCCGCACATGCCATTGGCACATGCCAAACACACACGCTGGTGGTAGCCTAACTTGCAAACCGTGCAACCTACCACCAAGGCATTCCGCTTTATAGCCTAACATGCCACCGCAAGGCATGGCCACATGCCACACGCGCCACTAGCGGCGCCACTTGCACTCAAGATGCAAACCAACACTCGAGACATCGAGACATCGAAGGCGGGGATGCTTCTTTAGGGTTTTTGGTTTGGCGGTCACATGACATGCACACCGTACACTACGCTCACATTAAGAAAGCGTGAAAAGGAATAAAGCGGTCAAATAAAGAGGAAATAATGGTGAAAAACGTTTTCACCCATTAAACCATCGGTTACCACCTCCTCCCATTATTTCACCCTTTACTCTCTTCCTTCATGAGGCCGAGTACGTTTCAATCTCGACTTGTATAAATAGGTCTTACCTATTTCCACCAGACAACAAGTCTCGGTCGGAGAAATATACTACACTTACACTCTCGGAAGGCAACTTTGCAAGCTCTCCCAAAAGCTTCTATCTCTTGCAAGCTTCCTAAGCTTTCACTTTACGATACAAAGTCGAGATCTACTCTCCTCAACACCTTTCTTTGCTTCCCTCCCCAAATCAACCCTTCTCCTCACTTTGTGACCGAAGCAAAGTCTGGAACGGCCATTTCTTGGTTTAGGTAGGACTTGTACGGATCGATCTCTCGAATCTACAAAGTGCTCACGTGCGACACATTTGTTTAGGGTTTGAATCAATTTCTCACTCACCCACCAAATTAGGAAATCGTGAAACGATTTTCACCCATAAACAATTGGCGACCACAACGGGAGGATTGATCTATCGGCTACAATATCAACTCAACTCCTCATTTCGTTTTCCGAGCGTCAAATCCCAACATGGTGGAACTCGGATCTGGAGCGGCTGAGAACATCACGCAGCAGACGCATCCCGATGTTGGCGTCTCCCCATAACATTGTTACTTCACCGGTGACAACAGCAACATCGAATGCACTCCCTTAAGTGTAACACCGCCTATCACGGGGCCGGAGCCGCTGCCTCCTCTAGCGTCTCTGCACATCCCCCCTAATCACGGCAACGAGAATATCTCTTGGTGTCACGCCTGATCACACGGGGCTAGGGCCGCCACCGCGACCCCGAATGCTTCTTCCAGCATGGCGCCTCCGACAACTAAGGCTCAATTACCCCTTGATTGGGACGAGAGACCCGGAGGGAGGGAGGAAGTCGCCCGCGCGTCACCATCGCCCGATTTGATGGGCGGCCGAGACGCGCTCGCAGAGCCCAGGACAGGACATGGTTTCAACACAAAAAGGAGGTGCTCACCTTTCTCAAAACCCAGCGGAGCGACTACCCGTGAGTCGCATCCTCCAGAGGCGCCTAGAAGCATCTCCAACAACCCCGACGCTGGCACCTCGGCGGGGCACGCCTCCACGGATGAAGAAACTAGCACTAGAGTCCCGTTGGAGAGAAATCAACCACCAAATTTCGTCACGAGAAGATTTGGAACAACTCCTACGTGACCGAATCAAGCATGATGAGTTCGATGTACATCATCACCAACCCCTTTACCGAGTCTGAAATACGGAGAATCCCTCTCCCAAGGGGGGTACTCTTCCCCTCAATTTACCCTGTATGATGGTACCGGGATGCAGAACATGTTTCTCGTTTCTGGAATCCTTGGGTGAACATGAATATAATCACGTTCTTCGTTTAAGGGAATTTTCAAAATCACTTACCGGAAGGGGCGTATACATGGTCATGACATCCACCGAACAACATTCCCAACTGGAGTAGCATGGTCACCGCGTTTCACAGGAAGTATTTCTTCGTGTCCGAACAAGTTACCTTTTCGGACCTGGGAGAATGTACCCAGTGGGATAACGAACATCGAATGATTTCGTCAAAGGTTCGGGGTTCAAGCACTCACTGTATCACGACCCAAACGTGACCCGAGCAACAATTTAAACGCATGCATCAATGGTATGGTCCCAATCTACCGCGCCCTGCTAGAAAACTTGCGTTTCCAAATATTCTCCGAACTCCATGAGGCCGCCAGATTATCTGCAACAACAGCACTAGCATTACTGAAAAGGACTAGGCCAACTCGAACTGAAGACGCACGTGAAACTCGCGGGAGTAGGCGCCTCATCAGCAAACAATTTAATGCGGCTCATCCTCGTGAACATAGTGAGCGAAAAGAGGAAAAAGGAAAGCCGCAACTACGAGCCACCAGACCCGAAACGTGAAGCGCCGGCCGCAACGGAGCCCTGCGCAGCGGAAGATCGCCACTAAAACTCTTGTGCAGCATCGTGAGGTAGAAGGAAATATCCTGATTTCCCATTTCCCATCGAGGAGGTGATTGACCTCCTAGAAACTGAGGTTCAAGATGATGTCATCGTTGCCACCGCCTAGGCGTCCACTAACCAGAGGTGAGATGGCAAACCCCAAATACTGCCATTACCACGAGGTTCGTTCACCACCCGACTAGCGATTGCAACAGATTAAAGCATATTTTCAAGGAAAGGATAGAAGCGGGAGAACTCCAACTAGGAGACGAAAGAGTGCATCGAGACCCACTCCCAATAAGCTGCGGTTCCTACGGGGACTCCGTGCACGAGGCTGTGCAATCCATGATGCGACATATATGCGAAATTCTCTATCTCTCTCAAGGTTCAGCGCAAGATATTTTCGCATCTCTCAATCGTGTTGTATCCGGCAAGCGACTTTCTCCCCTCGGAATCCACGCCAGGGCTCAAGCTTCCCAAACAAGCAAAGCGGAGAGCTGGGACTGCGACCACGTCCGTCTAAGAAGTCTTGAACTTGACAACACGCTCATCGACACGACCTCGACCACAACATCATCACTTTCAAGACACTAAAAGGCAGCGGATTTACAAAGCAAGACAGCTACCTATTTCCCGTATGTGATTAAGAGCTTGAGGAGAGGCTTTGAACGCACATGGCTACATCAACCTAGAGATCGAGATGGGAGACGCTATAACGCACAACAAGTTCCACATTGTCAAAGAACTAGATCATGACATGATTTTGGGACGCTTATGGGCGCTCGACAACAAGGCAAAGCGGGGCGTACACCCTCTGCCGACATCCCCGCCCGAAGGGATTCCCAACAAATCGTCCACGGGTTATCACATCAACGAGCTATTAAAAGGAACCCAAAGCGTCCGAAGAGGACCCGTTGGCGCTAGCCCATGATTTTCAAATGCAAGTAAGTCGGCCAGAGCAACCTTTTGCGGCCAGACCTTTTCTTCCCCCATTCATCATGGGGACTCAGGCGCAACAAGCCACGAATTTGTCAAAAAAATGTGAATGGGAGGCTGGACCATTCGAACACTTTGCAAGAAGCTTGGAAGCTTAAGCGAAACCAACGAAGCCAAGGCTCAAATGGTTACACGACGTGAACCCGTTTTCAATCGGAGATGTAGTGGTTAAGGAAAGCTCGTTTCAAGTTGGGAGGATGACGGTAAAAGATGGATTTGCCCGAGGAAGGTGAAGGCGAGCTGCACAGTTGCGGATACCCTTTGGGAGGATATTGAAAAGCTCATCAATACCGACACACACTGAAGGCGTGATAGTTCACTCGCGATGGCTCAAGGAATCAATCCCTAAAATCTTTGTATTTCCCAATCACTCCCTTTTAAATTACTTCCTTTGAATCATTCCTCTTAATATTTGTACTTCCCAGGGATGAATACACCGTTTGTATTTTTCCACAGGAGACCTACCCTTTTGTCAAAAAAAAAAAAAAAAAAAAACAAACTAAAAATAAAATAAAATATATCTCTTCGGCGAATCCGGATATCAGAGAAATACATCGGAAGAACCCAGAAAACCATTGCGAGCCATCATACCACAACCCTTTCAAAAATATATATATATGAAGCAAAGGTTTCTGATGAAGAAGAATGGAAAGATGTGTTTACAAAAAAAAAAAGGAAAACATCGGGGAACTAAGCGGCTAACAAAAAAAAAAAGAGGAACTAGCCCTCGAAGGATGGGCGCAAGTCCCTTCGGGCAAAGCTATCTTCAAGCATTTCCCAGCAATCCTTGGGCAACAAGGTTCCACTTTCGGTTTTAGCAGCGGCATGCGACCTCAACATCCCATCCAAGCGACCATAGCATCGAGCGGTGTCCTCCCAGGCAGCTATTCCGGCATACGCCACCATGACGCCTCCGTTTGTTGATTCATCCACATCAAAATCGAGAATCATGGCGTTCTCCTCCGCGTCCAATGAACCCAAGGGAGTCCGAACATGCACATGTTCTTCGTGGGGATAGGTGGGAGGGAGGTCCTTAATAATTTCATTAACTTCATGGAACAAAGATTCACCCCGACCGATACCTCCTCAAGAGAAGAAGATCGATCTCCATGGATTCAAGTCCTTTTCCAAAAGGTTAAAGGCACGGCCGTCTCGGAAGATCCCATCATACACTGCTTTGCAAGAAATGGAAAGATGATCAAGTTCCATCCTGTCTACACGCATATAAAAAGAGGATGGCGAGAACAAAAAAAAAAAAAAAAAAAGGGAAGAAGAAGAAACGCATCGGCAAAGCAAAGGAAAAGGGGAATCAACAAGAAGAACCCTTTTCTCAAACGAGGAGACGATGCTATTATTTTTGGATATGAATACGGAACCTTAAAAGGAAAGGAAGCAATGAGAGACATAACGCTTCAGATTTTAGCATGAATAATGCCCTAATTGAAGCCGCACGTGAAGGAAAGCAAGATAAGGAAACTTTGCTATCGGAAGAAACTCCCTCCTTGTTTACATCGGTCTCATGACTAGCACACTCGGTTAGCCAAAGACACGCCATTTCCCAAGTCACGCCTGCAAGCATGGTTTCCAAGTTAGACCGGCCCCACTAACTGCGCCGACTTCCCAATGCCGCCCAAGTCACTGCCAAGCATAGTTTCCAAGATTGGACCGGCCCCCACCAATTGCTCCTACCTCCCAGTTTCAATGAGCTTCCTAAGTCACGCACAAGCATGGTTTCCAAGATTAGGCCGACTTCCCAATGCGCCCAAGTCACGCCTGCAAGCATGGTTTCAAGATTAGACCGACCTCCCAATGGTCGCCCAAGTCCTTTGCAAGCATGGTTTCCAAGATTAGACCGACCTCCCATGGTCGCCCAAGTCGCCTCACAAGCATGGTTTCAAGACACCGACCTCCCAATGGTCGCCCAAGACACGCCTACAAGCATGGTTTCAAGATTAGACCGGCCCCACCAATTGCCAACTTCCCAGCGTCGCCCAAGCCGCAAGGGCCATGTGTGCCGACCTCTGATTTGTGCAAAACTACGAGGCAAAGATTCGAAATCCTATTTATAAAGGTCAGGACAAGCCTCCTTCAATTTTCTTTACGGTTTGTTGTTAATAGTTTGTCACCATCTTATGCTTACCTCATGACAAAGCCCCTGTTAGGAGCTAAGCGGGGGACTTAATGTTGATGGTGGATTTTAGACAAAGGGTAAAAATTGTAAAACCCCATGACCTAGTGTTACCCACAACACATTAACTAAGAGCATTTAACTCGGTGTAAATAATTAATAGGGGTATTTTTTTTCAAAATACCAGATTAGGAGTTTTCAACCACGGAGACCCTAATTCCAAAACCAAGCCGCATCTGGCACCATGGCAACCATGCCAAACCAAGCCGCATCTTTGCGCACCATGGCAACCATGCCAAACCATGCCGCATCCGCGCACCATGGCAACCATGCCAAACCAAGCGCGCATCTTGGCACCATGGAAACCATGCCAAACCAAGTCGCATCCGCGCACCATGGCAACCATGCCAAACCAAGCCGCATCTCTGGCACCATGGCAACCATGCCAAACCAAGCCCGCACTCTTTGGCACCCCATGGCAACCATGCCAAACCAAGCCGCACGCCTGGCACCATGGGCAACCATGCCAAACCAAGTCCCCATCTGCGCACCATGGCAACCATGCCAAACCAAATTAGCATCTCTGCGCACCATGGCAACCATGCCAAACCAAGCCCATCTGGCACCATGGCAACCATGCCAAACCAAAAGAAAGCCAGCTCTGCGCGCCATGGCAACCATGCCAAACCAAGGCGCACCCCGCACGCCATGGCAACAACGCCAAATTCCAAGCCGATATGCCTTTGGCCCACGCCAAACATAGCGCCCTAGGTTTGCAAGACTTGAAACTAGGTCAACATGGCCGCACGTGCCATTGGCACATGTCAACACGTGCCGCAATCCATATTCCAAGCCGCTATGCCTTTGGCCCACGCCAAACATAGGCGCCCTAGGTTTGCAAGACTTGCGACTAGGTCAACATGGCCGCACGTGCCATTGGCACATGCCAACACGTGCCGCAAACCATATTTCCAGAGCCGCTATGCCTTTGGCCCACGCCAAACATAGCGCCCTAGGTTTGCATGACTTGCAACTAGGTCAACATGGCCGCACGTGCCATTGGCACATGCCAACATGTGCACGCAAGCCATATTTCCGAGCCGCTATGCCTTTGGCCCACGCTAAACATAGCGCCCTAGGTTTGCAAGACTTGCAACTAGGTCAACATGGCCGCACGTGCCATTGGCACATGCCAACACGTGCCGCAAGCCATATTTCCGAGCCGCTATGCCTTGAGCCCACGCCAAACATAGCGCCCTAGGTTTGCAAGACTTGCAACTAGGTCAACATGGCCGCACGTGCCATTGGCACATGCCAACACGTGCCGCAAGCCATATTTCAACCGCTATGCCTTTGGCCCACGCCAAACATAGCGCCCTAGGTTTGCAAGACTTGCAACTAGGTCAACATGGCGCACGTGCCATTGGCACATGCCAACCGTCCATAAGCCATATTTCCGAGCCGCCTATGCCTTTGGCCCACGCCAAACATAGCGCTCTAGGTTTGCAAGACTTGCAACTAGGTCAACATGGCCGCACGTGCCATTGGCACATGCCAACACGTGCCGCAAGCCATATTTCTAAGCCGCTATGCCTTTGGCCCATTCCAACATAGCGCCCTAGGTTTGCAAGACTTGCAACTAGGTCAACATGGCCGCACGTGCCATTGGCACATGCCAACACGTGCCGCAAGCCATATTTCTAAGCCGCTATGCCTTTGGCCCACGCGAAACATAGCGCCCTAGGTTTGCAAGACTTGCAACTAGGTCAACATGGCCGCACGAGCCATTGGCACATGCCAACACGTCCGCAAGCCATATTTCCAAGCCGCTATGCCTTTGGCCCACGCCAAACATAGCGCCCCCTAGGTTTTGCAAGACTTGCAACTAGGTCAACATGGCCGCACGTGCCATTGTCACATGCCAACACGTGCGTAAAGCCATATTTCCGAGCCGCTATGCCTTTGGCCCACGCCTTTAAACATAGCGCCCTAGGTTACCAAGACTTGCAACTAGGTCAACATGGCCGCACGTGCCATTGGCACATGCCAACACGTCTGCAAGCCATATTCTAAGACGCTATGCCTTTGGCCCACGCCAAACATAGCGCCCTAGGTTTGCAAGACTTGCAACTAGGTCAACATGGCCGCACGTGCCATTGGCACATGCCAACACGTCTTTGCAAGCCATATTCCAAGCGCTATGCCTTTGGCCCCAGGTCGCCAAACATAGCGCCCTAGTTTCAAGACTTGCAACTAAGGTAGACATGGCCGCACGTGCCATTGGCACATGCCAACACGTGCCGCAAGCCATATTTCTAAGCCGCTATGCCTTTGGCCCAGGCCAAACATAGCGCCCTAGGTTTGCAAGACTTGCAACTAGGTCAACATGGCCGCACGTGCCATTGGCACATGCCAACATGTGCCGCAAGCCATATTTCCGAGCCGCTATGCCTTTGGCCCACGCCAAACATAGCGCCCTAGGTTTGCAAGACTTCCAACTAGGTCAACATGGCCGCCGTGCCATTGGCACATGCCAACACGGCCGCAAGCCATATTTCTAAACCGCTATGCCTTTGGCCCACGACCAAACATAGCGCCCTAGGTTTGCAAGACTTGCAACTAGGTCAACATGGCCGCGTGCCATTGGCACATGCCAACACGTGCATACACCATATTTCTAAGCCGCTATGCCTTTGGCCCACGCCAAACATAGCGCCCTAGGTTTGCAAGACTTGCAACTAGGTCAACATGGCCGCACGTGCCATTGGCACATGCCAACACGTGCGCAAGCCATATTTCTAAGCCGCTATGCCTTTGGGCCCATGAAACATAGCGCCCTAGGTTTGCAAGTCTTGCAAACTAGGTCAACATGGCCGCACGTGCCATTGGCACATGCCAACACGTGCCGCAAGCCATATTTCTAAGCCGCTATGCCTTTGGCCCACGCCAAACATAGCGCCCTAGGTTTGCAAGACTTGCAACTAGGTCAACATGGCGCACGTGCCATTGGCACATGCCAACACGTCCGCAAGCCATATTTTCAAGCCGCTATGCCTTTGGCCCACGCCAAACATAGCGCCCTAGGTTTGCAAGACTTGCTGACTAGGTCAACATGGCCGCACGTGCCATTGGCACATGCCAATGGCACGTGCAAGCCATATTTCCAAGCCGCTATGCCTTTGGCCCACGCCAAACATAGCGCCCTAGGTTTGCAAGACTTGCAACTAGGTCAACATGGCCGCACGTGCCATTGGCACATGCCAACACGTGCCGCAAGCCATATTTCTAAGCAGCTATGCCTTTGGCCCACGCCAAACATAGCGCCCTAGGTTTGCAAGACTTGCAACTAGGTCAACATGGCCGCACGTGCCATTGGCACATGCCAACACGTGCCGCAAGCCATATTTCCAGCAGCTATGCCTTTGGCCCATGCCAAACATAGCGCCCTAGGTTTGCAAGACTTGCAACTAGGTCAACATGGCCGCACGTGCCATTGGCACATGCCAACACGTGTCGTAAGCCATATTTCTAAAACCGCTATGCCTTTGGCCCACGACCAACATAGCGCCCTAGGTTTTGCAAGACTTGCAACTAGGTCAACATGGCCACGTGCCATTGGCACATGCGAACACGTCCGCAAGCCATATTTCTAAGCCGCTATGCCTTTGGCCCACGCCAAACATAGCGCCCTAGGTTTACAAGACTTGCAACTAGGTCAACATGGCCGCACGTGCCATTGGCACATGCCAACACGTGCGCAAGCCATATTTCCAGCAGCTAAGCCGCTATGCCTTTGGCCCACGCCAAACATAGCGCCCTAGGTTTGCAAGACTTGCAACTAGGTCAACATGGCCGCACGTGCCATTGGCACATGCCAACACGTACGCAAGCCATATTTCTAAGCCGCTATGCCTTTGGCCCACGCCAAACATAGCGCCCTAGGTTTGCAAGACTTGCAACTAGGTCAACATGGCCGCACGTGCCATTGGCACATGCCAACACGTGCCATAAGCCATATTTCAAGCCGCTATGCCTTTGGCCCACGCCAAACATAGCGCCCTAGGTTTGCAAGACTTGCAACTAGGTCAACATGGCCGCACGTGCCATTGGCACATGCCAACACGTGCCGCAAGCCATATTTCTAAGCCGTATGCCTTTGGCCCACGCCAAACATAGCGCCCTAGGTTTGCAAGACTTGCAACTAGGTCAACATGGCCGCACGTGCCATTGGCACATGCCAACACGTGCCGCAAGCCATATTTAGAGCCGCTATGCCTTTGGCCCACGCCAAACATAGCGCCCTAGGTTTGCAAGACTTGCAACTAGGTCAACATGGCCGCACGTGCCATTGGCACATGCCAACACGTGCCGCAAGCCATATTTCTAAGCCGCTATGCCTTTGGCCCGACTAAACATAGCGCCCTAGGTTTGCAAGACTTGCAACTAGGTCAACATGGCGCCGTGCCATTGGCACATGCCAACACGTGCGCAAGCCATATTCCGAGCCGCTATGCCTTTGGCCCACGCCAAACATAGCGCCCTAGGTTTGCAAGACTTGCAACTAGGTCAACATGGCGCACGTGCCATTGGCACATGCCAACACGTGCCGCAAGCCATATTTCTAAGCCGCTATGCCTTTGGCCCACGCCAAACATAGCGCCCTAGGTTTGCAAGACTTGCAACTAGGTCAACATGGCCGCACGTGCCATTGGCACATGCCAACACGTGCGCAAGCCATATTTCGAGCCGCTATGCCTTTGGCCCATGCCAAACATAGCGCCCTAGGTTTGCAAGACTTGCAACTAGGTCAACATGGCCGCACGTGCCATTGGCACATGCCAACACGTGCGCAAGCCATATTTCTAAGCGCTATGCCTTTGGCCCACGCTAAACATAGCGCCCTAGGTTTGCAAGACTTGCAACTAGGTCAACATGGCCGCACGTGCCATTGGCACATGCTAACACGTGCCGCAAGCCATATTTCTAAGCCGCTATGCCTTTGGCCATGCCAAACATAGCGCCCTAGGTTTGCAAGACTTGCAACTAGGTCAACATGGCCGCACGTGCCATTGGCACATGCCAACACGTGCCGCAAAGCCATATTTCCGAGCCGCTATGCCTTTGGCCCACGCCAAACATAGCGCCCTAGGTTTGCAAGACTTGCAACTAGGTCAACATGGCCGCACGTGCCATTGGCACATGCCAACACGTGCCGCAAGCCATATTTCCGAGCCGCTATGCCTTTGGCCCACGCCAAACATAGCGCCCTAGGTTTGCAAGACTTGCAACTAGGTCAACATGGCCGCACGTGCCATTGTCACATGCCAACACGTGCCGCAAGCCATATTTTCCAAGCCGCTATGCCTTTGGCCCCACGCCAAACATAGCGCCCTAGGTTTGCAAGACTTGCAACTAGGTCAACATGGCCGCACGTGCCATTGGCACATGCCAACACGTGCATAAGCCATATTTCAAGCAGCTATGCCTTTGGCCCACGCCAAACATAGCGCCCCTAGGTTGCAAGACTTGCAACTAGGTCAACATGGCCGCACGTGCCATTGGCACATGCCAACACGTCGCAAGCCATATTTCAAGCCGCTATGCCTTTGGCCCACGCCAAACATAGCGCCCTAGGTTTGCAAGACTTGCAACTAGGTCAACATGGCCGCACGTGCCATTGGCACATGCCAACATGTGCCGCAAGCCATATTTCCGAGCCGCTATGCCTTTGGCCCACGCCAAACATAGCGCCCTAGGTTACAAGACTTGCAACTAGGTCAACATGGCCGCACGTGCCATTGGCACATGCCAACACGTGCCGCAAGCCATATTCCGAGCCGCTATGCCTTTGGCCCACGCCAAACATAGCGCCCTAGGTTTGCAAGACTTGCAACTAGGTCAACATGGCCGCACGTGCCATTGGCACATGCCAACACGTGCCGCAAGCCATATTTCGAGCCGCTATACCTTGGGCCCACGCCAAACATAGCGCCCTAGGTTTGCAAGACTTGCAACTAGGTCAACATGGCCGCACGTGCCATTGGCACATGCCAACACGTGCATTGGCAAGCCATATTTTAAGCCGCTATGCCTTTGGCCCACGCCAAACATAGCGCCCTAGGTTTGCAAGACTTGCAACTAGGTCAACATGGCCGCACGTGCCATTGGCACATGCCAACACGTGCCAAAAGCCATATTTCCGAGCCGCTATGCCTTTGGCCCACGTAAAACATAGCGCCCTAGGTTTGCAAGACTTGCAACTAGGTCAACATGGCCGCACGTGCCATTGGCACATGCCAACACGTCTTGTAAGCCATATTTCTAAGCCGCTATGCCTTTGGCCCATGCCAAACATAGCGCCCTAGGTTTGCAAGACTTGCTACTAGGTCAACATGGCCGCACGTGCCATTGGCACATGCCAACACGTGTCAAGCCATATTTCTAAACCGCTATGCCTTTGGCCCACGCCAAACATAGCGCCCTAGGTTTTGCAAGACTTGCAACTAGGTCAACATGGCCGCACGTGCCATTGGCACATGCCAACACGTCGCAAGCCATATTTCTAGCCGCTATGCCTTTGGCCCACGCTAAACATAGCGCCCTAGGTTTTGCAAGACTTGCAACTAGGTCAACATGGCCGCACGTGCCATTGGTCACATGCCACACGTGCCGCAAGCCATATTTCCGAGCTATGCCTTTGGCCCACGCCAAACATAGCGCCCTAGGTTTGCAAGACTTGCAACTAGGTCAACATGGCCGCACGTGCCATTGGCACATGCCAACACGTGCGCAAGCCATATTTCTAAGCCGCTATGCCTTTGGCCCACGCCAAACATAGCGCCCTAGGTTTGCAAGACTTGCAACTAGGTCAACATGGCCGCACGTGCCATTGGCACATGCCAACACGTGCCGCAAGCCATATTTCCAAGCCGCTATGCCTTTGGACCACGCTAAACATAGCGCCCCTAGGTTTTGCAAGACTTGCAACTAGGTCAACATGGCCGCACGTGCCATTGGCACATGCCAACACGTGCCGCAAGCCATATTTCTAAGCCGCTATGCCTTTGGCCCACGCCAAACAAAGCGCCCTAGGTTTGCAAGACTTGCAACTAGGTCAACATGGCCGCACGTGCCATTGGCACATGCCAACACGTGCCGCAAGCCATATTTCTAAGCGCTATGCCTTTGGCCCACGCCAAACATAGCGCCCTAGGTTTGCAAGACTTGCAACTAGGTCAACATGGCCGCACGTGCCATTGGCACATGCCAACACGTGCGCAAAGCCATATTTCTAAGCCGCTATGCCTTTGGCCCACGCCAAACATAGCGCCCTAGGTTTACAAGACTTGCAACTAGGTCAACATGGCCGCACGTGCCATTGGCACATGCCCAACACGTGCCGCAAGCCATATTTCCAAGCCTATGCCTTTGGCCCACGCCAAACATAGCGCCCTAGGTTTGCAAGACTTGCAACTAGGTCAACATGGCCGCACGTGCCATTGGCACATGCCAACACGTCTGCAAAGCCATATTTCCAGCCGCTATGCCTTTGGCCCAAGCAAACATAGCGCCCTAGGTTTGCAAGACTTGCAACTAGGTCAACATGGCCGCACGTGCCATTGGCACACGCCAACACGTGCCGAAAGCCATATTTCCGAGCCGCTATGCCTTTGGCCCACGCCAAACATAGCGCCCCTAGGTTTGCAAGACTTGCAATTAGGTCAACATGGCCGCACGTGCCATTGGCACATGCCAACACGTGCCGCAAGCCATATTTCTAAGACGCTATGCCTTGGGCCCACGCCAAACATAGCGCCCTAGGTTTGCAAGACTTGCAACTAGGTCAACATGGCCGCACGTGCCATTGGCACATGCCAACACGTGCCGCAAGCCATATTTCTAAGCGCTATGCCTTTGGCCCACGCCAAACATAGCGCCCTAGGTTGCAAGACTTGCAACTAGGTCAACATGGCCGACGTGCCATTGGCACATGCCAACACGTGCCGCAAGCCATATTTCTAAGCCGCTATGCCTTTGGCCCACGCCAAACATAGCGCCCTAGGTTTGCAAGACTTGCAACTAGGTCAACATGGCGCACGTGCCATTGGCACATGCCAACACGTGCCGCAAGCCATATTTCCGAGCCGCTATGCCTTTGGCCCATTCCAAACATAGCGCCCTAGGTTTGCAAGACTTCCAACTAGGTCAACATGGCCGCACGTGCCATTGGCACATGCCAACACGTGCCGCAAGCCATATTTCTAAACCGCTATGCCTTTGGCCCCACGCTAAACATAGCGCCCTAGGTTTGCAAGACTTGCACTAGGTCAACATGGCCGCACGTGCCATTGGCACATGCCAACACGTGCCATGAAGCCATATTTCTAAGCCGCTATGCCTTTGGCCCACGCCAAACATAGCGCCCTAGGTTTGCAAGACTTGCAACTAGGTCAACATGGCCGCACGTGCCATTGGCACATGCCAACACGTGCCGCAAGCCATATTTCTAAGCCGCTATTCCCTTTGGCCCACGCCAAACATAGCGCCCTAGGTTGCAAGACTTGCAACTAGGTCAACATGGCCGCACGTGCCATTGGCACATGCCAACACGTGCCGCAAGCCATATTTCTAAGCAGCTATGCCTTTGAGCCCACGCTAAACATAGCGCCCTAGGTTTTGCAAGACTTGCAACTAGGTCAACATGGCCGCACGTGCCATTGGCACATGCCAACACGTGCCGCAAGCCATATTTCTAAGCCGCTATGCCTTTGGCCCAAGCCAAACATAGCGCCCTAGGTTTGCAAGACTTGCAACTAGGTCAACATGGCCGCACGATGCCATTGGCACATGCCAACACGTGCCGCAAGCCATATTTCTAAGCCGCTATGCCTTTGGCCCACGCCAAACATAGCGCCCTAGGTTTGCAAGACTTGCAACTAGGTCAACATGGCCGCACGTGCCATTGGCACATGCCAACACGTGCGCAAGCCATATTTCCGAGCCCATTATGCCTTTGGCCCACGCCAAACATAAGCGCCCTAGGTTTGCAAGACTTGCAACTAGGTCAACATGGCCGCACGTGCCATTGGCACATGCCAACACGTTTCTGTAAGCCATATTTCAAGCCGCTATGCCTTTGGCCCACGCCAAACATAGCGCCCTAGGTTTGCAAGACTTGCAACTAGGTCAACATGGCCGCACGTGCCATTGGCACATGCCAACATGTCAAGCCATATTTCAGCCGCTTATGCCTTTGGCCCACGCCAAACATAGCGCCCTAGGTTTGCAAGACTTGCAACTAGGTCAACATGGCCACGTGCCATTGGCACATGCCAACACGTGCATGCAAGCCATATTTCTAAGCCGCTATGCCTTTGGCCCAGCCAAACATAGCGCCCTAGGTTTGCAAGACTTGCAACTAAGGTCAACAACGCGCGCGCGATGCCATTGGCACATGCCAACACGTCGCAAGCCATATTTCCAGGCATGCCTTTGGCCCACGCCAAACATAGCGCCCTAGGTTTGCAAGACTTGCAACTAGGTCAACATGGCCATACGTGCCATTGGCACATGCCAACACGTGCGCAAGCCATATTTCCGAGTCAGCTATGCCTTTGGCCCACGCCAAACATAGCGCCCTAGGTTTGCAAGACTTCCAACTAGGTCAACATGGCCGCACGTGCCATTGGCACATGCCAACACGTCTGCAAGCCATATTTCTAAAAGTCGTATGCCTTTGGCCCACGACCAAACATAGCGCCCTAGGTTTGCAAGACTTGCAACTAGGTCAACATGGCCGCACGTGCCATTGGCACATGCCAACACGTGCGCAAGCCATATTTCTAGCCGCTATGCCTTTTGGCCCCGCGCCAAACATAGCGCCCTAGGTTTGCAAGACTTGCAACTAGGTCAACATGGCCGCACGTGCCATTGGCACATGCCAACACGTGCATAAGCCATATTTCTAAGCCGCTATGCCTTTGGCCCCGCCAAACATAGCGCCCTAGGACACAAGACTTGCAACTAGGTCAACATGGCCGCACGTGCCATTGTCACATGCCAACACGTAAGCCATATTCCCGAGGCGTATGCCTTTGGCCCACGCCAAACATAGCGCCCTAGGTTTGCAAGACTTGCAACTAGGTCAACATGGCACTTTTGCCATTGGCACATGCCAACACGTGCCGCAAGCCATATTTCCAAGCCGCTATGCCTTTGGCCCACGCCAAACATAGCGCCCTAGGTTTGCAAGACTTGCAACTAGGTCAACATGGCCGCACGTGCCATTGGCACATGCCAACACGTGCCGCAAGCCATATTCCCTAGCCGCTATGCCTTTGGCCCGCTAAACATAGCGCCCTAGGTTTTCAAGACTTGCAACTAGGTCAACATGGCGCACGTGCCATTGGCACATGCCAACACGTGTCGCAAGCCATATTTCTGAGCCGCTATGCCTTTGGCCCACGCCAAACATAGCGCCCTAGGTTTGCAAGACTTGCAACTAGGTCAACATGGACGCACGTGCCATTGGCACATGCCAACACGTGCCATAAGCCATATTTCAAGCCGCATGCCTTTGGCCCACGCCAAACATAGCGCCCTAGGTTTGCAAGACTTGCAACTAGGTCAACATGGCGCCACGTGCCATTGGCACATGCCAACACGTGCGCAAGCCATATTTCTAAGCCGCTATGCCTTTGGCCACGCCAAACATAGCGCCCTAGGTTTGCAAGACTTGCAACTAGGTCAACATGGCCGCACGTGCCATTGGCACATGCCAACACGTGCGGCAAGCCATATTTCAAGCCGCTATGCCTTTGGCCCACGCCAAACATAGCGCCCTAGGCTTGCAAGACTTGCAACTAGGTCAACATGGCCGCACGTGCCATTGGCACATGCCAACACGTCTTGTAAGCCATATTTCCGAGCCGCTATGCCTTTGGCCCACGCCAAACATAGCGCCCTAGGTTGCAAGACTTGCAACTAGGTCAACATGGCCGCACGTGCCATTGGCACATGCCAACACGTGCCATTGGCACACGCAAACCATATTTGAGCCGCTATGCCTTTGGCCCATTCCAAACATAGCGCCCTAGGTTTGCAAGACTTGCAACTAGGTCAACATGGCCACACGTGCCATTGGCACATGCCAACACGTCTGTAAACCATATTTCTAAACCGCTATGCCTTTGGCCCACGACCAACATAGCGCCCTAGGTTTGCAAGACGGTAACTAGGTCAACATGGCCGCACGTGCCATTGGCACATGCCAACACGTGCCGCAAGCCATATTTCCGAGCCGCTATGCCTTTGGCCACGCCAAACATAGCGCCCTAGGTTTGCAAGACTTGCAACTAGGTCAACATGGCCGCACGTGCCATTGTCACATGCCAACACGTGCGCAAGCCATATTTCCAGCCGCTATGCCTTTGGCCCACGCCAAACATAGCGCCCTAGGTTTGCAAGACTTGCAACTAGGTCAACATGGCCGCACGTGCCATTGGCACATGCCAACACGTGCCATAAAGCCATATTTCTAGCCGCTATGCCTTGGGCCCACGCCAAACATAGCGCCCTAGGTTTTGCAAGACTTGCAACTAGGTCAACATGGCATACGTGCCATTGGCACATGCCAACACGTGTCGCAAGCCATACTTCCAAGCCGCTATGCCTTTGGCCCACGCCAAACATAGCGCCCTAGGTTTTCAAGACTTGCAACTAGGTCAACATGGCGCACGTGCCATTGGCACATGCTAACACGTGCCTTAAGCCATATTTCCGAGCCGCTATGCCTTTGGCCCACGCCAAACATAGCGCCCTAGGTTGCAAGACTTGCAACTAGGTCAACATGGCCGCACGTGCCATTGGCACATGCCAACACGTGCCAAGCCATATTTCCGAGCCGCTATGCCTTTTGCCCACGAAACATAGCGCCCTAGGTTTGCAAGACTTGCAACTAGGTCAACATGGCCGCACGTGCCATTGGCACATGCCAACACGTGCCGCAAGCCATATTTCCAAGCCGCTATGCCTTTGGCCCACGCCAAACATAGCGCCCTAAGTTGCAAGACTTGCAACTAGGTCAACCTGGCAGCACGTGCCATTGGCACATGCCAAAACGTGCCGCAAGCCATATTTCGAGCCGTATGCCTTTGGCCCACGCCAAACATAGCGCCCTAGGTTTGCAAGACTTGCAACTAGGTCAACATGGCCGCACGTGCCATTGGCACATGCCAACACGTGCCGCAAGCCATATTTCCGAGCCGCTATGCCTTGGGCCCACGCCAAACATAGCGCCCTAGGTTTGGTAAGACTTGCAACTAGGTCAACATGGCCGCACGTGCCATTGGCACATGCCAAACACGTGCCATAAGCCATACTTCCAAGTCGTATGCCTTTGGCCCCGCCAAACATAGGCGCCTAGGCTTGCAAGACTTGCAACTAGGTCAACATGGCCCAGCGCATGCCATTGGCACATGCCAAACACACACGCTGGTAGCCTAACACCAAACCGTGCAACCTACCACCAAGGCATTCCACACATGCCAAACACACACGCTGGTAGCCTAACTTGCAAACCGTGTGCAACCTACCACCAAGGCATTCCGCACATGCCATTGGCACATGCCAAACACACACACCATTTTGGTAACCTAACTTGCAAACCGTGCAACTTACCACCAAGGCATTCCACACATGCCATTGGCACATGCCCACGCGCCACTAGCAGCGCCACTTGCACCTCAAGATGCAGCCAACACTCGAGACATCGACACAAACCGGGATGCTTCTTTAATGTTTTGGTTTGTCGGTCACAAAGATGTATCACATGTACCACTACGCTCACATTAAGAGCGTGAAAAGGAATAAAGCGGTCAAATAAAAGAGGAAATAATGGTGAAAAACGTTTTCACCCATTAAACCATGCGGTTACCACCTCCTCCCATTATTTCACCCTTTACTCTCTTTCTTCATGAGGCCGGTACGTTTCAATCTCGACTTGTATAAATAGGTCTTACCTATTTCCACCAGGACAACAAGTCTCGGTCGGGAGAAATATACTACACTTACACTCTCGGAAAGGCAACTTTGCAAGCTCTCCCAAAAGCTTCTATCTCTTGCAAGCTTCCTAAGCTTTCACTTTACGATACAAGTCGAGATCTTTACTCTCCTCAACACCTTTCTTTGCTTCCCTCCCCAAATCAACCCTTCTCCTCCCACTTTGTGCCCAAGGCAGAGTCCTGGAACGGCCATTTCTTGGTTTAGGTAGGACTTGTCGAGATCGATCTCTCGAATCTACAAAGTGCTCACGTGCAGCACATTTGTTTAGGGTTTGAATCAATTTCTCACTCACCCACAAATTACGAAATCCATGAACTTGATTTTCACCCATAAGCAGGTGATATATAAAATTGCTTATTCCTTCCCGAGGATTTAACCTCGTTAAATACTTGTTCTTCTGTGTGTGTGATTGTGTTTTTGGCGATATTGAGATACCTCGTAGTAGTGCAAACCTAACGCTTCCGCAGGCTTTGGCGGAACAAGAATTTACTACAGGAACAGAGGGGTTGGAAATGTCCTAGTTTATACAATTGGTAGTCGTGATTGGAGAAACATAGGAACTGTGCATCACGATGTACGTTCGTCCCGTGGTGTTTTTGTTAATGGAATTCTGTATTAATGGGATTCTCGAAAATCATGGGAGCGGTTTCCCAGGTTAAAGGTGGAAATTTGTTTTCAAAGACAAACTCTGTTGGAATATATGGCAGGCCAGTAACAAGATGACGAAGTCGGTAACAAGATGGAAGACCAAGTCAGTAACAAGATTGTGTAATCTAGTTAGATAAGCTTAATCTAGCTAGTCCTAGGGTTTAGATAAGCTTAATCTACGAGTTTTTTTAGTCAAAGCCAGTGATTCTTCAATAGTTCATTAGTTTTTTGTCTAATGAAGATCATTAATTATCCATCTTTCTCTGATACCATATTAGATTTATGATAAGAGATCAGAATCAGATGTAAATTAGAGAAGACAACAATTAAAGTGGTTCGGCACTATTGGCCTACGTCCACTGATAAAACCCCTTAAGAGTAATAGGAATCGGTAAACCCTAGGACTAGCTAGATTAAGCTTATTTAACTAGATTATACAATCTTGTTACTGACTTGGTCTTCCATCTTGTTACTGACTTCGTCATCTTGTTACTGACCTGCCATATATTCCAACAAATTCAGATATCACAGCTGTTGTGAACTTGCCATCTGCAAAGAGGACAACATAACAGAGTTAACAAATGATGTTTAATATAGTAACAAGCTACATAGATAGAACAAGAAAGTAAGAGAACTAACTGTAGGTGCTAAGTTTCTCAGCCTCCTTCTTCAGCATGACCAAAGCAGGGCGCTTGGCCTTGGGATCAATTTGGAATACTTTTGCTACATCAGATTGTTTGTATGGTAGAAGTTGACGTTTGTTTGAAGAAGTTGTCATCTTCAAGTTTTGATGCAGTAAGAAAGCTCATTACTTCATCAGAACCCACAAATGCGTTGAAAAGAAATCAAATTAACTGACTGAAAGCATATGAATTAACAAGCATATCTTAAGGACTTAATTACTATACAACCCCCTAGGTATAAACTCTACTATTAGCTTAGCAGTTTAAAATATCAACTTGTAAAAGACGATCGAACAACATACTAAGTTCATCATCGAAGATTTCTTAATAGCGAAAGAGTCTATGAAAACTGTGTACCAAGCTGGGTCAAACCAAACAAACAGGTTGTCCTCTTTTGAAAAAGCCTCGGAACTACATATTCTGTAAGCTTTCATATTTAAAGCTGACCAAAACGATCTAAAACACCAAAATGACAACAAAAAGCGACGAGTTTAATTACCACATACCAAACCAGGAAATCATTATTTGCCTTGAGGAATGTGGATTATTATTTCAATGACTTTCTATGTGTCAAGATAATTGGTTTTATAAAACACATCTTATCTCAGATCGAAAAACCATAGTCATATTTCACAAGGAAGCAATTCCCTTGACCATTAAACATATTAAATAAACAAGTAAAAAGATAAATAGCATCATTGGTTAATTAGATTTGACCATTTTAGATCAAATCGAGCCTTTTCAATTTCTACAAGCCAAAAGACCAAATTCGCGCAAGTCTAGAAACATATAATTAGGAAAAAGAAATTTACTCACCACCAACAACAAGTTTCTCCTCTGCGCCCAAAATAGTCTCAGCCTACTCAACTGTGGTAAAATTTTTAACTCCTGGTCCTGTTTTCTTCTTGATCCATGACACAATACTCTCTCTGCAAAATTTGATAATCTAATTAAATTAATGCTCGTTTGTAAACATAATTTTGATGCAATTTGAATGATAGCCTATCTATGAAATTGATCATTTATGCATAATACACTAAAAATGATATCAAGAACACAAAATCTAAATGAAATTTGCATAAGATTTGGATATACTTACTCTAGTACGTTCACCATAATAAGTCTTATGAACACCATCAATAAAGAAGAATACAGTAGGATATCACAGAACATCATATTTATGAGCTAATGCATTCTCTTCAGTAACATCAACTTTAGCAAGAACAACTCCTTCATCTTTCGATTCAGTAGCAGCAGTTGCATACTCAGGTGAGCCGATAGGGTTTCGAGGCCTAAGCAATTGGCCAGTTTGCCTTATAGCTGAGCCGCTTTGTACGAGACTTGCAAACTGAATCACCGGCCCATAATTTAAAACAAGGACACTTATTTCCTAGTTAAACGGTGATTAGCCATCTAAAGGAAACAGTCCCTAACATAGAAGTTTATTAATCCAAATCCTACTCCGACTGCATTTTGCATTCGTGATCTACAAGCATTCATCTCCTATTTATTCATTCAATACAGATATCATGAAAGCATAGTTTTGCAATCTCTTTCTCTGTCTCGTGAAAACTTTTCTTCAGTTCCATGTCAACGTCTACTGTTATTTCGGATGTTCAGCAAAGAGGAAGATGATCAACACTCAAGACTGTGGATTCTGGAGAAGCACAGAAAGTAAGAGTCAGAATCAGGTACACACCTTTTCCTAATCAACCACCATTGATTGATTTCACTAAGGATTTGACTAGTTATAATAAGAACGAACAAGAATCAGCAGAGAAACCAGCTACAATGAAAATTAGGATAAAGTATAATCCACCTGCTGCTGCTGTTCCACCATTGATGGTCAGTAATAATACAGAAGAATTGAGTTTCAACCAAAAGCAAAACAAGAGGTTGATCCTAAATAGCAGAATGTTAGGTAATACTTTCAGAAAAGCTTTTTTCGAAAGGAAGAAACTCTGTCTAGTGTTGGATTTGGATCATACTTTGCTACATTCTGTTAGGGTTCAAGACGTTTCAGCAGAAGACCAAGAATATCTAAATCTTAGGGTTTCATCCATGAAGGATTTGGATGGAAATAGTTTGTACAAGCATATGGGTTGTAGTAGATACACAAAACTCAGGCCACATACTAGGGAATTTCTCGAGGAAGCCACCAAATATTTTGAACTTTTTATATACACAATGGGAGGCAGAGATTATGCAGCAGAGATGGGGAGATTACTCGATCCTCAGGGGAAGATCTTCAAATCCAGAATCGTTTCAAAAGATGACTCTACGAAAGAAAACAGAAAGAATCTGGATATTTTATCAGGACCCAACGAGCTGAACACAATCATAGTTGATGATACAAAGCGTGTGTGGAAAAACAATAAAAGGAATTTGATATGGATTGAAAAGTACAACTACTTCACTGAGGGAGATCATATTTTGAACAAGTATGGTTCTGACGATGAAGATGTAGCTCTAGAATCAGTCACCGAGATTCTTCAAGGTGTTCACAAGATGTTTTTTCAGTTTTATCCAGTCCCACGTCACCTTTTGAGCTTAAAGAATATATCAAATCTGTAGATGTAAGACCCCTACTTCAGGGGTTCTTGAATTAAACAAGTTCAGTAAAAGTGCAGCAAATTGTTAAAAGTATTCTTGATGTAACTCCATTAAATTTTAAAAGTATCCATGTACTGAATTGTTTTATTTAATTTTGCAGTTTCTTGTTGGTTATTTCTTGTTTTTTTAAAATTGTAGAAATTGCCAAAAATCAGTTTCTTTTCGGATTTCTTTTCCCTTTTTCAATAGCAAGTTTGAACCATGCTTAGACTAGTATTCAAAAGAGATTACAATAAAATAGACAGTATTCTAGCTCTAGTTTCAATAATTAGATTTTACCCATTTCATTATCAGGTCCATGAGATAAACAAGGGTTGTGTTTCTCCTTGAAGTCTGTCTGACTACCATAATATCACTTACTAAATTGGAGACTCAATACATATTTAGTGAATCACTTAGCTGTTTGATCTCCATGGCTAGCTGTTGCAGTAGGAATGAAATAAAAGATCTTTTCGGTTTTGGTAGATACTGAATGACTGCTTTGAGTAGCTTCTAGCAAGCTTCTTGCAGTATTCAACCTCTTTAGAATCGAATTTCTCCAACTCTTTGACAGACTTCTAAGGTCACCTTTGCAGGCCCCATTTGTTAGAAATTTGGCCGAAGTAGTAGCCCTGTAGAGAAAAAAAAAAATATCAATCAGGATAAAATGTACGAGAACACAAAACCACGAAAATGATACTACGTACTATTGTTTCTTCTCATTTCCATTTTGCTTTCCTTCCCTGTGAAGCCAAATGAGTAAGGACTTCGATCAAACAGATAAGTTAGTTTTCCCTAGAAAAAACTAGAGTTATGGACAAAGAAATGAGTAAGTACGAGAAGCCTGTAAATAAGGATTTTGTACTCCGTTTGTAACTTCAGCAAGAAATCATTAAGAAGTTTAAGTTAAGAATGAACTAGTCTTGCTTCATCTACCAGTTCAGTAACATCATTTTGCAAACCCCACGTACGCTTCGGACTCTATCTTTACAGAATCATGCAAATGCTCACATCTAAATATTGAACATTCCTTTGCACTCTTAAGGACTTGACTCTCCGAAATGCGAGACCCTACACATCCTTCCTTTGCACTGATACATTATAATCAACTACAGCAATAGTGGACATATAACGTGAAAATGCTATCTACAGCAACACAAAGTTCCAAAGTAAAATACTGATTTTATTCCAAAAGTAAAACATAGCAATACTTGCACTGTCTGCAGATGTCAAGAAGATCATTGCAGCAGAACTTTCAAATTGTTGACATACCTTATAATCTCTCTCTCTTATTCTGCCAAAATTCAGAAAAGTGTACAAGAACTGAAATACAGAGACGATTTTACTACTCAAACCCTGGCGTTGTTATAATATGAACACCTGACAATCACTGATCATGCATTTCTTTATCGTATCCAAGATGGCAGAAAATGGAAGAGAAAAGGGCCATTACACGAAACCAAATACTTACTTGTTCTTCTAATTTTCTTACATTAGCAACAACACGCCTTTTTTCTAATCAAACCAAAATAAAAGTTGGAGATAATCCAGAACTAGACTCTCCAATTCTGAAAAGCGAGACTCTACAAATCCCGCCATTGTTGAATTCATACTTTCCATCCTCAGGACTAGGCTCCCCAACTTGGAAATGCGAGACTCTATTGTTGAATTTTCATTTTCCTTCCAACAGTCAGCTGCATCAGTCTCATCTGTAGCAGCAGCAGTCTTTCTAGTTTCTACCTCCACTAATTTACCTTGGAGTTTAGTGCACTCCAGACTCTCCAATTCAGCCACAGCTTCTCTATTTCCTGGCAATGATTCAGGTTCTCCATGCCCATCTGTTCTTTCAACATTTGTCCTCTTCGCCCCAATTTTGGCACAACCACCACCTACACTTGTATCAGATGGATCGCAAATTACGAATTAGTTAGACAATGCAATGAATCTTACTGCCCCAATTTCGGCACAACTTAAATCACAGGCGAAATATGAAATTGGTTCAATTTAGATAAAAATCACTAAAATGTATGTAAGAATTACTCACAGGTAGTTGGTTGAATTACTCGAGTTTCATCAAGGGAACGATCATCTTCATCCGTTAGCTTCTTCCTCGGTTTCGAGCAATTGGAATCCCAAGTTTCTACAACTGCACCTTCACCTGCACATACTCTTATTAATCATCTTCTTACAAGTCTCCTGCATTTTATAGTAATGTTCTTCACAAAATTTATAATTATCATCACCAGCACCATGTCCTCAAATTCTTGCATCTCCAATATGCTCCGTTAATCATCTTCTAACAAACCATAGTTTTGTTGAAGTTGTAAATTTTGTTGCGCTAAAACCAGCGGAAGCGATTTGCACAGCAACATAAATCACAAAAATAAATTTGACATCCAGAAAATTCAATTCAGATAAGAACAACACTCGTTAACATATGAAATTCAGCTACACTAAACGATGCAACTTATATAAATCCTTTTGTTTTAAGTTAAATCACTAACAAACACAAGTCAAATAAATTGAACTTATCATAGTCTTCGACTGACAGAAAAATCAAATAAAATTTCCAATGTTTTTTTATTACACACATAATAAAGGTATTGATTTTCATGAAGACCAACCCTTAAAGCTCATATCATGAAAATAAATGTATTCTACGCGTACACAAGGAAAATAGCTGTTTCAGTACTTCCAAATAGATGGATTTCTCCAAAGAGATGTATCCTCTATAACAGATGAACCCTCCTGCCAAATAGAGGTTTCAACTTCAACTGGGGGTGGATTTTGAATTCCGTTTGGCAGTTGAGGAGCTAAGGGAACCGATGGGGAAGGAGTATGTGGATTGTTTGGCGACACCTGCCTAATGATATCGTCAAATGCCTTGACAAAAACTTTGTTCACTGTGTTGGTTATTCGCCTCAGTGCACTTGACCTGTTTTTGTATAGAGATTTGTAGTCGATACCCATGGGAGACATCATACTTTTGGTTAATGGGATCTCAAGGATATTTCCTTCCTGAGAAAAGAATAGAGGCACTGGTGATTCGATGCAGTTCAGGCAGCAAACAGCTTCTTTAAATATGAGGAATAAAGCACTGGCGTCTACATTAAGCAGACCCGAAACAATTTGTGGGAAACCCACTTCTTCCAACCACATCCAGAAAGCAATTGCCTTTATGCAGAGAAATATATCTTGATGTAATTCAATGACTAGTCGTTTGTATAAACAACGATCTATGGTATGAAATGATTTGACTACTTGGTGGGTTGGGAGTGGAGATGGTACTGGAGATGTATTCATAATTTTTTTTTTATAATTCTCTTGACAAACAAATTAATTCTATGTTGATGCCGTGAATCTGACTAATAGGCTTTGATATTTCGTCGTTCTTATATAATGTAAGACTTCTTACACATTCAATCTATTATGAATGTATTCAAATTAATGGATAATTATATTAATTAGAAGAGTCATCTTAATTGGTATTTTACAAAGATATTAACATATACACTCATTAATACTGCGATAATAAACATACTTGTAAAGAAATCTTTACTTAGTCCAAGATTCTTCTTCATTAGTAATGTGGTAATGGACTGCAAGATTTATATATGGAAGCTCATGAATAAATGAATCTTTGCTATTACTGTTCCTTGAATCCTCCATATCTGTAACATTAATTCATCATTTATGTTTCCACTGAACCAATATCCCAATCCCAATGGCTAGAGAAATTGCATTTATGAATGTCCCCATATCGAGGAGTCACATACCAGAAGCCATATGCATTCTTGCAGAGAGTGCCTTTTAGGAATGTAAAGGGGATGCTGATGAGCAGATGCATCCCTAAGGTTCTGCTAGGATATGTTGCCAGGGACAATAGTTGTTGTTTACACAGACATGGAGTAACTAATTCACCATGATCGTCCTAAAATTTTCATTTATTTGTGGGCAATGTGTGTGAAAGATTGTTTCTCAATAGCAACGCAAAAACTAGTGAATATAACTCAAATTAAAATTCCAATGTTTTCTTATTACATAAATAAAGGTTCTCTCATGTTTCAAATCGACATATTTTCCCAAAAAGATGAATGATTATATAACAGAATTCTCCTGCCAAGTAGAGGTTGGAACTTCAACACCGGGTCGATTTTGATTTTGATTTTCGTGCGGCACATGAGGAGCGGTGGGAATCAATGGTGGCGACACATGCTGAATTACATCGTCAAATGACTTGAAGAAAACTTCGTTCACAATGTTTGTAATTCTTATGACTGCGCTTTCCCTATTTTTGTATAGATTGGTATAGTTGATTTCCACGAGAAACAAGAAAGGAGGGTTTCTCCTCCCGGGAAAAAGAAAGGAGGGTCTGGAGATTCTATGCAAAGGACGCATAAAATAGCTTCATCCAATAGTGCTTCTAGTGCACTAGCGGCTACATTTAGCAGACCAGCTGCAGAAACACAGTTGGTAGTACCCAGAAGGATATTAAGCTGCCATTGTTTGTCAATGTATGGCGCGGAATGATTTGGAGTGTTCAGGTTGGAGAGGAAACCGCTGGAATTGACACAAATGTAAGCGTAAACTATATATAATGAGTTTTTACATTACCATGCTGATTATCGACCAAATTCTAGTTTTCATTTATTTTTTGGGAATGTCTTCCTAATTGTGATTTAAGACGAAGTAATTAAAAATCTTGAACATTGTTTCTCAATTTTTGAAAGTCGCAATTAGTTCTAACCTTATCCAATTCTTTCTTAATAATGCGCCAATTCATTGCTAGGTTTATATGTTAGAAATTAACATATAATGATCAAAATTGATCAAGATTACCTAGTAGATCAAGCAATTGATAAACAAATGAAGTTTTGCTTACATAATATGCATATAGTTTTATCTAGAGCAGGCACCATTATCCTTATTCTAGTTATACAACCAGCCACCATAAGGTTTCAGACACTTATAAGTAAATTATATTTACTGAGATATATAGATAACCATTTTGAATCAACTATTATTTCTCAAAATCCGTATCTGTAAACTTAATTCTATCACGAAAGACAATCTACCTTCTATAACTTTCTAAGGATTTGCAGGTGTTATACAGCCACCATAAGGCAGACACCTGAGGATGAAGTTGATTTTCTGCTTTTTGTTATTTTCTGCTTTTTGTTCAGGTTTCTAGTTTCTACATACATACACATTCCTGCAATTTATAGCACTAGTCTTTAATGGATTCAGCCAGGAAGGGTAACGAATGTAGTCTACAAGGTCATGAGGTGAAAATGTAAGATAATGTGGTGGTGGTGGAAACCTCTGTTTGTTAGACTCCGCCTTTCTAGCAAAATTTGCAACATTGGTCAGTGAAACCTCTGTTTATTATTAGATATTACAATAAGAAATAAGAAAGGGTAGTCTAGCTTTCATTTAAGTAATAAGACTTTACACATCTCAATATCAGTTCCATGAGCTAAACAAGTATAGCAACCATAATACAGCATCACTCGCTGCATTGCAGAGTCAAAATTTGAGGAGGTTAAAAGGAGGTGCAAGGTTGTAATGCCTAGTCAAAAAAGTTGAAGGCCACTTGCACAAACAATTCATCATTTAGTAGTTTCATCTCCATGGCTGGCAGTTGTAGTAGGAAGGAAATAAGGATCTTTTTTGTTTTGGTAGATACTGAATAACTGCTTCGAGTAACTTCTAGCCAGCCTCTTGCAGTCTTCAACCGCTTTGGAATCGAACATCTCCAATTCTTTAACCGACTTCTTGAGGTCACCTTTGCAGGCTCCATCCATTAGAAACTTGGCCAAAGTAGTACCCCTGTTAAGAAAATAATTTGATTAAGGCTAGAAGTGTATAAGAACAGAAAACCATTAGAAGATATTATATGTAAACCACCACAATATGGACTTTGCTGATTGGCCTTTCTGTCCTGTGCACGCACAGGCACGACCAAGAAAATCGTTTGCTCCAACCGTTCACATGACAACTACAGGAATGAAATTTGTGGAAGGTAGCAAATCTTTTGTCTGACAACTATAGGAAATTCGACCACTAATTTATTCTTGTGTCAACCAACTTTGTTGACATACAAATCCGCAATCAGTACTGAAATTGAGATTTTAATTTGAGGATTGAGGTAATGTCAATGCCAAATAAAGATATTTTCAGGATTATCTACAATCACAATTTTACAGTAGAGATAGGACCTGCTACATTTTTGATGGAAAAGGATAAATGTATAATTTGACAATTACCCCTGACACAGTTTGATTCCTAAGAATACCAAAAGATTAAGTTTTAATATTGCATCTGTAATATGCAAAAAGTAATAATGCAATTTTAAATACTGAACAACCAAAATGGGAGGATACTTTTCGAAGTTGAAACCAAATGACACAGTTTCATAGAATAAAATTTGTTTTCATCATGATTCATGTAATGGCTACCAAAACAACTTTTATATAAAAAGAGTATGGAATAGATTAAGTAATTTATATGCAAACCAGCAGATTGAACAAGCCAATAGATTGTAACTACGATATAGAGGTTTTAACATACCTAAGCGCATCACTATAATGGAACAACCCCTTGGCGTCTTCAGATGTTTGCTGTCGGTGGAGAGCACAAACAGCTTTCAGACAGAGCTCAGGATCCTCTTCAAATGAAGAAAGCATATCAGCCTCAAACTTCCATTTTATTTCTGCCATCATTCTGTTTACATTTCATCGCTATCATGTCCATAAGGTCAGCAAGAGAATCTTCTGAATCAGAACTATCAGAATCTTCCCCAAAGATTCACCACTGTCATCTGAGACCAAGTTCACAAAGGGCTTCTTACTCATTTCCAAATGAGCTTGGGATGGTGTCTCTCACCCCAGCTCCAATCCTTCCCTTCTTTGACATTTTCAGCCCCACTTGATGATTTCCGACTTCGAGAAGAAATGTTCACAGAAGAGTATTGGGGAAATTCAGACTCCAACTCTTGATGTTTATTGGTACCAATGTCATACACATGAGAATCCTTGTTTCCCTCTCTGCTGGTTTCTGCATTAGGTTTGCTCATGTTGTTTTTATCTCTTTGTTTCTCACCACTTTGAGTAACATCATTCTGCAAACTTCGTGCTTCAGACTCCATGTCTTCAGAATTACGCAAATCTACACATCTCAATTTTGAGTTACCCTTTCCATTCCTCAGGACGAGGCTCTCCAAATTCGAAAGGCGAGGCTCCACACATCTCATTGTTGAATTTTCATTTTCTATCCTCAGAACTCGATTCTCCAAACCGAAAAACATCTTCCTCCAATATTCAGGTGCATCTTCAGGCGCCCATTCAGTCCCATCTTTAGCAGCATCCTTTCTAGCCTTTACTTCCTCTAATTCACCCTGGAGTTTAATGCACTCAAATTTCTTCTTCTCAAGCTCCACAGACAGTTCATAACACTTGCTCTTATAATTTTCCATACTCTCAAACTCAACCACAGGTTCTGATTCTTCAGACCCTTCCAATCTTTCCACAATTTTCCTCTTCCTCCTGATAGGACCAGCTGCACCCTCTCCATTTCTCTTGTTAAGATTTTTATAATGCTCTGCGTAATAGTTGTAATGTTTTTCACAATATTTGGTCTTAGGATCACTAGCATCGTTATCAGCAGCACCATGACTCATCCTAAAATTCTTGCATCTCCATCTTGCTCCATTAGATTGATGACAACGCTGTTCATCTGGAGGCAGTTTCATCTTATTCGAAGGGATCAAAGAAGCTTCACCATTTCCACTTGTCTTCGACTTAAGGAACTTCTTACTGTACTTTGCAAAATAGTTATAATGTTTTTCACAATGTTTAGACTTAGGAACACTATTGTCATCAGCAGCACCATGACTCATCCTGAAATTCTTGCACCTCCATCTGCCATTAGCTTTTAGACAACAACGGTGTTCATATCTTCTTCTGCATCTCCTTGTCCTTGTCCATCTTATTGGAAGTGATCAAAGAAGGTTTTCCTATTAAAAAATCTGTAAACTCTAGTTTTCCAGATGATTCCTTTCCTTGTAGTCTTGGTCCCAACATTGGCAGAACCACCTTCTTTCAGCTGGATTCAGAAAATTGAATTAGTTAGACAATGCAATGATTTCTTACTATCAAAAATCAATGGAACTAAGAATTTTAGAAATCCTAAATTAGCAATACTTTATTCATCAGGGGGACTAAATTCAACAAATGAATCAACAACATGAATTCCAATTTTAGAGAAATGTTACTCACAGGTGGTATCATAGTAATAATGAATTCCAACAGGACCAGCTGCACCTTCACCATCTCCACTTGTCTTCTTCTTCTTCTTCTTCTTCTTCTTAAAATACGTTGCATAATAGTTATAATGTTTTTCACAATGTTTAGACTTGGGAACACTATCATCATCAGCAGCACCATGACCCATCCTAAAATTCTTGCATCTGTATCTGCCATTATTAGCTTTTACACAACAACGTTGTTCATCTGGAGGCAGCTTCTTCTTCTCCATCTCCTTATTTGAAGTGAGCAAAGAAGGTTTTTCTATCAAAAAATCTGTAAAATCTACTTCACCAGACAATTCCGTGCTTTCGACTTTTTTCCTCTTGGCGGCAGAACCACCTTCTATATCAGCTGGATATATCAAGAAATCCCAATTAGTTACACAATACAATGATAGCTTAACATCAAATCAATGAAATCCTAAATTAGCTGAATCTGTCAAATTTGTCAATTATTTAATCAAATGAAACCAAGAACAAGATGAAAAAGGGAGAAATGTTACTCACAGGTGGTATCATTAGTAGTAGGAGGTGGTCGAATTCCCTTTCTATGGTACTTTACCTTCTTCCAATCCAAGAAAGTTGAATCCCAAGTTTCTGTACCGCTACTACTAGAATCATCAGCATCTTCACTACTACTCTTCTTCTTCTTCTTCTTCTTGTGCTTCATCTGCTGCTGCTGATTGTTCTCAGGCTGCTGTTTATTCCGCTCTTTAAAGAAATTGTAATGGTTTTCACAATACTTAGTATCAAGACCATCATCATCCTTAGAAACACCAAGATTCATCCTGGATTTGGTACATCTCCATCTAACTCCATCGTTTCTGCAGCAACGCTCTTCATCTGGAGGTATCATCATCATTAAACTCTTCTTCTCTGGAGGCGGCGGCTCTTTACCAGCAGCCGTCTTCTCTATTTACAACAAAATCCAACCCTAGAAATCACTACAGGAAGAATACAAAATGTACAACTTTTTTGAACACTGAATTGGAGTTATACTAGTGAGTGGATAATATTACTGCCGTACAGAATGGTTAAAAATATTTCTATCCAGCTGCTGTAATTATAATTATTAAATTAACCTTTAGAGTTCGTTGGGCTAGACCTGCAGCAGGTTCGGTGAAGATGGACTACCACAGATGGTGCCGGCCCATCCAGGGAAGTTTTGTGCCAAATTCATTTTCTCGTATAAATTTAACCAGTGAGGAGGTAATTTTTGCTCATTTCTTTTGTGGTTGATCACACATCGTCTGATAACTTATCTTTTTTTTTTTTGGTGGTTAATGGTGCAAGTGGTGTGAGGGACACTGACAGATATGGTGAGTCTCCATAAGCAACTTGCAACTTGAGCAAGTCCGTTGCCACTTGCCAGAACAATGTAGGGTTTCATGACCGGGCGGAGAGTTTGTGGAAAACAATGATCGCAATGGTTGATAACTCACCTGCTCAAGCACCTATATTGCCAGAAGGCATAGAACAATGTAGGATTTCACAGGAACTTCGCCAAGCCAAAAGGATGTTACATGTCACCGTAATATTACTCAAACTGGTAAGGATTGTTTGGGGGCAAAAATGGAGATCCTTCAAGATCCAGCTCTGGTTCACCTATTTCATGGGAGGAAATGTGCAGAACAAATGTCTTTTTCTTATACTAAGTAAATGTAAATTAATATGACCATACAGCAATGGTGGACATATACCATGATAACGCTATCTACAGCAGCATGAAGTTAGAAAGTAAAACACTGATTTTATACCAAAATTAACAATCAAGAAGGAAAAAACAACATAGCAACACTTACACTGTCTGCAGATGTCAAGAAGATCATTGCAGCAGAACTTTCAAACATAATCTCTATCTCTAATTCTACCAAGACTGTACAAGAATTATTCTACTCAGACCCTGGCGTTTTTATAATATGAGCACCTGAACATCACCAATCATGCATTTGTATGTTGATTCTTGAATATGATGGCAGAGAATGGAAGGAAAAAGGGCCTTCAAGTCGAAACTGAATACTTACTTGTAAACTAAATGATGAATACTTCTCTTCTAATTTTCTTACATTAGTACCAACATGCATTGTTTTCTAATCAAATCATAGTAAAAATTGGAGATAATCCAGAAATGTGTGCTATCAAGTAACGTAGTAAGTAAAGCTTAAACTAAACCATGATGTTAAATGTCAGTATTTTGTTTTCAAGATTTTTGTTTGGTTTATACAAAAATTTTGAAATATGTATATATATAGCACTTCTCTTGAATGGATTCAGCCAGAGAAGGGTAAGGAACATACATATTAGTCTACAAGGTCATGAGGTGAAAATGTAAGGAATGGGTGGTGCTGGTGATGGATATCTCTGTTCATGAGACTCCGCCTTTCCCGCAGAATTTGCAACACAGACAACTCCGTTTTTCCAGCAAAATTTGCAACATAGTCGGCTACCTTGTTAATAGTTCTATTAGATATTACAATAAAAAAGAAGAAGATGTAAATCTAGCTTTAGTTTTAATAATTAAAATCACATTATCAGTTCCATGAGATAATCTGAAGTGTAGCTACCATAATATCACTTGCTACCGGTTGTCCATTTCATATGTGTACGAAATTAGAGGTTAATAGGAGATGAAAGATTGTAACGCCAAGTCAAAAAAGCAAAGGCCACTTACACACAATCTATCACTTAGGCTTAGCAGTTGTAGCTGGGAGGAAAAAAGGATCTTTTCCGTTTTGGTAGACACTGAATAACTGAATCGAGTATCTTCTGGCCATCCTCTTGCAGTCAACAACCCCTTTTGGATCAAATATCTCCAGCTCTTCCAGTGATTTCTTTAAGTCCCCTTTGCAGTCCTCTTCCATTAGAAAGTTGGCCAAAGTAGTAATCCTGTTAAGAGAAAATATCAATCTATGACAAAAGTGTATGAAAACGAAACACCAAGAGCAGATACTACTGTTGATTCTACACATTTCCATTTTGTACTTCGCAACAACTACAAACACTTTGCTGGTTGGCTTTCCTTCCCTGTGCATCTGCAGCTTCGAGCAAGAAAAGCTTGCTCCTGCCGTTAACATGACAACTACAGATATGAAATATAGGGAAGGAAGCAAATCTTTTATCCAACAATCAAGGAAAAGTTCACATCTAAACATTCTTGTGCACAACTCTGTTGATAATCATATACAAAATCCAAAGTCAGCGTAATTACTGAAATTTCATATTGAGGAGTGAGGTAGTACGATGTCAATTAAAACTATTAACGGACCATCTTATGCCAATAGAAAAGGGTAAAATGTATGACATGATCATTCCTCATGAAACATTTTGATATGATATGGCTAATAGGGATGTTAAAAAAACAACCTTATGAATTCCCAAACAGATTATGAAAAGAGTCCACGCAATAAATTAAGCAATTGAACAAAGACAGTATATAAATGTCAACCAACAAGCTTTCAAATTCTTGCAACATTGTATTGTAACTGCAAAGACAGTAATTTGATGCAGTTTTAAGTATAATGGAAACGGAAGAAAAGTGAGGAGAATTCTTAATATACCTTAGCACATCGGAGAAATAAAACAACCCCTTTTCTGATACTTCGTCTTCGGATATCTGCTGTCGATGGAGAGCACAAACAGCTCTCATGCAGAGCTCAGGATCCTCTTCAAATGAGGAAAGCATATCAGCCTCAGATTTCCATTTCATTTCTTTGTCGTCATTCCTATTCCTATATTTCATCGCCAGCATGTCCATAAGGCCACCAAGAGAAGTTCCTGAATCTGTAGAAGTATCAGAATCTTCAGATTCGCCAAGACTTTTAGCACTGTTATCTGAGACCAAGTTGACCAAAAGCTTCTTACTCATGTCCAATTGATCTAGTGATGATGGTCCATGTTGAGATTGTATCACATCCGAACAGCCCCTACCATTCCCTTCTTCAAAGTTTTCACCCCCACTTGATAAATGCGGACAACCAGAATAAATGTTCATAGCAGAGTATTTGGGAAATTCTGACTCTGATTCATGATGCTTATTGACGCCAACGTCATACACATCGAGCACCTTCTCTTTGGTTTCAGCATTAGATTTGCTCCTCTGATTTTTATCTCTTTGCTTTACACCACTTCCAGTAACGCCATTTTGCAAAACCAGCACTTCGGACTCTATGTTTTCAGGATTACGCAGTTCTACACATCTCAGTATAGACCTTTCCTTTCCACTCCTCAAGACTAGGCTCTCCAATTTCGAAATGCGAGATTCTACACATCCAGTTAAATTTTCATTTTCCATCCTGGACTAGACTCTCCAAATTTGAAATGCGAGACTCTAAGCATCCCATTGTTGAATTTTCATTCTCCATCCTCGGGACTAGGCTCTCCAACTTTGAAATGCGAGACTCTACACATCCTGCCATTGTTGAATATTTACTTTCCATCCTCAGGAATAGGCTTTCCAAATTAGAAATGCGAGACTCTAGACATCCCATTGTTGAATTTCCGTTATCCTTCCTCTGGAATCGACTCTCCAAATAGGAAAACATCTTGTCCCAACTTGCAGTGGCATCCGCGGGTGTTCGTTCAGTCTCCGCAGTCTTTCTAGTTTCTTCTACCTCGGCTAGTTTACCCTGCAGTTTAGTGCATTCCAATTTCTTCCTCTCAAGCTCCAAAGACAATTCAAGACACTTAATCTTATCCTTGGCTCTTGTCAGTGATTTTAATTCTCCAGACCTTTTTGTTCTTTTGACATTTTTCCTCTTCCTCCGAATATTGGCAGAACCACATTCTCTAATTGTATCAGCTGGATCAAAAATTCCCGATTAGTTACAATGAACTATTTCTTATTGTTCCAATGAAATTTCTCAATTATCACAAATTTAAACATGTAAGCAAACCACACGAACAACAACATCAAAAATCACTATAATGAAGAGTTACTCACAGACACAGTTATCATCAGTAGTTGGTTGATTAGTTGTTTCATCAAGTAGCAGGTCACCTTCCATTACCATCTTCCTCCGTTTCGCGGCCCTTGTTTCAACCACAGGTTTTGTCAGTGATTTTAATTCTCCAGACCTTTTAGTTCTTTTGACATTTTTCTTCTTGGTCCCCAATTTGGCAGAACCACCTTCTACAATTGCAGCAGCTGGAAAGAAAAATTCCCAATTAGTTAAATTCCCTTGTCAGTGATTCTTACTCCTATGAAATTTCTCAATTAATTATCATAATTTAAATCAAACGAAAACCAAACAACAAAAACATAAAAATAGCACCAAAATAAAGATCCACTGAAAAGGGAGAAATGTGTGTAAGAATCACTCACCTGTATCATCATCACAAGTAATTTGTTGAATTCCTCCTGTTTCATCTTCTTCTGTTACCTTGTTCACAGAAGCTGCTTCACCATTTCCACTGGTCTTCATCTTCTTCTTATAAAGAAATTTTCCACAGTAATGTTTTTCATCAGCATCGGCATCATGATTCATCCTGAAATTCTTGCATCTCCATCCGCCACCAGCAGTTTGACGACAACGCTGTTCATCTGGAGGCGTCTCATCATCCTTCTCCATCTTAGGAACACTGACATCAACATCATCACCAGTCTTCATCTCCATTACAACAAGAAAAAGGAGAAAAAGCTAATGATTTTGCCCTAGAAATGAATTTGAAATCAAGATCTAAAACATTTGTGAAGCCTCTCTCATCTCAACTCAAGGAAGTACTGCTTGGTAGGTAGCTGTTTTTGACAATTATACCCTTACAATTATTGGAGAGAGTCATACCAGGGGCTTTCTGGTCATAAATATTTTTGTTATTTACTGACTTACTGTTATGTAGAAGCTGTAAAAAATCTTTGTTTCTACTGCAGTAATAAACTCAAGGGAATACAGAGCCACTGTTGTGAGGTTTTGTTTGTTGTGAGGTAATTGGAGGGTGCGATGCAGTTAAAAAGGAGTACTCAGAGGGTGTAATGCCAGAGCCAGCCCTGAGATTTTGCTTCCGTGAGGTGGTGGTAAGCTCCATTTCACTGGCTGTATTCCAATTTTTACAATGTTGCAATACTAGTGTCTCTTAAGTGCAAAAAAATGTTATGATGCAATCAAATGAGTAGGTTTTTCTGATTAAAAACATTATTTAATCTTGAGCACTAATGAATAAAAAATATTTGTGTTTGTGTGGTGGGAGTATTTATAAAACCGAATATGCCTTTAAATATAAAATATTGAATAATGAAAAAATTAAATTTATATATATATTGCAATAAAGATTTTATCATTTGGAGATAAAGAATACGAATACTCACCGATGAAACTTGGACATGCCAGAATAAATATTGGAGAGTTACTGCCGCCCCATAGTGGGTGCATATATGCCAAATATCAATGTTTGGCATACCCATAGGAAGAGGCCTAATCCTCAATGGTTTTGACATTTCGGTGAAAGCGAAAAACCTACTTAATTGCATAATTAGCACTTAAGAAAGACAATTGAATGATGGATGGAATTATAGACAGGAATAATTCTCCCGCAAAAGCACCTTGCAGACCCATTGCCAACACAATGTAGCATTAAGAGCGAAACAGATGGTGTATGCTGCCATTCTAATTGTTCTATCAAACCACAAACTCAACAAAAAAAAAAAAAAAAAAAAAAAAAAATTAATTAGAATAAACCAGAGGTCCCTAAGTAATTGGTAAAGGGGCACCTGTTAGCATCCATAGTCTTAAGTTTTTCAGCATCATTTTCATGAAAAACAAATATAAACTGATACATATAAACTTAAATTGGTCCGTAAGTTCTGAAATAAGTAGTGTTTACATTAAACTTGACAGTGCTGAAGATAATGCAAGAGTAAATGCACATAAATTAGCAGCTAAACAAGTCACAAAAACTTCACTTACTTATGCCAGGAAACGTCATTGTGCTCTAAAACACTGGTCTATGTCAAAGTTTGAGAGCAAACAATGCAAGTTATGTATATCCTTTTGCCTAAGTTAAATCGCTGACAAACACAACCATGAAAGTAGAAAACCTAATTGGAGACTATTAACTATAGCTAAACATACTAACCATGTCGAGGCATAAAACCAGATCAGAAGAAACCAATTGATCTCAAGAATTTCGAAACTTTCGATGCAACACTGCCTGATCTTGTTGAAGGACTGCTATCAGTATCACCCTGCTGGTACAGCTTATCAACGATAGGGTCGCATACATTATGCAATGCCTTCATCTTGTCAATGATATCGTCTGTCTCACCAAGTTCACTGCTATCCAACCACTGAACGGCATTCTTGACTGCATTCTTGATATTCTTTTTATCCTTGGATGATACCATAACTCCGCTATTACTGATCATGCTCCTCATCTTGATTGCATATGTCTCAAAGGTGTTCCTTAAGTCTACCTTCTTCCTGTGTTTTTCATCATCTAACTTGTATTTCTCAGCCTCCTGAACAATCCTCTTAATCTCATCAGTAGACAACGTTCCCTTATTATTTTGAATCGTAATCATATTTTTGCTACCTGATTTCATGTCCTCGGCAACCACCGTCAATATACCGTCTGCATCAATATCAAAGTATGCTGTGAGCTTAGCAGCATGACGAGGCTCAGGTGGAATTCCTTGCAACAAGAAGGTACCCAACAAGTTATTGTCACTGGTGTTGATTCTCTCACCTTCGAATATCGAAAACTGCGCACTAATTTGATCGTCCAAAACGGTTGTGTAACCTTTTTGGTTCTTGGTGGGAATGCTTGTGTTCTTTGGGATCACCACACTCATAACACCTCCTTTTGTCTGAACGCCAAGAGAAAGAGGGGTGACATCCACTAACACCAGGTTCTGCACCTTCTCATTAGCCTCACCACTCAAAATAGCAGCTTGCACTGCAGCACCATAAGCCACAGCTTCATCAGGGTTGATGCTCTTGCAGAGTTTCTTTCCATTGAAGAAATCTTGCAATAGAGACTGAATCTTTGGAATTCGAGTGGACCCACCTACGAGAACAATTTCTTGAATGCTACTCTTGTCCATCTTAGCATCAGTCAAACACAGCTCAACAGGTTCCATACATTTCTTGAACAAATCCAGGTTCAACTCTTCGAATTTAGCACGAGTGACAGATGCATGAAAATCAACTCCTGCATATAGACCATCAATCTCAACTTTTGTCCGAGTAGTAGATGAGAGAGTTCTCTTTGCCCTCTCACAAGATGTTCTCAGCCTCCCAAGTGCCTTTGGATTTCCACTAATGTCCTTCTTGTGCTTCTTCTTGAATTCTTGAACCAAGTGATTAACCACTCTATTATCGAAATCCTCTCCTCCAAGATGGGTATCTCCAGCTGTAGCCTTGACTTCATAGATTCCTTCTTTAATGCTGAGTATTGAAACATCCAAAGTACCACCACCAAGATCAAAGATGAGAACATTCTCTGCAACATCATTGCTCGCCTTCTCCTTTACAGTGGCTACATTGGTTGCCTTCTTATCAAGACCATAAGCAATTCCTGCCGCCGTTGGTTCATTGATGATTCGTAGTACATTAAGGCCAGCAACTATACCAGCATCTTTAGTAGCTTGGCGTTGTGAGTCATTGAAGTAAGCAGGGACTGTGATAACAGCATCCGTAACAGTTGTACCGAGATAAGCTTCGGCTGTTTCTCGCATCTTAGTGAGAACCATGGATGAGATTTCCTCAGCAGATAACATTTTAACCTGCCCCATGTAATTGACTTGAATCATTGGTCTCTTGTCTTCTCCAGCAACGACTGTGAAAGGCCATAGCTTGATGTCACTCTGAACAGAGGTATCGTCGAATTTCCTACCAATTAAACGTTTCGCATCTACAAAACAGAATAAAAACTGAGAAAATGGTATTGAGATGCTAACTCAAAAAACTGTGGGAACATGTAATTTGTCAAAGTGTAAATTAAGAAAAGAAATCTCTAGAGAACAAAGTAGCCTAGAATTGTCTAGGCTAATACAGTAAAGTCTATATTGTGAACTAAGTTCCGCTCCTAAGATTAGAAATTATCAAGAAATTTGTAGTTTCCTGGTCGGTTGTAAAAGGTGAGTTACTTATAAATAGGCAAGTCCAGTTCATTGGCAAGCAAGCAAGAAACATGAATACAAAGATAGGTTCAACTTCAAGACTACTAGAGTTCTAGGATCTCTATACGATCTCCAAAAAGAGTATCACCGAATGTTTCCAAATTTTCATAATTTACTTAACAAAATCGACAAGCTCATCTCTTAATATTATCTAGCAAATAAGACAACACAGACAATGCTAATAGATGAAAATCAAATACAATACCCTTCTGTCCAGTTCACAAGGATTAGTCAACATGTATTAAATACTAATAGACGGCAAAATGAAAATCGGAGTGCATACGGATTAGTCAGGATCAGCCTTGATGTGAAATTTCATTCCTAGTCCAAAAGGATTAGTCCAGATCTCTAAAATAGCAGCCAAGAGAGTACCTCTCTCTATACCTCCTGATCATATCTTTCACAACTCGAGTGGTTTGTTCACAAATTCAACCACCGTGCACGGAGTCCGGATTAATACAAGCCTCGTGGTCAGAACTCAAATCTACCAAACTCTATAAATTAATCATACAAAACAAACAGAATCATGAAAATCTAGATACAAATTCTGAAGAACTTTAAAATGTAAAATTCGCAGTGCAAAATAACAAACAAGATCACGAAATTTCAGATAATCAATCAAAAATTGGAACTCTGGAAAGTAGTGAGTCTCACCGAAAACAGTGTTGATAGGGTTCATAGCAACTTGATTCAGAGCACCATCTCCGATCAAACGGTGCGTATCAGTGAAAGCAACACAGGAAGGAGTAGTACGATTTCCTTGATCATTAGGGATGATTTCAACACCGCCATTCTGCCATACTGCTACACATGAGTATGTTGTTCCCAAATCAATACCAATTGCTGCTTCTACTGCAACCATTTCTAAAACAGAAGAAATCTCAATTATGAAACCAGAAAAGATACCAGAAATGAGCTTAAAATCTGAATGAAATTTGTAAACCCTAGCCAATTAATGGATCTAATCTAGAGAGAGGCAGAAAAGTGGTGAAGTGAAGAGAGATAGTTGAGACTTGAGAGGTAGTCTGCATTTGGGAAAAAAAGAAAAACAAACGGATTCCAAATTGTTTTCAGGTTTTATTTTGGGATTGATTTCACGTCCGGAAAGTGCTTTTGGGACTTTCGTGGAAGTAACCTACTGTGTAAAAAGTGGGCGGCGTAGCATTTATGATCTTACTGACTTGCCATAAAGTGGAGCTAGGATCATGGGTATGGGTTTGGGTTGCTAAAATCTTGCTAAGTCTTGCCATG
>JAJJWW010014442.1:0-265610 GCA_023531295.1 Papaver armeniacum
CCCAAAAAACCGTTCCTTATAATCGATGACTTGAGCTATGACAGAAATGGACTGAAACCGTGCAGAGGAATTGGTACATCAAATCCATTTTCAGAAGTAGTGCACTAACTGAAAAGTAGTACTCCCTCCGTACCTATTATATAGGCGGAATATGACATTTTCTTTGTACCATTAAATAGGCGGAGTGACAATTTCAAGATGGTTTTTATCCATTTTACCCCTATTTATGTTGCTTGGTTATTCTCACATTTAAGTTTATGTTTCTAACAAAGGGAATATAATAAGGGGTAAAACAGGAAAAGCCATGGATATTTATGAAATCAAAAAAACTTCTTAATCTAAGAGATTTGGTCCCTCCGCCTATATATGTGGTATGGAGGGAGTATATCATTAAGTTTACGAAAATGATTAAGCTACCGTGGGTCCGCTACCATGGTTTATCCCGTGTGAGGAGGGGAGTGGCCCCCATTTCCAAACCCTAGCTTACTACCACCTAGTGTTAGAATCGCTCCCCTCCCCACCGTTGGATTTGATCCGCTGTACGTGTATCATCTCCGTTAATTTATTTTACCCAAAAAAAAAAAAAAAAAAAATCATTAATTTTGAAAAGTCTTTAAAGCTGTAGAAGAAAATTCAACTAAAACTTTCTTTTTTTTGTAGTAATCCAAATTATTAAAGCAAACAGTACTATAAAGAAAAGTATTCATTGATTCATAGGATTCCACCCAAAAGAAAAAGAAAAAATGATTTTATAGACCAGAACAGAACAAGTTATTATTATCTAGACTTTTATCATTCAGTACCAGTGCTAGCTAGTTTGAGCTTTTCAACTTTGAAATGGAAACATTAATGGAGGAAGAGGATTATAACTGGAAAGAAGTGATTTTACCATCTCTAATACCCAAAGTTGCAGAACCAGAATTAGAAAGAGAGAACGGAGGAAGAAGAAGGGGTAGAGACATCCTCATAGCTATTGATCATGGTCCGAACAGTAAACATGCTTTTGATTGGGTTCTTCTGCATCTCTGCAGAATTGCAGATACTATACACCTTCTCTATGTTGTTCCTAGTAAGTCCCGTGCTTTCAATTTGTTAATTTCTTTTTCCTTAATTTCTCTTAATCAGAATCTTTGGATCGGTTTATTATTATCTAATTATGTATTTGATTGCGATAGACTTTAAAGTGACATCGGCTGTTTATTTCTAAATTTTGATTATTGTTTTATTAGATGTTCATAATGAGCTCCTGTATCAAACAACCCAAGGACTCATGGAGAAATTAGCGGTTGAGGCTTTACAAGTTGCTATGGTGAAAACTGTTGCTAGGATTGTTGAAGGCCATGATGTTGGGAAACTTATTTGCAAAGAAGCTAAAAGATTGAAACCTGTTGCTGTTGTCATGGGTTCTAGAGGAAGAAGTCTACTTCAAAGGTTCTTCTTATATATTTTTCATGTATAATACATTTATTATTTTTGTCGATCAGTCAAAAAAATTAACTTTTTAAGCCTTCTATCTCTTTGTTTGATTTCAGTGTTCTTCAAGGAAGTGTGGGTGAATATTGTTTCCACAACTGTAAATCAGCACCGGTTATAGTTGTTCCTAGTAAAGGTAATCTGAAAAGGTTGTTTATTTTCTGTCAGTTTAATTTCAAGGATCAAAATTTTATATTTTTCGTTTGCTGTGGTCTTTGATTTCAGAAGCAGGAGAGGAATCGGTGATCTAACAATGGAGATTATTAGAGCACCCGTGTCTCTGGTAGGGGATAGTTGCCTACACGTGTCTCAGGAGGTGTGACATTCACGATTTGGGTTCGAAAACTCATCTACATGTACACCAAAATATGATTGCGCGCAATAGTTGCCTTGTTGTAGGATATTGTATATTGAGTTGTATGAAGAGATTTCTAGAGTTATATTTGATTATATGTTTTGTACTTCTAATGAAATTTGTTATGAGATGGCGAATGATACTGAATCTTGGTACTACTCCCTCGAGTAAATTGTTCTTCTATTTATGAATTTGCTACTGAAGTTGTGAAACCAATTTTACAGTAATCTGCAAAATTTAATCGAAATTTGGGTGACATTAATAAGTTGTGGAGTATTAATTTTATTTAAGGAACAAATTGAATGTCATCAAGCTTTAATTAGGTTGTCTCTACTCATAAGCAAAAATGTCATCGTCCACTTTCGATTTTCTAAGATCCGAGTTTGAAAATCTCAACTTCTTATAGGTATAACAGCAATGTATTACTTGCCCCGTAATGGGAAGAATTTTGATCTCGCACCGCGAGATCAATAATGAACTAGCAGCTTTCGGACTTTTGGATTGTGAAGATGTGACATCAACTAACTGTGGATTTAACCACATACAGTTAAGTCACCTCCCCGTATCTTAAAAAACACCAACCACGAATCTATCTATGAATCTATGATATTTTCCAAACATGCACGGGTGACGCGGAACGCGCTAAGGACGCTGACACGACATGTGTCAGACGGGCCCACGTGCACGTCCCACATATTTCTTCCGTGAATGCGAGTTGGACACACCAATGATGTAGTTAGGACGCCAATGGGCCTCTGGGTTTTTGGGTCTGGTCTTGCTATTGACCATTATTTTTCTCCTTTTTGTGGTTTATACTAAAAAGTTGAGAAAATGGGTCATTTGTCCAAAAAAAATTTAAAACACGGTTCAAATGGACAAGTAAAAAAAAGTACGGATGAAATAGCAAAAAAAATAAATAGCAAGGATGAAACTGGATTCATCCTGGATTATACTTAAAAAATAGCAAGGATGGGCCGGATGCATCCTGTGTAAAATAAAAATAAGAAAAAATATTTGAAAATGGACGGGATGAAACCGGTTACATCCTCGCCTATTTTTAAATTTTTGTCCATTTAAACAAGATCTTTTTAATTTTTGGCTATTTAAACAGTATCAAAACCTAAGTGTCTTTTTCACCCAGGAATAATTAATTTTGGTCTTTTTGACCAATTTTGTGTAAAAAGTTTGTGTAGAGATTTGAACTTGAATCTCATGTGCATTCGAGGAAGTCATAAACAAGTGAGTCAACTAACCCTTACTTGGCATAAATAGTAAATTTGGGTAAATTGATATAGGTAAATGAATATCAATTTATATAAATAGTAAATTCTTATATACGTGTCCGCGTCCTAATTTTTTGGAAATCTGTTCATGTCCGCGTCGGTGTCCGTGCAACCCAGGATCAAACCAATAATGCTCACTTTAATCCTTATAAAAAGAAGATCAAACTTTTTTAAAGTGAGACTGACCGTGAGTTGTCACTTTCTCCGCTTCACCTTTTACGAAATATATGTTTAACCATTTATGACTCAAAGCGCGATATTGTTCACAAGCGAGTCATGCAAATCGCTTGAGAAAGTAAGTTGGGGGTCTTAACTACTGATCCAAGACACTCTTCTTAATCCATGAACAAGTTGGGAATTAAGTGTGAATAAAGTGGGGTGGATGTTTGGACCATATACATGAAATGGACCTGATCGTTGTTCAGCCCATTCACTTGAAATAAAAGAACCGTTTTTTGGGGAGCATGGTTTTTTTTTTTTTTTTTGGGACCATGACTTTATTTTGGGTAAGACATTTTAGAAGTAAATCTAGGTCACCCCTTATCTAGATATTTATATTAATGCCTAAATTACCCTCCTGATTAATTTTGGGTAATGATTAGTTAGTGTTAATAATAGATAGTGTAATGATTAGTGAAATGATTAAGTTAAAGGTAATTAGTGAGATTAAAAAATCAGATGGGTTTTTTATTAAAAGAAGTAGAATTATTGAGAGAGTAAAGTTAGAGAAGATGAAGAAGGAAAACATCAAAAAACGATGGATTTTACCAACCACAACCGGAGGAAGAGTATTTGGGTACCCAGGTATGCTTCAAACTTAGACAATGTTGGTTAAATTGCTCCAATTTTTTTAAAAAAGTTAAATTTTAGAGTAGATTTGGGCTTGTTCGGTTACCTTATGTGAAGAACAGGTTACCGAACTCATCTGAAAGTGTAGTTCGGTTACTTTTTCCAAACACGCAGGTAACCGAACTCGCTCTTTAATGAAGGTTTTTAGTCGTTCGGTTAACAGACATGTTACCGAACTTTGTTTATAGGATTTACAGAGTAATGTTCGGTTGGTTCGCAAACTTTAACCCAACATCATATCTAACCGAACTCCACATGTATGCAACTGGTGAAGAGTTCGGTTTGTCAAGATTTTTGCGAACAAACCGAACATAGTGGGACAAGTTCGGTTAAATTGAAACTCAACATAGTAGGCAAAATAGCACAGTTCGGTTACATTGGAATTTATTTTTCTTTTTGTAATATGGGTAGAGTTCGGTTAGTAGATAGTTTTAGAATTTTTTGCGAACCAACCGAACAGAGTAGGAAAAGTTCGGTTAAATCATAACTCAACATAGTGGGAAAAATAACACATTTCGGTTACATTGGATTTTTTTTTATTTTTTTTTTTTTTTTTTTATTATGGGTAGAGTTCGGTTACTAACTAGTTTTAAAAAATTTTGCGAACCAACCGAACAGAGTGGGAAAAGCTCGGTTGAATGAGAACTCAACATAGTGGGACAAATAGCACAGTTCGGTTACATTGAATTTTTTTTTTTTTGCAATATGGGTAGAGTTCGGTTACTAGATAGTTTTAGATTTTTTTGCGATCGAACATAACTCGCAGTTTGGTAACCTAATTTTAAATCCTATAGAACCGAACCGTTCTTCGTGTTCTTCCTTTCAGGAAGTTCGGTTAAGGAACTAGGGTTTTTGTGAAACGAGTCCTAACCGAACAAGGCACTGTAACTTCCATATGAACCTTATTTTGATGATTTCTATTCAATTAAAAGTAATGGGGTTTTGATGATTTCTGATTTTCTAGATGTGCCAAATCGGGACCTTTTCCAGGGAGTCTTGGGGTTTTATTTTGAAGAACCACTCTTATACTCGATTTGGTGAAGAAGAGAAGAACATGGGAACAATTTTCTCCTCAATTTTTTTTTTTTTTTGTGCGGCTAGGTTTAGGGATTCTTTTGTTTTTGTTTTAGATTAAATTAGGGGCGGTTATTAGATTAGGATTAATTTTAATTAGGGTAAGGGGCAAATTAGTAATCTCATGATTTTAGGATATTCCTTAACATTGTAGGGTAGGTGGCCTAATATGACACCTAATTGGGTTATCGGTTGAAATAAAAAATGGTTCAAATAAAACACCTAATTGGGTTATCGGTTGAAGTCTAAGCCCATGAATACTTAGTACTTAATCTGATAGCTTCTTTACAAAATATAAGGGTGGACTAGTTTGCTAGTAAGACCGGTTACATTCAAAAATGGAGGTTAGGTTAGTTTGCTTGTACAGTTAGAGATCCCTATTCTTTTGTAGACGACTATAAAAGAATCTTTGAAAAAAATCTTTGTCAGGGTGACCCCGGTGAAGTAAAGTGGCGTCCCGATTAAGGAGCATGAGTCGGCTGTCTTTGACTCCGACGTTGCTAAAGGTTAGCCGTGGGATGCCTCTTATCAACAGATAGCGAGGCGTATTATTCTCACATTACTCACCAAGCAGAATCGGTGGGTATATGTTTACTAAGAGCATCTCCAACAGTGGGTGTAAAAAACCCTACGTGGAAGTCTAATTAAAACTTTTATTTTGGAGATTATACACACATAGTAAATATAGGACCCCATGGTTAAAAACTATCTCAAATAGTGAAGAATTTAATCTTTAGAATATTTTATATGATAAAATCTTAACCGTTTATCTTTAGTTTAACTAATTTCTAAAAAAATAAAATAATTGAAAATATGACGTGGAGGTGCAAGTGAAGGTGTAAATAAGACTTTCTTTAACACCTCCATATTTATTTTCCCATCCCTCCTAATTTATAGGATCCAACCATTGGAGATGGATTTATGTTATTTGGGGGTCTAAAATCCTACGTGTCATGAAAAACAAAAAACTTGACCCTCTATTGGAGATGCTCTAAACGTGTTCCATCTGTTGGCGTTAATTGATCGTGTATATCAGATGCAAAAATAAGGAACATGATTTACACGATCAATTGATGTCAACAAATCGAACTTGTTCTGAAAATAAGTACCGAACAATTGATTGGTCAGTAATATGAGAAGCCCCCCCGGCTAAACTTTTAGCAACCTCGGAGTCAAAGATAGATGTCCCATACTCAGTTTTTTAGGACGCCATTTTGCTTCACATATAGCTAAGAGCTTCTCCAATGGTTGTTGTATGTATTTCCTATGTGGTAACACAAACAAGACATCTTTATTCCAATTTATCCTTTAAGTTTAGGTTAAAAAAGTTATTCATCTCCAATGGTGTTGTTTGTGATCTTTTTCTTACTAAATGTAAATTTTATGTTTAGTAATTTTAAGATTTTATTAGAGCTAAAAATGGTTATTTATTATATTGGAATTAATTTTAGTAAATAAAATATATTTTTAATTAAAAAAAGCTGACTAGGATGGTAGACAATGTCAACGGGAATGTGGGAAACTACACATTCCCCTTGACATTTTCTACTTAAAGTCGTGCATACATTGATTTATCCTAGGTGGATTTTGACATTTATCTCCACACACGTACCATTGGGGAAGCTCTAAAGAGTCGGAGAAAATTTATTTTTCTAAATGCATGATTGAATCGGATGCTAAACAATCTCTGCTTAACCATCCACGGCAAACTGCAGCTGGAAGGAGCTCGGACTAGCCTTACTTATCATTCTTTATCTCGGTTGTGTAAAACGAGTTTGCAGGTAATGCTTACGGTCAACATGATTTAGTCAATTGAAGTCAACAGAGTTCTATATAAGACAAATTCTATTTCAATACGCCATTGGAAACCAGAGTCAGAGGTCCCCTTTAATGGTTTCCTTTTTCGACTATAAGCCATTGAAAACCAGAGGTCCCCGACTCCCCTTTAATGGTTTCCTTATTAGACTATATAAGCCATTGAAACTCAGAGGTCCCCTTTAATGGTTTCCTTATTAGACTATAATCCATTGTCAGAGGTCCTCTTTGTGGCTTCTTTATTAGAAAAAGCTTTGTGGTTTCCCATTATCGCCATTAATCATTGGTGGTGGTGCAGTAAACCTTAGTAACAAATTAAGGAAACTACATTGTTTTTTTTTTTTTCGTTTATATAAATCATTGACATTGCTTAGCTTGAGATATCTCTCCTTCTGTCTCACTATTCTCTCAGTCATGGCGAAACATGAGAGTCCTGTTTCTACTCTTCTGACCCCTCCAACTCCAGTTCCTAAAACAACAAAAACGACAGAGATTGATCTTGAAGAAGGTTCGGAAACAAATAAGTGCAGGATTTGCCTTGAAACTAATCGTATGTGCCTCTTCTTTACTTGATTCATATCTGCTGAATGTTTAAAAATCAGGGTTTTAAGTTTTTGGTTTTATTTTTGGTACAGGGAGAGGTTTGATTGCTCCTTGTTTGTGCAAAGGAACTTCAAAGTACGTTCACCGTGACTGTTTAGATCAATGGCGGTCCGTAAAGGTAGTATTATTCAGTAATCCCATGTTAATTTATTTAGATCTGTGTGGAAATTTCCTCTTTATTACTGCTTCTGTAAAAGTTTTTTACTAATTATGGAAATTGGGAAGAACACTTGTCAAAAGACTTCCAAACATGCTGTACATAGTGTTTTTATGTGTTATGATCAATAGAGAAGAGCTGTATACTTAGATCTGACAAATACTGTTTTTATTAGTGAATTGTTGTATGTTTGCAATTGGTTTAAGCTGATAACTTATATCTGCTGCTAATGTTGCAGGAAGGTTTTGCATTCGCGCACTGCACAACCTGCAAGGCTCTATACCACATGAAAGTGAATACTGTTGAGACTAAGAAATGGCGAACGATGAAGTTCCGTTTCCTAGTCACTAGAGATGTAGTTTGTATTTTCATTGCTGTCCAACTTGTAAGTTGACATTGTTCTTAGATTTTTAATCTCTGTGTTCTAGAATACATATCTTAGTGAGTTTAGCAACTGATCTCTTGTTTTTGTACTCAGGTAATGGCTTTATTTGGGTATCTGGTGTATCTTGGTGATAAGTCTCACAAATTCGGGCTACGCCATGCTTTGCATTTTAATCATGCTGTAGTTGTCTTCTACTACATATGTGGTATGTCTTATGAGTCTGATTTAAGTGCATTAATTATCTCCTTTATTGAAATTTATGTGATGCAATCGTTTTAGTGGGAGTGTTAAGTTTAATCTCCTTGCCCTCAATGTAAAATTTAAGGTTAGCAGATAGTTTAGGCACTTATATCTGGTGATGTGCAGGGGCATTGCTGTTTTTTGCTTTGGCTGGATTGACGGGTCTCATTCTAACGTGTTTCAGCCAAAGAGTTAGAGACGATCTAGATGAACCATGTCAAAAAATGTGTTGCTGCTGCAGTGGGTAAAATTCCTTCCATTGGCTAGATTACTGTGATGGTTATCATTAATATATAGCATCTCTTATTAAAAATATATGTACGCATAATTGAAATTACTGTGATGGTTATCATTAATGGCATCTCATTTTTTTTTTCCTTGTAGAAACAGTCGGAGTTCAAACCATGCAGACAATCGGAGTTCTGGAGGTACTAGTATATGTTTTTTTTCCGACTATGGCGACGGCAGCTCATGCTGTTGTGATGATTCAACAAGTTCTGACGACGATGGTTCAGGACTACTTATCATGGTTGTGGTCACAATAGTAATCTTTGCTGTTATTGGACTTATCTATAGCATTCTTGTGGCTACAATAGTTTGGACAAGAATTTGGCAAAGGCACTACCATATACTTGCAAAGCGGATGCTGACAAAAGTGAGTTAGAATTGTTTCCATGCACTCTCTGTCACATCACAGTTTTAAAGCATTGGTTACAACTTTAGCGGAAGCTTGAGTTTGTGATTCTGAATTTAGCTTTTTGTTTGCTTATCTATTTGAATTGACTTGTTTTCAAATGCTGAACAGGAGTACATTGTTGAGGATGTTGATGGCTTGACGTGTACGGAGTCCAATTGGTGCCCACCTCCTCTCCCGGCCGAGCATGTTGAGCAGCTGAAGGCACTTAGTCTCCTATAAATTCACTCGCCTTGCTAGCACTTGATCTATCACGGAATGCAACATAGATAACATAGACTATTGTTGACTTCGTTTCTGGTTTCAGTTCTCTGTACAATTTATGTTTGAGTTTTTTCACCAATATTGACCAGGGGTGGAATTTTAGAACCTCATATAAATCTTGCAGTTCTTATTGATCTTTTCCTTTCAGTTTTCCCTCATTCCTGTGTGTTGGTCTTTATATTTCAATAAGGTGGATTTACAATGCACCACCATTTTGCGGAAGTGTGTAGTTTCCATTGGACCTACAACTCTAATGTCGCCACAACTATAAGAACTTGGAGTCATGATTGGGGTGATGAGCGTCTTAATCGCATTTGAAACAATTTGCCGGTTGCAATATGGTGGTGCATTTGGAAAGAAAGAAATGCAAGGACCTTCAACAACAAGAAGAGAAATTTGGCAAGTTTGATTAGAGATATCAAGATTCAAGCTTTCTTTTGGGCGGAGTCTAACACTAAAATGCTAGGTTTAACGGCCAATATGGTGATAGCATTGTGGGATACGAATTTCTATCATTCTCATTGAGCTTGATTTTGAGAAGCAAGGTCGCAAGACCTTCTTGGTTTATTTGTACTTTTGTTTCTTTTCGTCTTTCTTTAGGTGACTGAATCCCCATTCGGTTTCCCTTTTTTTTTGTTTCGGTTTTTTTTATTGGGTTGAGGTACCCCTTAAGTACCTTTTTTCAATGAATTTTCCTCTTGACCGATCAAAAAAAAAAAAAAAAACTCAGCTATGTTGTGAAAGGTGAACTAGAATCTCAAGGGCGGCCGCTAGCTAATAAGCTGCCCATGCCTAGGCGCATGGAGCGTGCAGGTGGCGCCTAGCTAATAAAGCGCCAAGGTGCCAAGAACATGAGCCATTACCTTTTTAGTTTTATCTTTCAGGTTGCCTTGGGCGCCTAGCACCTCAAACAACATTGCGACTTAGTTTCATGCAGTATAAATCTATCTCTCGCCTTGGAGGATCCACTCGTACTATCTTCCTACCTTTTTTACCTGAATGTTCTCAGTCATGAAACTAATATTTTAAAAATATGTTCCTTTTAAGAAGCTCTATATTCCTAAGGAAAACTATAACATTATCTTGTTCAGCTCTATTTTGTTGAGGCGTGAGGCACCAAGCCCTTTGTCTCGTGCCTAGGTTTGCATAAATGGTAGTGACTATTTGCGCCTTCGCCATATTATTGGCTAGGCGCCACATTGACAACTCGTGTGTCTTGGCCGTCCGCTCGCCTTTCACAAGCTTCAGCTAACTAAAGACTACAGAAACCCGCGCCTCGCGTTAACTGTCCCGTAATTTGAGTTGTGAAAAATACTAGAAACCCCTACTATATGGGTTCAATATATAGAAACCCCACTAAATGGATCATACATTCTCAACTCCATACTTTCAGAGAATGATATTGCTATGCCCAAAATATCAAATTTTCTTCAGATCTGGCCCATAATTAATTATTACGAATTTTAATAATGACAACACTACCCTTTAGTATTTATATCATTAGATATTTTCTTTTTCAATTCATTTTCTTTTTCACTTTCTCTCTCTAATTTTCCTTCCGCTCTCTCTCGGATGAAGAAACAGGCGAGAAGACACAATTTTCGATTGAAATTTTCAGTGAAAAATGATTTCAAAACCTAGATCTTGATTATCTAAACGTTAATTCGACATCAACAGCACTTGTTTTCGGAGATTCAATGAAAATCGATGGAAAACGATTGATAATCATCAGCAGCAGCAAATGAATTTGAAGATTCGCCTACGAATTGAACAGATAAGCTTCGTTTTATCTTTAACGTTTCAATTCAATAAGTAGATTTAGTTCTTTGATTTTTCGATTTATATTTCGCAAAATCATTTTGTGATTTTGAAAACTTTTTAAAAGCTTGATTTCAAAGATATATCTCTTATTGAAATCATAATTAGAGTTAGATCTGTTATAATCTCACCTTAATCTTCCGTTGAGAGTAAAATTTTGAAAAAACATTCAAGAAAAATTTCTAGGGTTCTTGAACAAAATTCGATAGATTTTTTAATTTTTTATCTCGATCGAAAATCGGTTTGCAGATTTGAAATCAGTGAATCATTATCTCATTTACCCATCTATTAGATATGAATTCTATATACTTTGATTTTTGAACTGATTTTTGCTCCTCTAATGTTATCTGTTCTTAAAAAATGATTTCTAGTTCAATCTATATTTTCTTTGGTTGTTTAAATTTAAACAACATGATGTAGTACGATTTTAAGATTTAGATTATATATCTAATCAAAATTTTATGTCAATATCTTCTACAGAGCGTCAATTGCGCTAAACGGTGTTGTCAAATCCATAGAAACTAAAGTTGGAGAATAAAGAGATATGGAAGGAAAAGTTGGATCAGAAGTGATTGTACAGGTAAAATGAATTAGGTTAGTAAATTATGGCTTGTGCTCCAATTTTCAGTTCATAGCTTGTGATGTTGAAAGTTGGAGCAGGTGATGATGCTGGTAGTGGTACTAAAGCTAGAGAGTTGTTCATTGTGCTTCAATTTTCTCATTTTGATGATTATTCGCACATGTGTAACTTTCGTCTACACATCCAAATTGCATGTGTAACTTGCGTCTACACATCCAAATTGCATGTGTAACTTGCGTCTACACATCCAAAACGCATGTGTAACTCTCGATTACACTATTCGTACGCATCTGTAACTCCCATTACACTAGTCATACAGATGTGTAACTCTTATTTATACTATTATTGTTTGTCTATTTTGGTTATAAATGATGTTACAGTAACATAGGATGTAACTAGTTGAAACATATTGGATTTGTTTTACATTTAAAGCTTTTGGTGACTACATATTGAATATGGCCTTGAGTGCTTGTGTTTGTGTAGTTGTTGAAGCAATTGATGGTGATGGTTATGTTAATTTCAGAGGGGATGTTTATCTCATTTAAGTGTCAATTTATATTATTTATTGAGTAGCTCTATGTGATATCCGTGTTTCTAAAGCTGATGAAGATAATTTATATGCTCTGAGTACACAAGCATATGGATGTGTAACTGGAGATTACACAAGACATATGGATGTGTAACTGGAGATTACACAAGACATTACATGTGTACCTACTAAGCACCATGAAACCCAACTGTTTCATTTAGCGTGTTCATCCTAAGTATCATTTTTTTTATATTCGTGTTAGTGAAATTCTTTGTATAAAGGATCTCCTTTGGTTAATAAGTGGCGGTGGTGGTATAGGTGCAGGTTTTGGAGCCGGTGGTGGTGTTGGAGTTGGATCTAAGGTTTTTGGAGCCGGTGGTGGTGTTGGAGTTCAAGATACTGCAGCAAAACTATGGGAGGTAAAAAATAACTCCAAGAACTTTGATTCTCTTCTCAATTCCCAACATTCTGTGAGCATTTGTAACTCTTAGTTACATTGAGAATATGCATGTGTAACTCTTAGTTACACTAGGAAAATGCATGTGTAACTAACAATTACACTAGGAAGATGTTGATGATTTTGCTAGATTCAGTGTGAAACCTAATGAGATTGTGGTAATAAAAGGAAGGAGAAGTAGAGTTAGAACGAGAACTATGAGTAGTGGTTGTTTCGGTGCTAAATTCCTTCCATCTCTCATCTTCTTTCATTGCATTTAGATTCGGATATTGATTTTGGTTTTCACTTTGAAAATTTTAGGGATCTTGTATTGTCTGGTACTAACTACTGTGTTGCAATTTTCAGCGTGATGCATTGTTTCATAAGAAGCATGGGATTCATATTTCTGGGAATAGTGTGTCGTTGCCACCTCAGAGGTAAAATCTCAACCCTGTTGTTTCTCTGCTTGTGTTAATCCCCTCCCATGTATATCTTTGTAGTTCATCGCATGTATATTTGCTTGTAAATGGTATGATAATACCGATTATTAGATCGATTAGATACATGTGTAACTCTTAATTACACAAGTGAGATGCATGTGTAACTATTGGTTACACATGCTAATTAGATGTGTAGCTACCAGTTACACATGCCAATTAGATGTGTAGTTTCTAGTTACACTTGCTAATTGATGGGATATAAAGGTTATGAATGTGTAACTCTCATCGTACTCGTCAGACGCATGTGTAACTCCCAGTTACACTATTGAGACCCATGTGTAACTCTTAATTACTCTTTTAGTTGTTCTATAATATTATTTCATTCTTTTTGTTCACCCAATCTAATTTCATGGATGTTTATTTTGTTATAGATATGGAAGCATTTTGTAATGAGGAAGACAAGAAGGGAAGGAACAATAGAGGATTTCGTGGCTCATTTCTAAGATTTCGTTTTACATATTTAGTGTTCTAACTCGTTTATTGTATTCAATAACAGCCAATTAATAGATTAAAACAGAAAAATTATTGTAAATGAATATTAAAGCAATGCATATCTTTTTTGTATATTTTTTTCTTCGATAATTGATGGCTATACATGCCATATGCATGTGTAACTTGTGGATACACATGTTATATGCATGTGTAACTTTTAATTACACATGCCATGTGTAACTTCGGGATACACATGCCATATGCATGTGTAACTTCTCGTTACACACTTTTGAATGCATGTGTAACTTAGGATACACTTGCAATATGCATGTGGCCGGAGGTGGTGGTGGTGGTCGGTGGTGGTCGCGGCGGCGGCGGGGTGGTTGTCGGCGGTGGTCGGAGGCGGTTGGTGGTGGTCGGAGGCGGTGGTGGTCAGAGGTGGTTGGTGGCGGTGGTGGTCGGAGGCGGTGGTCGGTGGTGGTCAGAGGTGGTAGGAGGTGATTGGTGGTGGTCGGAGGCGGTGGTGGTCGGAGGTGGTTGGTGGCGGTGGTTGGCGAAGGTGGTTGGCGGTGGCTGTGGTGGTCGGAGGTGGTGGGAATATCATCACATTATATTTTAATAATTTTGGGCCTAAATTTAAATTTTATTTAATTATGGGCTTGACAATATGCATAAGGGTATCAATGTCTTTTAATAACTCGGGGCCTAGATTTAAACTTCTTTGAACTAGGGGCCTCATATTATGGGTTATCCATGGGTTGGGCCTTAGCCTAATTGTCTCATTTGAGTTATATCATCGCAGACCCTAGCCCATATAATCCATGGCCTTCTCACCCGTAATATAGTATTAGACTTTCTTATATAAGAGCAAAGAGATTGAAAGGTGTCTGCAAAAAAGAGTTCTCTTGCTCGTAAGAAGTTCAGAACTTGAAGAAGAAGAAAGGGAAGAGGAAACAATGTCACGAGTTCCCGAAGAGATCTGCTTTGAGATTCTTCTAAGGGTACCTGCGAAATCAACATATGTCTGTAAGTGTGTTTGCAAATCTTGGCTTCAAATTATTTCTAACCCTAGTTTTGCTAACCTGCATCTTGATATTGCTAAACTAACTAATAACTATAGTCTCATGTTCCGAAGCAATGGCAAGAGAACACCAAGTCCTTCGACACTCAACTCTATAAGCTTAGTTTCATTATCGTCGGTGAACGAAGTTGAAAGTGAAATTGTTGAAATGCTGGATTACCCATTTTCTTGTAATCAACAACGGCAACGTACTATAAAAGCATATACAGGTCCATCATTAAGAATGAGTACCCATGAGGTAATATGCAGACGTAGAAGAAACACTAGGCAGTTAAACCCACTCAGTTCCTATTCGTCTTTTCGGTTCATAGGTTCATGTGATGGTTTGGTTTGCTTATTATGTCATGGTTATGTGCCTCTTAAGACACATATTTATATTTTTAACCCAGCAACTAAAGAGTACAAGGGGATACCTAGATCACACCATAGTCCTCGGTTATGGTTAAGTTTCCCCATGAACAATGCTTTTGGTTATGATTGCAAGGCTCGTGATTACAAGTTAATAAACATTGTAGAAAACCTGGAAGAATTTCCTACAACTGAGATTCTTCTTCAAGTGTATACCTTGGGATCAGATTCATGGACAAGTAGTCAAATTGTGCCGTATAGGTTTCCTATTAAGAAACAAACTGGGATTCTTGTTAATGGATCCTATCACTGGTTTGGCAAAGCGCGTGAGTACAACTCTCCCAAGTTAATAGTATCTATGGACATCAGCAACGAGAAATTCGACGAAGTGCAACTTCCAGAAGAACTCTTACTCTCGGAGAATAAGCATGCGTCGATGACCATAGGAGTTTCGGAAGGGTGCCTTTGTTTAGTTGTTTTGATTTCTGCTATTCGTTATGAAGTTTGGATGATGCGAGATTATAAAGTTCAAGAATCTTGGTCCCAACTTTATGTCATTGACGATAAAAGCATTACGGGTGCCGGATTTACTTTGAGACTTATGTGGTCTTTCGAGAATGGTCAGATTCTACTAAAGCACGGCAATGGGTTAGTTATATTTGATCCAAAGCATTCAAGTGGTAGAGAACCCAAGATATTTAGTACTTTAAGAATACATGATGCAGTAAGTTACGTGGAGAGTCTAGTTTCACTGAATTCAGGTACTTATGCCCGTGGAAATAAAATGGTTGGAAAATGAAAATGGATATATTTCATTTAAGCTTTAACATTAGGGGAAATTGATACCGAGGCTTTAATTAAGAAACCTATTACAGGGGCTCCAAACATTTGGTTTTGAGGGCTCACAAGATGACAAAATTGGGTTATGAAATAGTAATCAACAAAACCCCATATTTAACTATTTTTTGTAATGGCTAAAATACCCTCCATGAATTATAAAATTAAATTATTATCTTTTCTTTCTCTTTTCATTCATAAATCATGATGAAGATGATGATCATATACAAAAAACTAAATCTGTTCTCTTTTCATTCATAAATCATGATGAAGATGATGATCATAAAAAAAAAAAAAAAAAAAAAAAAAAAAAAACCTATTATTTTTCTTTCTCTCGTCTTCTTCTCCGTCTTGATGAAGATGACGATCATAAAGAGAAAAAACTAAGAAAACCCATCACTTATTTTTGCAAAAAACAGTTTCAGTATTGTCTACGGTTGGGAAAATTCATATTTCCCCACCGTAGACAGTCTACGGTTTGGAAAAGTCATACTTCCCAACCGTAGACAGTTCAGTCTACGATTGGGAAAATTCATATTTCCCCACCGTAGGTCTGTCTGATTGGGAAAATTCATACTTCCCAACCGTAGACGTTCGATCTATGATTGGGAAAATTCATATTTTTCAAAAACCCAATTCGATCGATTCCGCTTATCCATGCATATTGAAACCAATTAAATAAGATGGGTTTTTGATTTTTACATTATTGAAGTCATTGCGGGTGGATTAAATGGTGTTAATCAATAATGAATTATTTTGAGAATTGACGATTAATCGAAGAAAATGGAAGAATTAAAGGAGAGGAATGAAAACAAATTAGTTTTAGGTTTTCAATATTTAATAGGTTAAGGGTATTTTAGTATTTTTCTTATGAATTAGGTCCCTTTATCTTGATTGTAGGATATTTGAATCCTTAGGATCCCTCAAAACTCTTTTCTTGGAGCCCCTATAATAGGTTTCTTAATTAACGTTTTTTGTACATACAGATTACAGAATTTTGGTTCAACTTTATTGTCATTAATTTTGACGTATGAATATACAATAATATTATCGCAATATTATGTTGGAATCTTGCAACAATGAACAGCACGTTAGATGTATCAAAAATAATATGTAAAGAACTAATGCGAAACAACTCTACCGAAATAACTTGACGAGGGCAGAATCACATGTTCAACAAGTTGTCCTTAACATAGTTCGCGGGTATACTCGAGTTGAGTAAGGCTAAACCCCTCACAACGAAGATGTGTCCAGGATAAGACTGCCCGATATAACTTGAGTTAGCACAACAGAAGTTACCCTCTCTTCGAAATCAGCAACAGGGATGGAAGAAAAAACGTATGGAGAAACCCTAGAAATAAAAGAAGAATTTTTCGGTGTGTTGAAAACAAATTTTCGAGTTGTATTTATAGGATGAAATACTTGCAAATCAAGTTAGGTTTTGGTTTTCTTCAAAAACAAGTAAAAGGATTTTTACCATAAATAAAACTCTCAAAAAATAATTTTGGAATTAACTTTCTAAAGAAAAACTCGCCAAAAATAAATCCGTGTAGAAAAGGGACTTGGTGCATGGCATACGCGCATATCGCATGGGTAAAAATATGTATTTTTGCCCACCCGCTCCACCCACGTTTTACAATTCGTACATAAGTGTATGATTATATAGTGGAGCTCCTCTTTAGTTTTCCACAATGTGGGACTAAAGGTTCCACTTCATTCACCCAAAAATGAGTGAGTATCCTTAGACCCTTAGGTCATTAGATCAAACCACACCAAGACCATAAAACCTTTTAATTAAAACTCATTTTCTCCAACAATCCCCCACATGAATGAAATCTTGGAAAACGAAAAAAAATCAGAGTAAGGAAAATACCATTTAGGCAAAGGTGTCCATGAGGTCTTGAACCCTTACTTAGTGAGAAGTTGCCGAAACTACTAGCTAAACAGTGAACCTAGTCTTGAACTGATAGCGTTGTTGTAATTCGCGACAACAACCACACATGATATTCTCCTGCTGTTGCTAAGTTCGTGCCGTTTTGTCCAATTTGGCCCTGGACATATCCTGTTTCTCGAGAATGCTCTAGAGAATTGACTCAATTCTCATAGGAAGCGGCCCCACTTCCACATTCGGATAGGTGAGTTCCATCAAGAGTGTTTCTTGCTACACCCCACTTCAATCTTAAATTGAAACTATGGAACTCATTAAGACTTATTTATAAGTCATCCTCCACCTGCAGTCACACTATCACATCAACACCATAGGGAAGGGACAGAGAATGAAAATCTCTGATAGTGTTTACCACTACCCACCATGAATTAGTTGTCTCATTCGAAACCTTGATCTTGTAATCTCCAATCGACAAGGTTGAGTATCCTTCATGGCAAGTTTAATTATTGAGCCTAAGCCCCATCCCCTCGATGCTTTACTAACTATCTCCTTGGACAAACCTTTCGTCAAATGGTCCGCGATATTCTCCTTGATGCATCCAATCTATGGAAATAACGCCTGTTGAGATTAGTGTTTTCAAAGTATCATGTCTTCTAGGAATATGTATAGACTTTCCATTGTAGAAGCAACTCTTAGCTCTACCTATCGCATGATTTTCGTCACGGTGTATAGATATAATTTGGCACATGCCTATGCCGAGGAGAGGAATATCTTCTAAAAGTTTCTTAACCATTCGGCCTCCTCTCCGCTTTATCTAACGCAATAAAATCCGATTCCATAGTGGAATGAGCTATACATGTCTGTTTGGAACTCTTCCAAGATACAGACGCACCTACTAGAGTGAATACATATCCACTCGTAGACTTAGAATCCTCTGAGAATTTTATCCAGTTTGCATCGCAAAATCCCTCAAGGACGGCCGGATATCCTTTGTAATTCAACTAAAGGTCATTGTGTACTTCAAGTACTTTAGCACTCTAATAAGTGCATCCCAATGTATCTCGCCTGGATTACAAGTATACCGCTTAACCTACTTACGAGAATAAGCAATGTCTGGTCTCGTACAATTCATCAAATACATCGGACTTCCTATGACTCTCGAGTATTCAAGTTGGTTAACTCCTACACCCTTATTCTTCTTGAGGCGACAATTAGAATCATTAGGAGTACACACGTTTTTCTGATTAAACTGATTAAATTTCTTAAGTATGGATTCAACATAATGAGACCGAGGCTCGGACTATAGCCGATAGAAGTTTTTCTAATCTTCATCCCTAATATGACATCAGCGGGGGCCTAAGTCTTTCATGTCAAAGTTCTCATTCAATGATTTCTTAGTGGAATTAATAACATCCATGTTTGTACCTAGTATAAGCATATCATCAACATACGGGCATACAATCACACAGGCATCCTTGACAAGTTTAGTATAAACACACTTATCAGATTCATTAATTCTAAAACCACAAGAAATCATCACATGATTAAATTTTTCATGCCACTTTGTTTAGGTGCTTCTTTAAATCCATACAAAGATTTAACCGGTTTACACACTTTCTTTTCACAACCTTTAACTACAAAGCCCTCGGGTTGTTCCATATAAATTTCTTCATCTAACTCACCATTAAGAAACGTTGTCTTTACATCCATTGATGTATCTCTAAATTATGGACAGAAGCTATAGCAATTAACATCCTAATGGAGCTAATTCTACTCACTTTGGTGAATAGGTGTCAAAGAAATCTATACCTTTATTTTTTGTAGCCTTTAGCTGACCTAGCCTTGTATTTTTCAATAGTTTCATCTATCTTACGTTTTCTTTTGAAAATCCATTTACAACCTATGGCCTTACACCCCGAGGTAAATCTACAAGTTCAAAGTATCGTTTTCTCGAAAGGAATCCATTTCAATAATTGAAGCTTATTTCCACCACGGAGCTTGGACAAGTCATGGCTTCTCTATAAGTACGAGGATCAGACTCGGCTAGGTATGTAATGCAACCGGGATAGGTTTTCTCAGTTCTAACCCTTTTACCTCTTCTAGGTTCCATTCGGTTCATCTTCCTCTAAAGGTAATAATTGACTAGCTGAAGGAACATCTAGGGGATCATCTAAACATCTCTTTCGAGATCACGTTTCAAAGGAAAAATAGTTTCAAAAACTCAGCATCCCTAGACTCCATGATAGTATTCAACCCTATGTCAGAAATTTCAGAACTCACAACCATAAACCTATGAGCACTAGAATGCTCAGGATACCTATAAAAACACAATCAACGGTTTTGGGTCCTATCTTATTTTTCTTAGGAGGAGGGATGCCCAACTTTGCCAAGCACCCCCACACTTTGAAGTAATCATAAGTTGGTTGTCTACCTTTCCATAACTCATATGGAATTTTATACGATCCTTTAAAGGGTACTCTATTCGGGATGTAATTGGCGGAGAGGATAGCCTCCCCCACAAATTCGAAGGTAATCTGAACTAATCAACATGGCATTCATCATATCCTTAAGGGTACGGTTCTTACGTTCGGCTACACCATTGGATTGAGGTGAATAAGGGGCTGTAGTCTCATGTATTATGCCATGTTCTTCACGAAATCTCTACGGGAATTTCATACTCACCACTGCAGTCGGACCTAATAGTTTTAATTGTAGTATTCAATTGGTTTTCGACTTCACTTTTATATATCTTAAAGGCTTCTAAGGCATCATCCTTCCCTCTAAGTAAGTAAACATGGCAGTACTTCGTACATTCATCTATAAAAGTAATAAACTAGGTCTGAGTGGATTAAATCTAAGGGTTTAGAGTTTCTCTGGACATTCTTATTGAATGATTTCTTAGCATGCTTAAATTCTACACAAATCTCACACTTATGATTTTTATCTAAAGTGAATTTGGGTATGCAGCCTACGCTAGCCAATTTATGCATTGATTTATGGTTTACATGACCAAGTCTACCATGCCAAACGTTCAATGACACACACATGTAAGCGGAAGAATCATTCAATTTCAATTCAGACAGGTTACATTAAGTTTATAAAGACCCCAGTCTTATAACCCTTACCCACATAATCATTGCCCTTAGTTACTATAAGTTTTCCGAGACTCAATTGTAACTTTAAAACCCTTATCATCTAAAACGAGAACAAGAAACAAGATTTTTGCGGATGTCCGGAACATGAAGAACTTCATTCAATGTGAGAGTCTTTCCAGGATGTGAGCTTGACCGAACTTTCCTTTTCGCAACCTCGATGCAAATGAGTTATCCATATAGAGTTTCTCGCCTTCCCTACCCTCGGTAGGAGGTGAACAGTCTCTGTTCCCACAAACATGCTTGGTAGCTCCGAGTCTACCCACCAATCCATCACATTGGTCACCGGATTAACTTCAGACACCACAGCAGAAAACTCGTCTTTGCTTTTCTCAACCAAGTTAGCATTATTCTTCTATCCTTACGTTGTCTACAGTGAACTGCCATATGACCAGTATTTCCACACACCCAACAAGGACCCTTAATTTTAATAATGCTAGATTCTGGTTTTTACGAAACGTACCTTTATTGTTAGGTCCATGCTTGAGTTTCGATTCTTTGTTTTCACCTTTTCCACTTTGGATGGCTTATGTTCGAGACATATGAGCTTTGTTAGACATGTCCCTTGCGGATGACACGTTCTTGTCTTTGGTGCACAACATATCTTCCACTTGAATCTTCTTTTCCAATTCAACCATGTTGATCTCTTGATTTCATGCCTCGGCTTTTTATTGTACTCCGACCAAGAAGATGGTAACTTCTCAATCACCATGAGACACTTGAAAAGTCTCATCAATAACCATACCTTGAGAAGAATCTGGTTAATGATTTGTTGAAGTTCGAGGAATTGATCAACAACAAACTTATCATTCGTCATCTTGAACTCCATAAACTTTGCCACAGAAATTTCTTGCTTCCTGCGAGTCTCGGCTTGGTACTTTACTTCTACGTGATCCCACAACTCATAAGCGGTCAAATTCTCTTTAGCATTGTAAAAATCATACATCGCATCTTCCAAACCATTCATGATATGATTTTTAGCCGAAGAAAATTAGACCTCGTGTTAATATTGACCTCCTCCTCGGTCAAATTTTCAGCATTGTACAAGTCATCACAGAAACCGGTACATAGTCCGGCTCATGATGGCTCGAGATAAAGCAAAGACATCTTGGATTGCCATCTCTTGAAATCCTTTCCGTTAAAATTTTGTGGTCTTTCTACGTCGTTGATTCCCATTGTTACAAGGAAAGCTAATGTGTTAAGATTGTTGGAATCTTGCAACAATGAACAAAGACGTTAGATGTATCAAAAATAATATGTAAAGAACTAATGCGAAACAACTCTACCGAAATAACTTGACGAGGCGAGAATCACGGAGTTCAACAAGTTGTCCTTAACACATTAGTTCGCGGGTATAATCGAGTTGAGTAATGTTAAACCCCTCACAGCGAAGATGTTTCAGGATAAGGCGCCTAGGTATAACTTGAGTTAGCACAACACAAGTTACCATCTCTTCGAACTCAGCAACAGGGATGGAAGAAAAAACGTATGGAGAAACCCTAGAAATAAAAGAAGAATTTTTCGGTGTGTTGAAAACAAATTTTGAGTTGTATTTATAGGATGAAATACTTGCAAATCAAGTTAGGTTTTGGTTTTCTTCAAAAACAAGTAAAAGGATTTTTACCATAAATAAAACTCTCAAAAGTTAATTTTGGAATTAACTTTCTAAAGAAAAACTCGCCAAAAATAAATCTGTGTAGAAAAGGGACTTGGTGCATGGCATACGCGCATATCGCATGGGTAAAAATATGTATTTTTGCCTACCCGCTCCACCCACGTTTTACAATTCATACATAAGTGTATGATTATATAGTGGAGCTCCTCTTTAGTTTTCCACAATGTGGGACTAAAGGTTCCACTTCATTCACCCAAAAATGAGTGAGTATCCTTAGACCCTTAGGTCATTAGATCAAACCACACCAAGACCATAAAACCTTTTAATTAAAACTCATTTTCTCCAACATATTACTACTTTTACTTTGATTGCATAGGATGCACAGATGCAGGTTAGTAGGTGTTTAATATTAATTTTTCTGAATGTAATCTATGAAAAGTTTTTTTTTTTTTTTTTTTGGTATACAAGAGGAAAAAGAGGGAAAACAGGCTATTGTTTACAGACCATAAGTTGACAATGCTAGTTGGAATATCTAAACCAGTCCACCTTGCCAGAACTCTGTGGTTAAGCGCAAAGGCAGCTAAGGAATGAGCAGCAGTGTTATAAGCCTTCGGGACAAACCTGTAAGCAATGTTGCTGCTGAGTTTAAGCATGTTGTTTGTAATGATGTCCTTGAGTCTCCAAATTTTCCAAGGGACATTATTTAGTTCTCCGGATAGGCTATTCACCACCATCTGGCTATCACCTTCAATTTCTATAGGAGTAATGTTAAGCCAACTGCTGAGTTCTGTTGCCAAGAAAAAACCATCAGCTTTTGCGTAAATAATAGAGTCTGTCCTGCCAAGTCTTGTTGCAGCTCCACGGAAAATACCAGAACTATCCCTTACTACTGCTGCACAGGCATATTCTCCATCTTTCCATGCAGCTTCCACGTAAATTTTGATTATGTTTGAAGATGGGGTCCAAGATGCCTGTATAGCGGCACCACTGTCCTGAATGAACAGATTATAGAACAGATTGAACCAATATAATCAAGGTCGTCTTAGGCACTAGGCCGTATAGGCGGCCGCCTAGAGACCCAAAATATTAGGGCCCAAAATCTTTTGTTTTTTATTGTTATAGGTAATATGTGACAAGTATAAGTGTGAAAATATTTTGTTACAGCTATTTAAATTATTAGAAATGTTGTGACAATTATAATTATTACTAAATATTTTGAAACAGTTATATATCCATTACTAGTATTTTAGTTTTTGAATCGATATTCCATTTTAGGGGTATTTTATGCTAATTGACGACCTTAAAACCCCAAAATCCAACCAAAAACGCTAAAAATTTTAGGCGGCCTTCGGCCGCATAACCGGTTCAAAGTTATCGCTTTAAATATATCGATGTATCACCCACTAAACTAAAAATATAGCTTTGTCTCTGATTTGGTAACCCATAAAAAGGCCCATATTTTAAGTTCGCCTAGAGCACCCAAAATGGTAAGACGGTCTGTATGCACCCAATTGTTAATGAATTGTTGTATGTTTGCAATTGGTTTAAACTGATAATTTGGATCTGTCCTAATTTTGCAGGAGGGGTTAGCCTTCGCTCACTGCACAACGTGCAAGTCTCCATACCACTTGAAAGTGAATACTGTTGAAACTAAGAAATGGAGAACCCTCGAGTTTCGATTCTTAGTCACTAGAGATATAGTTTGTATTTTGATTGATGTCCAACTTGTAAGTTGTAACACTGTTCTGGATTTCTTATTCTCTCTGTTCCAAAATAGATATCTTGGTGAGTTGAGCAACTTATCTTTTGTTTTTGTACTCAGGCAATGGCTTTATTGGGGTCTCTGGTGTATCTCGTTGATGCGTCTCAGAAATTCGGGCTACGCCATGCTTTGCATTTTAATCATGCTGTGTTTGTCTTCTACTACATATGTGGTATGTCTCACGAGTCTGATTTTAAGTGCATTATCTCCTTTATTGCAATTTATTTGAGGCAATCGTTTAAATGCGAATGTTAAGTTATCATCATTGTCCCTCTTCATTATCTCATTGCCTCTCGATTCAAAATTTATGATTAGCAGATAGTCTAGGCATTTTTTTACATTCCCATTATATCTGGTGATCTGCAGGGGCATTGCTGTTTTTTGCTTTTGATGGATTGTTTGGTTGCTAACTAACGTGTTGCAGCGAAAGAGTTAGGAACGATCTAGATCAACCATGTCAACAATTGTCGGAATGTTGCTGCTGCGGCGGTACTAGGTAAAATTCCTTCCATTGGCTAAATTACCGTGATGGTTATCATTAACAGCATCTCTTATTTGTACGAGCGTACTATCGAAATATGCAAGCCTACAAGGAGTGTGTAAAATCAGTAACTTTTGTCAGCAGTGGCGGAACTACCTTGTGACTTGGGCTGGCCTAAGGTCCTGAAAAACTTGTTTTTTCACCATGGTTTTAAGTTTGGCAAAACAAAATCATGCCTAAAACATAGGCTTAATCCACCCCCACAAATCCAATTGATTTTCAAGCCACCCACAACTTTATTTTCCAGTTCCGCCGCTGTTTGTCAGCATCCGGAAAGAGTATTTAAGTTGTTAATAACAACTTGTTATAATAGCATTGTATGCCTATAGCTATAATGTTTTCTACTAGTCTTAAAATGTTTGGCATAAGGTTTAATACATCTCATTTATGTTTCCTTGTAGAAACCATGCAGACAATCGGAGTCCATACCACGCCGACAGTTGGGGTTCTTCAGGTCCTCATATATGGATATTTCCCAGCTATGGCGGTGGCAGCACAGGTTAAACAAGTTCTTCTAACAATGATGGTTCAGGGCTACTTATCCTGGCTTTGATCCTGCTAGCAATCTTTGTTATATTTGGAATTGTCTATAGCATTCTTGTGGCTATATTGGTTTGGCAAAAAATTTAGCTAAGGCACTATCATGTCCTTGCAAAAAGGATGCTGACAAAAGTAAGTTAAAATTGTTTTCCATGCACTTTCTGTCATACACAGTTTTAGAGCATTTGGTTACAAGTTAGGCCGATGCTCGAGTTTGTGATTTTGAGTTTAGCTTTTTGTTTATTTATTTGGATTGACTTGTTTTCAAATGGTGATCAGGAGTATGTAGTTGAGGATGTTGATGGCTTGACATCAGCGGATTCCAATTGGTTCCCACCTCCTCTTCCAGCCGAGCATATCGAGCAGCTGAAGGCACGTGGTCTCCTATAAATTCACTCGCCTAGCACCTGATCAATCACAGAATAAAACATACATAACATAGATTAAAATTGCCTTCTTGTCTGGTTTTCAGTTCTTTGTACCTGGAGTACAAATAGTGTTTGTGTTCTTTAACGAATATTGATCCAGAAGTGGAACTTTAGAACCTTATATAAAAGCTTACAGTTCTTACTGAAAATTTCTTATGTTTCACTTGAGATATTCAAATTAACTAGCTGTGAGTGGATGTAGTTAAAACGGGTTCCAAAGGATCTTCACCATTCAATTCAAACAGTACTTGTTGTGCCAATGTATCCATAACATCAATGGAGAAACAAGAGTGGACATCACTAGGATATCTCATCGTTTTGAAAATATTGAAACGTATTGTTTCTCCATCAAAATCCATAGTTAGCGTTCCCTTGTTCACATCAATAATGGTTTTCGCCGTTTTCATGAAGGGACGCCCAAGTAGCAATGGAAGAAACGAGTCCGGTGACCCTTCATTCATCTCTAACATGCAAAAGTTAGCTGGAAATACTAATTGATTTGTCTGAATTTTTTTTCATTCATTGTCTTGTTATAGTCCCATGCATTAATAGTTCAGCTCTATGTTGCGTGAGGCGTGAGGTGAGGCGAGTCACCAAGACCCTACGCGTCCGGCCTTTTCCGCCTAAAGTGAACAACAAATGTTTGTGACTACTTTTTATCCTATCGGAGACTGAATCTCGAGCAAATCTTAGAGAAGATAGTACTTAACACGATAGAAAAAAGTATGATCGAACACACAATTACATAGAAAATAGTTTGGCCTGGCTTCAGAATCCCAATGAAGTCTTCAAGTCGTTAACCTATAATGGTTTTAGAAAAACCTAGGTTAAAGGAGAATCGACTCTTGATGCAATTAGTATCACACATGAGGTCTGGAGATTAGGTTTCCCATTTCCTAGAGTTCTCCTTTATATAGTTTTCAAATCAGGGTTTGCAATCAATGTTGCCTTGGTAACAAAGCATTCAATATTCACCGTTAGATGAAAACCTGATTAGATTCAAGCTAATATCTTTCAACCGTTAGATTGAACTTAGCTTGTTATACACAAATGGAATGTGCCTTCATTTCGATATGGGTAACCGTACCTAAACATGTACACTTGGTTGGCTCCTCAATAGTTAACCGAAGTTAGCCATATGAACACTTTCATATCAACTTGTTCAGCTTTATCACAACTAGTTTAAATGACTCAAATGAAACTAGTTATAGAGTTGTTAAATTGTTTATATTCTCATAGAAGTGTATAAGACACAACTGAAGCAAAATTGATTTTTATTTACTCGAATCAATTCATGAACATTATAGCTACTTGTTTGCAAAAGATTGCATTCCTTATTATATAAATGTATTTGTTCACGAATAAACGATTTTAGAACATAAACCACTCAAGTATGCAAACGTGTACGCATACTTAGTGTTCTGGACTTGGTCTGTCCGCTAGTATGTGAGCGGGTATACTGTCGTTCACGACCGAACTCAGTTGAATTAGTATGCAAATGTGTACGCATACAAATTCCCGGACTTGAGTTGTTAAGCCAGTACGCATACGGGTATGCATACTAAGTCCTTGGACTTCAACTGTTAAACTAGTACGCATATGGGCATGCATACTATGGTTCCCGGACTAGGAGTAACATGCAACAGTTAGCATACGCATACTGTGATATATCCAATCAATGTTTAACTGTTCAAAACTCCATTTTAATGATTGAAACATTCTTAGAAGATGGGAATAGCTGTCTCACGCAAACTATTAGCTTCAAAGCAATTTTGAAGTGATTAATAGATCAATACGAAACATTCCGAGTCTACATCAAATGATTGTCTCACACAAATCATGTAAGATGTTACCAGGCGATTTTCACATGCTCATCTTTTGACTTTCGTCAAGAATAAAAGATGAACTTGGTTAAAGTGAAAGCTTACCAACACATATTTCGATAAATATGTAAGCGAGTTAAACTCACCTCGAAATATCAAATGTGTATAAAATAAAGTCTATATATCTATACGACTTTTGTCTCAATAGGATATAGAATAGAAATAGACTTCTGAGTGATAGATGAGTTCAAGTCTCCATCAAGGTAGTCAATATCGGTTGTATCAGCCTATATTATAGGTTTTTATCGTGTATCGGAGAAAAATTGTACGATATCTAAAATATCGGCGATACAAGGATGGAACGATAAAAACGCTCGTATCGGACGATACAAACCGATATATCGGGTTCATCTGTACACTGATAATATCGGCTAGAGTAATTTGGTAGAATAGATTATTTATACACTAAAATTTATAAACAAAACTTTTTCGTCTGATTATATTCATCCTCTATACCCTTGAAAACTCAGTCTGATTCAGTAATGATGTTGGAATATGATTGAACTTGTACAGTGAAGCTTTAAATATTGAGAATTAATGCATCATATTACACCAAAAATTTTAAATTGAAAAATCTATAAATATTTAAAATTCTTTGTCTTAATGATGTATCACCTGTAAAAACCGATATAATCTTTTGTATAGATGTATCGGAGGCCAGAGCGATATAATCCGTACGATATTAACTACTTTGGTCTCCACATGCCTTTTGTTGATGAAGTTCCACAAGCTTCCCTTGGTAGTTCTTCGTCTTCAATCGATGAACGCCGTGAAGTCTAAAGCTCAACTACACATTCTATCCTAATCCGAGACATAGCTATAAGTAGACTAGAAATCAAGACTTATAGTTTTGGCAACTAAACTTGACAAACAAGCTTGAGATAGCAACGCTTGCGAGTTCGAACGAGCAGTGCTCTAACACTTGTGTGATACCAACTCAATTGAAACAACAAAACATCTCTTATTACATTTCCCATATGAAAAGACTGTTTGGGAAAACACTCTCTTTGGTCACATGTTACTGATGAAGATGACTCAAATACTCCAATAAGAAGTTGGTTTGAAAGATGGTCGAAGAGTAACAACAACGTAGCTATCAAGAAGTCAATTTTTGTTACAACATGGAGTATATGGAGAGATAGATGCTTCGAAATATATTTCAAAACAAAACTATGTCACCGATGAATACTGCCAATCATGCTTTGAAACTTATTGCAGATATAGACCATTGTATGCCTGCGTCTAATGCTCAAAAAATTAGATTTGTAGCACATATTCAAACTCCAGACAAATGTGGTCTACCTGACACATGTTATATTCTTTGTTGGGATGCAGTTATGATACAAATACTTATGAAGCAGACCCTAGTCTTATATTACTTAATATGGCAGGGAATTTCGAAGGCTGTAAACTCATCAATGGGGTAGCCATATCAACAGAAAAGGCGGAATGCATTACCTTACTAGAAGGAATCAAATGGATGGAAAATAAAGGCATCAGCAACTTCCGCATTTGCAATGATGCAAAAAGTGCAATCACTTATTTGAATGATAATAATAACCAACTGTGTTGATTTAATCAAACTATTTCAGATGACTGTCAGTATCTTTTGAGCAAGTTTATTTTTTCAAAAATTGATTACGTTAATAGCAGATTTATCTCCATAGACGATAAAGCGGCCAAACATTGTAAAAGAAATAATGTATTGGGTGGATGGATAAGTGAGAAACCTACCTTCCTCCTAGAATTGTAATCTTTTTCTAAAATTAAAAACCTTTTATCTTAGCAAAAAAAATAAAAAGAAGAATGTACCTAAAAGCTACAAAAATTCTACCAAAAACCACTTATTTTCGTATCGAAAATCCAAAAATTAAACATTCACGGCATCATAATTACTAGGAATTAAAGAAATCCATCAACAATCAAGAGGTTAATTCACAATAGAAACATAAATTAGGCCAAAAAGGAAAAAAAATAAAACATCAATACCTTTTATAGCATCAATCAAATTGATTGTTTTCATGAGTTGTATAAGAAAAAAAATCTCTACTGCCCATATACGACGGTGATCTGATTGTGAGAACTGGAAAGAAGAAAGAAGCGGTAGAGATGAAAGACAGAGACAAAAAAAAAAAAAAAAAAAAAAAAAAAAAAAAAACTTGGATAGTTTATTTTAAGCCCTTTGAATTTATGTAACTAATAATTCATTCTAAGTTTTTGTTTTTTTTAATAAAAACCCCCATTACTATAAGGTTTTTTATTGCCCCTGGGCTTATGTTGCCAGTAAATAGGGCTTTGTATGCTTGTCTATCAGGTCGAGCTGGAAACAATGGATGGGCAAATGAATTGGGTAGGAGAAACCACTCGCTACAACGATATTAGACCTTTATGGAGTAAGAGCATCTCCAATGCAAGGGGTAGAGGTCTTAAATTACTATGACACATAGGATTTAATACTTTTTTCATCAAAGTTTCATCTCCAATGCAAAGGTGAGGGTCATAGGTAAGATGACATGGCTAAAGTTGGGGTAAAGGAGAAAGTCTAAATAAGACTTTCTTCATGACCTTGGGTCATAAGTCCACATCATCTTTTGTGTCTAGATTTAAACATAAAGTGTAAGATATGACCTTGGGGATTGGAGATGGATTTTAGGTAGAAAGCCTCTCTCTTTATTATTTTTTGTCCTATAGTAAATAACTCACAACCAAAATGTATAAATAAGACATCCATATAGGATGACATTGACCTCTAGCATTGGAGATGCTTTAATAGAGCCAGGAGTCAGGACTGAGGTAAGATTGACGAAGTCTGTCTACGTGGCAGCACGACAATGTGGCATCAAAATTTGGATATTTATATGGACCGTGATGTTTAGAAAAATTTATATGGACTGTGATGTTTAAATAAAAAACCTATTATAGGGTCTCCAACATTCTGGTTTGGAGGGCTCACAAAATGATAAAAAAGCGGGTCATGAAATAGTAAATCCAAAACCCCTCCTCCCAATAATTAATTAATGTTAATGATTAATTAAGTAAGATTAGTAGTAAGATTAGACTAATCATTTGATTTATAGTTTATATTTGAAAATAAAATCACGAGATTCTTGTTTTTTTTTTTTCTTTGAAAACTTAACGGTTAGGTTTTCCTACCGTATACAAAACCAGGGTAACTTACGGTTGGGTTTCCAAACCGTATACAAAAGTTAGTTAAGCACTTATGGTTGGGAGTTCATGTTTTCTCAATCAATATTTCCCAACCATATCCAGTTCTGAAACTAATTTTTCAATCTCTAATTTGATCAAATCTAACTTATTCATCGGATCAAAAGCATTAAAAAAGGATTCGGTTTTCGATTCTTACCCAATTAAAATTATTACTGGTTCTGAATCAATGGTTAATCGTTGTTGAGGTAAAAAAAAAAATTTGCGATGGAGGAAGAAGAGGCGGGTGGGTTTAGGTTTAGGTTTTTTTTGTTTTTTCGATCAGATTTAGTTTAGGTTTTTTTTTTAGATTTAATTATATTTAGGTTTGGTAATTATTTAGATTTTCAAAGAATATTTTTGTATTTTTGATAACAAAATAGGTCTCCCCACATCCATATTTAGGATAGTTGAATCCATAAGAGCTCTCAAAACCAAATCAACCCCTATAATAGGTTTCTAAAAAATAAAAACTGGTCTAAATCATGATTAAAAATAAAAAATTAAGATAAATTCTTAAGAAAATGAAGGGTCCCCGCATAATAGAAAACTTAAAATTCAGATCAAAAGTTCAGCCTCAAATCTATCGTTCTTCTTTTTCTAAGAGCATCTCCAATGGAATATGGGTATCTATCATATGTAGAGACCTAAAAAATAGGTAGTATTTAATAACATAGAATCCAAATACAAATCTTGTTTTGATAAGCATCTGTAGTGGTAGTTATATCCATATCTATTTTGATATACTTGTCACTAATTTATAGAAAAAATAATTCACAAAATCTAAAAAAATTAATTAAAATAATAACAAATTAATGACATTGGTATGAATGGGAGTCTCCAAAAACCCATACTCTCTTCTAAACTCAAACTTCCACGTTATATTAAATTTTGACTATTCAACTACCACTAGTGAGATTCTTTTTGTTAGAAGTTTCTAAACTCCATTGGAGATGCTAAAACCATCTTTTTTTCCCCTGACTGCAGTCGACGACGGACGTTAATTGAACGGTGAGTTTTAACTATACCTAATGTAAGATTATTCATTACATAGATACGAGAATCATGATACCGATTCAATTTAATTTTCTCGAGTTTTGTTAGTAAGAAACTTAAAATATGAAATGGCAGAAACTACTTCAAAGGTCCAATTTTATCAAAAGCGTCCTGGGAATGCACATGAATTGTTCGCTCCAGTGCTTAGTAAGTGGGGAGGATTATTCCTTCTTGCAGATGGAGTATGGACATTTAAGGGAAGGTTGTATGGACAGTTTGCGATCCAAAGAGAGTACATTTGCATACGTTTTAGTGTGCTCGATGTCATCTTTGTTGCACCCAACTGGTAAGTTTCTACAAATTGGATTCCACCCAATATCCTCCTAATTTGTGTTAGGTTTATAAGTGGTGTTTGGCATATCTTATATATCTAACAGAGAAGAACGGTTGCTTTCTGGATTATGTAGTGAAAGGGATATATACATTCATCTTACAGCTATTAAATCTAACCTCCCAATCACATTGTAGTTTGCGGTTTTATTGAAGTGGAAATTTATGCCGCAAACTTGATACTCATCTATTATAACATCACATGCACTCTTTTTTTTGTAGGACTTTTAGAGAGGGCAAATTTTTTACCATCACTTTGGGGCAGCCAAATCTCAGGGCCGGCCGTGTTGGTAGTTCTCTGCAAAATTTATTCTGAGAAGTGCATTCTAATTTATTTATCAGTCTGATTTTGTTCACATCCTTGACGAGTGTTCTCTGCAATACAGTCTATACTTCAACCGGTAGAAGAGCAGATGCTCTTAGCTGTCTTACTATTTAGTATACGGACAAGTCAAACTTAAGGATATTTTCCCTAAGGCACAAAAAAATGTTCACAAGTGGAAATAGAATTTGTTGTCGACATAAAAAGCCTAGCATTTTTAGGGGCCACTCAAAAGGAATTATGGGCCAACAATAAAACAAAATAGGGTCACCCAAACCTAAATTGAGTTCACCCCTTATCTCGCATATTTCTTAATGGCAAAATTGCCCTTATATAATCGGGAGATAAGTGCACAATCGGACATTTCACCTCCTTTCGTAAAGAAGAAATTTTAGGAAGAAGTTTGAGTAGCATTCGGGAGATAAACTTACAATCGGAGGACTTGAAATAATCGGAAGGTTTTGTGGTCAACAGACTTCCGAATATAGAGTGGCTCAAAAATCAGATTTTGGAAAAAAGTGAAATTTTTCGAATTTTGGACTAGACATAATCGGAAGTTTTAGTAGTTAACCAGACTTCCGAATATAAAGTGGCTCAAAAATCAGATTTTGCAAAAAAAATGAAAAAAATTCGAATTTTGTAATAGTCATAATCGGAAGACCAAGTAACTCATTTGACTTAGAATATGTGTCCAGCTCCCAAATAAGAACCACCATGAGCCTCGGCATATAGAGCCTTGGCACTACTATATTCGGAGGTTTATATTGTTACTCTAACCTCCAAATATAGAGTGGCCCAAAAATCAGATTTTGGGAAAAAACTCAAATTTTCGAGTTTTGTACTTGACATAATCGGAAGACCAAGTAATTCATTTGACTTCCGAATACGTGTTGGCTCCCAAATGAGAACCACCATGAGCCTTGGCATATAGAGCTTTGGAACCACCATGATCCTTGGCACTACTATATTAGGAGGTTTATATTGTTACTCGAACCTCCGAATATAGAGTGGCCCAAAAATCAGATTTTGGAAAAAAACTCAAATTTTCGAGTTTGTACTTGACATTATCGGAAGACCAAGTAATTCATTTGACTTCCGAATACGTGTTGGCTCCCAAATGAGCACCACCATGAGCCTTGGAATATAGATCTTTGGAACCACCATGAGGCCTCGGCATATAGAGCCTTGGCACTACTATATTCGGAGGTTTTATTGTTACTCTAACTCCCAGAATATAGAGTGGCCCAAAAATCAGTTGGGAAAAAACTCAAATTTTCGAGGTTTGTACTTGACATAATTAGAAGATCAAGTAATTCATTTGACTTCCGAATACGTGTTGGCTCCCAAATGAGAACCACTATGAACCTTGGCATATAGAGCTTTGGAACCACCATGAGGCCTCGGCATATAGAGCCTTGGCACTACTATATTCGGAGGTTTATATTGTTACTCTAACCTTCGAATATAGAGTGGCCCAAAAATCATATTTTGGGAAAAAACTCAATTTTTCGAGTTTTGTACTTGACATAATCTGAAGACCAAGTAATTCGTTTGACTTCCGAATACGTGTTGGCTCCCAAATGAGAACCACCATGAGCCTTGGCATATAGAGCTTTGGAACCAGCATGAGCCTTGGAATATAGGGCTTTGGAACCACCATGAGCCTCGGTATATAGAGCCTTGGAACTACTATATTCGGAGGTTTATATTGTTACTCGAACCTCCGAATATAGAGTGGCCCAAAAATCAGATTTCGGGAAAAAACTCAAATTTTTGAGTTTTGTATTAGTCATAATCGGTAGTAAATTGTGTTACGTTAACTTCCGAATATATTCGATTTTCGAATTTTGGTACTACTATAATTGGTAGTAAATTATGTTCATTATCTACCGATTGTGTTTAAATTTTAGTACAGAAAATTTGAAGCAGTAGCAAGAACATAATCGGTAGATAACAATCAATCTACCTACCCATTATGGTTGAGAACATCAACCATAATCGGTAGATAACAATCAATTTACCTACCGATTATGGTTGATGATCTTTAGAAATGAAGAACATCAACCATAATTGGTAGATAACAATCAATTTACCTACCGATTATGGTTGATGTTCTTCATTTCCAAAGAACATCAACCATAATCGATAGAGTAAAATATATTATTATCTCTAGATTATGTTTCTGCTCTTGTAAATCCTAGAAAAATTAAGTCAAATTTTTGATTTCAAGCAATAAAATCTAATTTTGGATCACAACTATACTATCATCTATAGTTTTGTTAGTTTAACTAGTTTTTTTTATGTTCTAAGTTTCAACTTTAAGGTCAATGAATTTTGGGTTTTAATTTTAAACAATCAATCACAAAGTTTGTTTGATCAACGATCTTTGGTTTCAATCAAAATTAAAGAGATGAAAAAAAATTCAATGGTTGAAAAGAGAAGAAGAAGAGGAATGATATGATTATGAAAATAAAGGATATAAGTTTAGGTTTAGTATGAAGGTGAAGGACAATATAGACTATTTCTACTTTTTAAGACACCCCTTAACTTCCTTCAATGGATGGGAATAAAAAGGTGGCCCCTAATTCTTTTTGAGTGGCCCCTAAAAATGCTAGGATAAGAAGACATTCCACGAACTCAGGACAATGTCTCCACAATTGAAAACAAACGCCATTACTTACCCTTCTAAACTAAACGCCCACCAAGTTTGAATGCATAATTCAAAAGTCTCACTTTTTCTCCTTCTATTCTTTAACCTAGTACTCATCGTACTTCCGTCAATGTGCAAACCCGGTAACCGAACGACTACTTACCGTCCAAATTCATAGCCAACTACTAGTGGTCCAACTTTATTTTCAGCATCTTTTAATTTGTGTGAAAAATATCAATAAGGGTAATCTTAGGTGTTAAGTTGATGGCATTTACTGCAACTTGCTCAACTTGCACCAATCTTATAGAATTGAATATTTCACAAATGACAGACCCCTCTTGCTTTGAGCCTTTCGCACTAGCCAGCTAGTTTGTCTTGCTGGTGGGGTGAAGCTATCCCATACTATTCTTGTTTGTTGCTTTGTTTTTGAGTCAGTGTGAAGTGGATAACTGAGAAAGAGAGTCAAACAAATCACTACGCATTAAATTATTTCTTGCTGCATTAGATTTTTATATTATAGTCAAATGTATTTGATTCTATCTTCTCTTTATAAAGGGATGCAACTTAGTTCAGTATTTTCTCATCAGTATTGACTATTGAGCTCAAAAGCTCAGAAATGGTATTCAGAAAATATGTTATCTATTTCAGATTCATCTTATTTTCTTATTATCTATCTATAGTTTTATCTCAAAGTTTGATTTCAGATGAGATTGAAGCTCTGAAAGCATTTAAAAGTTCAATCAAACATGACCCGTTGGGTGTTTTATCTAACTGGACTGATGACACACTTCATTGTTACTGGTCTGGTATTGCTTGTGATGCTGTAACTAATCGCGTTGTTTTGATTACTCTTTTCGAAAGTGAGCTCGAAGGGGAAATTTCTCCGTTCATTGGGAACTTATCGAGTTTGCAGGTTCTTGATTTATCTTCGAATTTGTTTAATGGTTCTATTCCTTCTCAGTTAGGAAACTGCTTGGAGCTTACTGGGTTAGGACTTGAAGACAATTTGTTGTCAGGTGTTATACCTGTGGAGTTGGGAAAGCTAAAGAATCTTCAAATTCTGGCAGTCGGAATTAACCGTCTGCAAGGAAGCATACCGGATAGCATTTGCAGCTGCACTGCCTTGACTGCGCTTGGCTTATATGCAAACAAACTCACTGGTATGATCCCTTCTTGCATCGGTAATTTGGTTAATCTTCAAGTTCTTTCGGTTTACAATAATACTCTGGTGGGCTCGATACCTGTTTCTATTGAGAAGTTGGGAGCTTTACAAGCTTTAGATGTTAGTGTAAACCAGTTGTCCGGAGTAATACCTTCAGAGATTGGTAATTTGTCAGAGTTGCAACAGCTAAACATTTTCCAAAATCAAATTCAGGGAAGGATTCCACCTGAATTAGGCAATTGTCAGAAACTTGTGGGTTTGAAAATGTATAATAATCGTTTAACCGGAAGTATTCCTCCTACTTTATCCAATCTTAAATCATTACTAAACTTGACTCTATCACAAAATCAGTTCACTGGAGAAATACCTTTTCAACTCGGGTACCTCAGATCATTGCAGTCCCTGAGGTTGCAGTCGAATAACTTAATCGGTACCATTCCTTCTTCTCTGACAAACTTGAAAAACTTAACATATCTGTCTTTGAGCCAGAATGCTTTGAGTGGGAAAATTCCGTCAGACATTGGCTCACTCTATAAACTGAAAGCACTGATTCTTAGCAACAATTTTCTGAGTGGTTCTATACCACCTAGTATCTCTAACTGTTCCTTATCGTCCAGTTAAGCTTAGGTATGAATAGATTAACTGGGCCAATTCCTTTTGGTTTGGGAAATATGCGGAATCTCTCATACCTATCTGTCAGCAATAACAAAATGTCCGGTGACATTCCTGAAGACATGTTTAACTGCACAAATCTTGTGACATTGGATCTGGCAGTAAATGGTTTCACTGGGCCATTGGCATCAAGCATTGGCAAACTCTCCAAACTTGAGATTCTGCGAATCCATTCAAATTCTTTTTCTGGACCAATTCCTTCAGGAATTCTCAAGTTAAGCCAATTGTTTTCTCTGGAACTGGGTAGGAATAAATTTTCAGGTGTGATACCTTCTGGTTTATCAAAGCTTTCATTTCTTCAAGGGCTTTCCTTACCTGAGAATGCTCTAGAAGGCGAAATTCCCACAGAAATATTCGAGCTTAAAAATCTTGCTGAATTGAAGTTGCAGAAAAATAGATTAAGTGGTCCTATTCCAGACTTGTTTTCAAAACTTGAGAAGCTTACATACTTGGATTTGCATGGCAACAACTTTCAAGGATCCATACCAAGAAGCTTGCGTTTTCTTAACAGGCTCTCGGTGCTGGATCTTTCTCGCAATAATCTCACAGGAGCTATTCCTGGAACTATGATTACAGGCATAAAAGAGTTGCAGATATTTCTAAACTTATCAAGCAATTTCTTGTCGGGGGTGATCCCCAAAGAGCTTGGTGAGTTGGAAATGGTGCAAGCCATTGATTTGTCTAGCAACAATCTGTCAGGAAGCATTCCTATATCATTTGGAGGGTGCAAGAGCTTGTTACTACTTGACATTTCTGGAAACACCCTTACAGGCCAAATTCCTGACAAGATTTTTTCTCAAATGTACTCTCTACTGAGCTTGAATCTCTCAAGCAACAGATTAAGCGGTATGCTCGAGGAAAAGTTTGCAAATATGAAAAACATCAGCACCCTTGATCTATCTGTAAACAATTTTACCGGCAAGATCCCCGAGAGTTTCACCAAACTTTCCACCCTTAAACATCTCAACCTTTCATTTAATCAGTTTAAAGGACCTGTTCCAACAGAGGGAATATTTAGTACCATTGGTTTATCTAGCTTGCAAGGTAACCCGTCACTCTGCGGAACCAAATTTCTCAGTTCATGCAGTAGCGAAAGCCACTCAAATTCTCGTAGCCGGTTCTCCAAAAAGTCAATATTGATTCTTATAATTCTGGGATCTGTAAGTGTAATTCTTCTCATGGTTTTTATTGCCATAATTGTCCATCGACATGCTAACAAAAGAAATCCGAAAGGTGATATGGATTCAGAAAGGCAATACTCATTAACTCCTTCACTCAAGAGATTTGAAAGAAAAGAAATAGAATCAGCAACAGACTTCTTTGATGAAGGTAATGTACTTGGCGTAAGCAGTTTGAGTACGGTTTACAAGGGTAGATTGAAAAATGAAACACTTGTAGCAGTAAAGAAGTTGATTTTAGATCAGTTCCTAGAGGAATCAAACAAGTGTTTTGATAGAGAATTGAAGACTTTGAGCTGTTTGAGGCACAAAAATCTGGTAAAGATAATTGGTTATGCTTGGGAGAGTGGGAAACTGAAGGCTTTGGTTCTGCAATACATGGAGAACGGGAACTTGGAGAGTGTTATACATGATAATAGCACAGACAAGTCAAGGTGGACACTCGAGGAGCGGATGAAAGTGTGTATTTCAGTTGCCCATGCAATGGTTTATTTGCATTCCGGTTACGGCGACCCAATTGTGCACTGTGATCTTAAACCGTCAAATATTCTTTTTGATGAACATTGGGAGGCTCATGTTAGTGACTTTGGAACATCTAGAATTTTGGGTGTGCATCTTGATACTGAAAGTGGCATTTCGTTGTCATCTGCATTTCAAGGCACAATTGGCTACTTGGCGCCAGGTATATTCACTCTCACTTATTCCATGATATGGTTCTTTTTCCACAATCCATAAGTTCAGTGATTATGTATATCAACATCAATGCTAATGGTCACTCACAGAACATGTTAACATATTTCAGAGTTCGCGTATATGAGGAAGGTTACAACTAAGGCAGATGTTTTCAGCTACGGGGTATTACTGATGGAGTTTTTAACTGCGAAAAGAGACGACAGGACCCATTGAAGAGAACAGGTTTCCGGTTACTCTACGCCAGTTAGTGGAGAGAGCTCTGACAAATGGAGGCGATGTAATTCTTGAGTTAGCGGATCAAAATATGAACTTATTAAATATGTCATCCAAAGGAGAGGAAGAGAAACTAATAGCTCTTCTTGAACTGGCTGTCTCGTGTACCTCTCTTGCCCCCGAAGATCGCCCCGACATGAATGAGGTTTTGTCAACACTGATAAAGATAAGTGAAGGTAACATATAACCCAGGACATGATGATAATGTGTAACTAATCTGCACCCATTCGCATATTGCTTAACTTAGCTCGATGGTCTCCACTTTTTATTATTGTATTTTCTTCAAGATTTTGTAACCAAAAAGGTCTCGAAATTCCAAATGGCTTTCCTAAGAGATGTTTCAACAGTATAACAAGCATTTTGAGTTTTCATACAAACAACTTTAGCAGAATAAAAATAAAATAGGGATTTCATGCTTTCGATGTTTGGTGTTATTCAAGTGTTGAAGGTACTGTGTTATATCTTAGGAAACATACATCCATTATCGTATCATTACACCAGTCACCACAGCACAATCAAGACTATTGCGCCCTTCTGGGGATGCATGCAGAGTTCTTGAAAATCTTGTGTCTGACGACATATATATCCTACATAATGAGTTTCTCGCTGACTTCCTCAATGAGTTTCGACATATATATCCTACAGAATGAGGGCCGTTTTACTTTATGACAGTTTTGTAACGGTTTTGCAACTATTTTGTTTACTAACAATTATAAGTGTAATATTTATGTGATACTTATTATTTAACAATTTTGTAACACTTATTTGTAACAATTTTGGAATAGCAACAGAAACTTTAGATCCGATGGCCGAATTTTGTTGATAATCAACGGTCAAGATCAAAATTGAAAGCATAGGTGACGGTTTTTTTGCACGCGGGAAATACCGTCAATCGTTTCTACTTCCCATCATTTTGACCGCGCCTAACCGTAGTCGTGGTTGATGACTATCTTATTGTCGATCCAATTTTGTGGAAAGAGAACTAATGGGTGTTCAATTTTGACGATTAAAAACCAAAAAAAAAAATGTTACAAATGGACAACATTTTGGCTCCACTATGAACACTAAAGGACTCCCTTCGGTCGTCCCAATAAGAATAAAGATCTCATGACCTATATTAGGCATCTTGGTAATCAACTAAATTGTATTGATGTGATCGGCTTTTACTCAACGAAAGGATCCAGAAACTCTACAAGGTATCTTGGATATTGACCTAAAGTATTTGAGAGGAGAAGGATACAAGGATTGTGACTTCATTGTGAATTTCAAGAATGGTTTAAAAATAAGGAGTAATCTACTTCTTATTTCTTGGGAATAGACTAATTGAAATTGTTGATTCATTTCAATGTTTTGTAAAGTCTATTCCAATAAAATTATTATTCGAAATTGACAGATTGTGACTTCTTCCACATACTCCATTTTTATTTGGGAGTCTTCACAGATCATAGATAACTAGATTCTTCTGCTGCAGTGATCTGTAGTGACACCGAAGTTTGGAAGTGACTCCGTAAAATTGTAGAGGGCCGTTTTTATTTTGTGACAGTTTTGTAACAGCTATGCAACTATTTTGTTTACTAGCAATTATAAGTAATATTTATGTGATAATCTAACAATTTTGTAACACTTATTTGTAACAATTTTTAAATAGCAACAGAAACTTTAGATCCGATGGCCGAATTTTGTTGATAATCAACGGTCAAGAACAAAATTGAAAGCATAGTTTTTTTGCCATTTTCACGCGGGAAATACCGTCAATCGTTTCGACTTCCCATCGTTATGACCGCGCCTAACCATAGTCGTGGTTGATGACTATCTTATTGTTGATCCAATTTTATGGAAAGATAACTAATGGGTGTTCAATTATTACGATTAAAAATAAAAAAAAAAACGTTACAAACAGACTACATTTTGGCTCCACTATGAACACTAACGGGACTCCCTTCGGTCGTCCCAATAAGAATGAGGATCTCATGACCTATATTAGGCATCTTGGTAATCAACTAAATTGTATTCAGAAACAGTCAGCTTTTACTCAACGAAGGATCCAGAAACTCTACAAGGTATCTTGGATATTGACCTAAAGTATTTGAGAGGAGAAGAATACCAAGGATCGTGACTTCATCGTGAATTTCAAGAATGGTTTAAAAATAAGGAGTAATCTACTTCTTATTTCTTGGGAATAGACTTATCGAAATTGTTGATTCATTTCAATGTTTTGTAAAGTCTATTCCAATAAAATTATTATTCGAAATTGACAGACTGTGACTTCTTTCGCATACTTTTTTTTTGAGAAAAAGAAAGTATATTCCAGTCACTAACTCCTTTTTCATAAGATTCCTAGAACTTCATAATGTCAGATTTCATAAGATTCCTAGAATTTGACTATAAAACGCACTTGAAATCCGTCTAGACCTGGGACCCTATTCTCTTCAAAGTGGAAAATACCTCATCCTCAGTAATATCCCTTTCGAGCCACAATTTCTCATTCAGATCAACACACTGGATAGTGGATACCATCCAAATGCATATTGCACGCATCATTGTAAGAGAATCTTTATCATTGGTGGTGTTTAATGGTTATAATGATCCAAAGCTGTACCCCTTGCTATCGTCGATAAAGCTAAACGAGATTTCCAAAACGAAAACTCTACATTGACCGTGAAAATGCACTGCAAATATCACCGAGTGACACACAAAAGATGAGCCCCCTATAAATCCCTGTTGGTGGGTCCCAAAAATTTGTCTCACTCGATGAATTTCACGGTGGAAATTCACGGTGAGTGTAGAACTGTTTCCAAAATGTATTCATAAAAGAAAAGAGAAAACTAATCGATTAATCAAAGGAGACGTACTGATTTGGAAAACTCATCATACCCCAATACTCCATTTCTAAAGGCCCTTTTAGTATCCCAGCAGCATTATTGTGTTTTTTGTATCAACTTCTTGTTTAGCTATTGCGCACTCCACTCGGATTTATCTAGCAATGGTCACCGCACTAGAGCATACAAGTAAGCCACAACTAGGAGAGGGTAATATACGGGACCGTCTGCAGCATGCGGTATATCATGATGATCACAACAAGTTGCTTAAAAATAAATAAAAATAGATTAATTAAAGTTCGTCCCACCACCACCATCACACCCCTATAAATACATGTATCGCAAAACTTAAGAGAAGCACAGGTTCTTACTAGCTCATAAATCAGTAACAATGTCTAAAATCTCTTCTTCTTCCATCTCCTTTCTGATCGTCCTTTCTGTTCTTCTTGTTGCAGCTAATAATGTGCCTGTATCTCATGGGCAAGCAACCGTTGCTGATTTATCCGTTACTAGCCTTGTTACCCTAATACAGAAATTGAATATGGGCATTGGTTCGGTATTAATCATTACCGATGATATCGTTGGTCAATCTGTCACACTTGTGCAGATAACTACATCCAATGTCCCAGCACTTGCGAGTAATGTACTAATCCTACGGTCTGGTACCGCTACTCCAATCCTTCAGAGTGATGTTGCCACATTCAATACGGTAGGGGATAATATCTCGTTTACCACGTTCCCCGGCCCTATTCTTAGTTCTGAACCGCAAGAGGATCTGGGGCAGTTGCGTCTGCCCCCTCGCATAATCAGATGTCTTCCTTAATTACTAAAGATTAAGGGCTCATCAAGTCAAGTTTCCTTATGTTATTGTGTTGTGATCACAATCACAAGGTGTGACAACGGGGGATAAGAAACTGCCTTAGCTACCTAGTAATGTGCACGGCTTTCTTCTTCTTCTTACCTGTCTAATTAGACTGGTGTCGCTTTTTGCTTTTCCCTTTCTGTGTTTGTCTCCGTGGAAAACAAGATAAATAAATAAAATAACTTGTTCTTGTATTACTTTGGTGTTTGGTGCTCGATATACAGTTTTTGTGAAGCAGTTGTTAGGGATTTAATTGGCTCCGCAAAAACCATTAGATTTAATCCCATTTGGGATAATCGTATTGTTACTTTTGTTTTGTATCTTTCCTATTTTTTTTTAAAAAAAAGCCCTATGTATATTCTTTTGTATTTTTTTTTGAAAACTCTAGTTCGTAATCAGTTTTAGGTATGAGTTTTTCATTTTTGTTTTGTGTTGTGGTGCTTTATCCTTGTTGTTTGTTATTTTATTCCTTGGTCGGATTCCACAAGTTGTAATTATGCTCCCAGTTGGCTTTTGCCTCTCAATAAAATCACACTTTATCGATCAAAAAAAAATCATAAATAATTACATCAATATGCAATACTAAAATTTGGTTAAATCGCATAAAGAAAATGATATAAAATATATTTTATCACCGATTTTACTTTCTTTCTTTCTTTCTTTGAAAACAGCCGCGTAGCTCATTGTAGGGCATGGTGATAACGTATTGTGAAAAAAGAAGGACACAAAACATTAAGCTTAGGCCAAAAATGACCGTCAAGAATGAGTCCAAAGGCTTTATTTGTGGTTCATGGATGTTCAACCGGACCCACAGTTTCCCAAACTTTTCCATCCGCCTGTGGTGATTTGGATAGAACCGAACCAAACCTGCCTTGTTAGCTCACAATGTAAAACCAAGTGGTTGTTGTCCTTCTCTTCATGGTTATTACATAGTTCGATATTGTTGGTGATTGTTTTACCACCGTGCCTTAGAATCTTAATTACAGTGTCAATTATGAAATTCGGTCCAAAGCATAGTAGAGACGTCCTTGGGTGGCATGTCCTATTTGCAGAGAAATTTGTGAGACAGAAAAAACAAAAAAAATGATATTTTTTTTTTCTTCAGAGAAACAGAAAAAACAAAAAAATTAAAACAGAACACTCTCTTTGACAGAGAGAGGCAATACACGAAGGAGGGGAGGGGATAGTCAAATTGAAAAGACTGGTTTTTAAAAGCAAACCTTGCAAGGGCATGAGCAACTTCATTAGCTCCTTTCCTTGTAAACTTGAAAAGAATCCTATTGAAGGATTTGATTCTGTTTCTGATTTGAAGCATCATGTGCCTGATTCTCCAAGGGAAACTCTGCAGATCATGTGCCAAATAATTAATCCTGTTATTTCGATTACTTTTTTCGAAAGTGAGCTTGAAGTGAAAATTTCTCCGTTTGTTCGGAACTTATCGAGTTTGCATATTCTTGATTTATCTTCCAATCCATTCAATGGTTCAATTCCTTCTCAGTTAGGAAACTGCTTGGAGCTTACTGGGTTAGGACTTGGCGACAATTTGTTGTCAGGTGTTTACCTGTGGAGTTGGGAAAACTAAGGAATCTTCAAATTCTGGCGGTCGGAATTAACCGTTTGCAAGGAAGCATACCGGATAGCATTTGCAGCTGCACATCCTTGACTGGGTTTGGCTTATACGAAAACAAACTCACTGGTACGATCCCATCTTGCATCAGTAATTTGATTAATCTTCAAGTTCTTTCGGTTTACAATAATACTCTGGTGGGTTCAATACCTGTTTCTATTGGGAGCTTTGCAAGCTTTAGATGTTAGTGTCAACCAGTTGTCCGGAGTAATACCTTCCGAGATTGGTAATTTGTCAGAGTTACAACTGCTGAACATTCATGAAAATCAAATTGAGGGGAGGATTCCACCTGAATTAGGAAATTGTCAGAACTTGTGGGTTTGAAAATATATAATAATCGTTTAACCGGAAGTATTCCTCCTACTTTATCCAATCTTAAATCATTACTGAACTTAACTTTATCACAAAATCAGTTCACTGGAGAAATGCCTTTTCAACTCGGGTACCTCATATCATTGAAGTCCCTGATGTTAGCACTCCAATAACTTAACCGGTATTGTAGTTGCATCTTTTCTGATGACTACACCCAAGTAAATCTAAAGGCTATAAACTACTAAAACATTCAAGATTCAAGATGAATAAGATGTAAATAGCATGGAAAGTAAAGATTAACACAAGCATATAACGTGGTTCGGACATGAAGACCTACATCCACGCGAAAGAAGATGTTTTCTTTATTGATTATAAGGTCTTACCCTTAAAAGAGCTACAAATATCACTTAGATTTCTCACTCTCTCACTATCTAGGTCTCTATGAGGAATTCTCTATAGAAAGACCATCTATTGTTAAATAAGTTTTCCATCTCCTTCTACATGGACTGGTATTTATAGCCATATTAGACTCGTGAAGGCCTGGTCTCATCGAGCTGGTGGAGCTATCGTACATCGTCTCGTTGCTTCGGACGGCTTCTATACTATCCCTCGTGATGGCTTTCTAGGTTCTCCTTCCGATCATTTGCCTCGCTCTGCTCGTCATCGTATAACTCTTTCTTAAGGAACCTCGTGTTTTATCACCTCCGGGTTGTAGTATAGATCGCCCGAGCCTTCTGTTACGATATAGATTCCTTCTCATCTCTTCTTATCCTTCATTAAATGCGGTCCTTCTTTTTAGACTTGACCGTCTGAGCAGATTAGACTACTCCTTACATGCGTCGTTCATGCGACGTTGCTGCAGGCGTCTTGATTTAGACAAACTCACCTTTTTGGAGTATGATTCGATACTCCTATCTTATCATTTTATTATGGATTCACCCCTTAGAATGTTGACACGTGGCCATCAGGTAATTTACCCTCACATTTTGCTCCTTTTATTTGCAACTTGCCAAGGGCATGATGGGAAGAAAACTTTGTAACCGTCCCGTTTTTATCGCCACGTTTGCACTTTTATTAAGGCGCATGTTGGCTTCCTCAAGACTTTTTTAAGAGAGAGGATGTCTCCCTATTAATGATTGTCCTTCGAGATTTCCGTCGTCTTGTTTATCGCGCCTTGATCATCTTGGGTTTGGAAATGTTAATTTGGTTTTTTGAGGACTTTCTTTCCTATAAGAGTCCTTTTGAGGTGGAGAGTTGAGTTTTGTTCTCATCTCCCCTTATGTAGAGCTTAGAGTCTTTTTCATGAAATTTTTCTATGTTCAGAGAGCGTTTTCCTCCTCGTCCTCCATGGTGGCAAGGTGTTTATTCATATCTTTTTAAACATGATGGTACGCCCTCTCATCTGCCTGACACTTCAGTTTTTCTTGATCTCATTTCTAGGCCATCATCGATGTTCTCTCCGAAAGACCTATATGTTTGCATATCGTCTTTATCATCATCGACGGTTTATGGAGCTCAATTTGTCTGCTAGTGGATTGGAATTTTTGCTGGAAGATTTCGTATTCGCTATTGTACTCCTTTTCACGGGTAATCTTGGAAACACTTCATATGGTTTCTTTCTCCTTGCGATCGGTCTTGGGAACACTTTGTTTCTTGTGTTCTTTTGCCCGTTTTGGCTTAGAAACACTTTCTGCTATTACGCAAGTTGTTATTTAATTTATAACAAGTATTTTTGTTTGTGCAATCTGTTCTTCTTTTATGAGTGGTGGATATGGATTGTCCGAGTTGCTGAGGATGCTGAGGTATAATATACAGTCTTCATACTTAAACGTATACAAATATATATATATATATATATATATATATATATATATATATATATAGCTTGACCTTGTTTTATGCCTTAGCATCGATGCTATTTCGGAAAAAAAAAGTGAGGATGCCTTGGCGAATCTGGTAGAATCCGGTTATTGCTCCTGCGCGAGTCGTCAAGAGGTGTTCTTTGCTTAATGTATGTATGGTGGTTTCTGATGTTTCCAAGGGTGGAATCGCTCGCACCCCAATCGGGTGGGATAGGTGTTTCTTTTGCCGTCGAGGGCGAGTTTCGGATGAAACCAGGTGGGTTGCTCCTGGCGACGTATAATCAAGATGCTCCTACGATGTATTTTTAATGTTGAAATTTTGTGTAACTCTTTTTAGTGAACATGTCCTCGTATTGTAACCGAGGTGAAGGATACTTGTAATTTAAAGTACTTGTTATTGTTGAATTACTCCATGTGATGTGTTTTCAGTAGTGGCTCTTAGGTGTTTTGACATATACTGCTGGTTCAACCATGGGTGACCAAGCAAAGTAGTGATCAGTTGCTTAATTGGATATGTTATCTCTTACAGTGCTGGACTTAGAATATAGCGTATTTTCCTTCTCGCCTTTGCTCTGATGCCTTCATGGGCTTTGTTTTTTAATAGTGCCCAGTTTTAGGCTACACTTGCCTCATGACTAAGTGATCAATCGTATGAGTCACTTGCTGGTTAATCATTATTTTGGAGTGCAATATCTCGGTCAAGCGATTCTTGCCTTAGCCAAAGGTAAGTACCTTGATTCTATCCTATTATGGCAGGACATCATCCGATTCGTGATCGTGATGGCATTACCTTACGTATGTGTCCGTCTTATGTAGCTTAGGGTGTCCCCCGCTTCATCTTGCTTCAGTGGGCTAGATGGCATTTCCTTAGGTCTGTGTCTATCTCGGACAGCTTAGGTATTTTACCCGCATCATTCGGTGTAGAATGGAAGGTGTGGCTAGCACCGTGCCATGCTCTAGATGAGCTTTCGTTATAATGCGAATATGGTATGATTATGCTATATGTAAGTGCAAGAAAAGATAAAGCAAAAAATATTAAAGCAAAAAATTAAAGAAAAAAATTAAAGCGAAAAATTGCGAGGAAAATATAAACTAAAAAATCAAAGTAAATGAAGTGATCACACAAAAGGGTTAATTTTATTATTCTCAAAAGAGGGTTTACGAGCCCTTAGTACATTTGGGTAAGGTATCATGACCTTTTACAAGTAGGGATTCGAGTCCTATTTTCATAATGTATCTTCCTAAGCGATAAGCTGTTTAAGCGTTGTATTGCTTGAGGTATTTGATGTTCCAGGGGCGCTCTAGTTCTTCCCCATTGGGTTTGAGCAATCTGTATGCCCCGTCACCTGCCTTAGCGATGACTGTAAGTGGTCCTTCCCAGATGGGAGCAAATTTTCCGACTCGCACTGGTATGACGGGATCTCGCGCCAGACTTTATCGCCTGGGCTAATTTGCCTCTGATGAACATGCTTGTTGTATTCTCGGGCTAGCTTTCTATGATAATTTTATATCCTTTCAAGGGCTATTTCTCGGTTTTCCTCAAGATCATCCAGTTTGGAGAGTATCATGTCCGAAGTGAGGTTTTCTCCCAAGCCTCGGTCTTGGTCGTGGGGATCATTGCTTCGGTTGGGATGATCGCTTACGTGCCATAGGTGAGAGCGAAGGGTATCATTCCTGTTGCTTCCCTTCGGGTGGTCCGATAGGCCAAGAGTACATTCTGTAGCTTCTCACACCAGTTATCCCCATGTTCATCTAGCTTCTTTTTAAGCATGTCAGCTATGGTTTTGTTAGTGGCCTCTTCTTGTCCATTGCTCTCGGGGTAGATGGGGGTGGATTTGTTCTTCCTGATTTTGAAGAAGTTAAAAAGTAGGTCGATATTTTTCCCCTCGGAGTTGGGCCCCATTGTCTGATACGACGGCGGATGGGATACCGAAACGACATATGATGTGTTCAAAGAGGAACTTAAAGACATCGTGGTCTCTAATGTGTCTGAGGGCTGAGGCCTCTACCCATTTGGTTTAGTATTCAGTTGCGATAATTAAGTATTTTCTATTTCATGTTCCTGCTCGCATGGGCCCAACGATATCTACTCCCCACTTGGCGAATGGCCAATGGCTTAGGACAGACTTTAGGTTCATTGACGGGGCGTGCCTTCTTTTGCCAAATTTTTGGCATTCTAAGCAGGATTTTGCCATCTGTTTTGAGTCCTCATTCATGCGAGGCCAGAAGTAACATTATAGCCTTGCTTTGTGAGCCAAAGATTTGCCTCCACTATGGTTCCCCAGCGTAACCATAATGTATTTCTTTTAGTATGTCGTGCCCTCGGCGAAGGAAAGGCATCGAGCAGGGGTCCGAGGTATGACTGTTTGTATAACACGCCATCCCTGAGCTGGTAGTTTCCCGATCGGGATATTACTTGGTGTGCGAGTTGTTGATCGTCTGGGAGATCACCATTGGCTACGTATTTTATGATCGGGGTTCTCCAATTGTATTCGGGCAGTGCCTCGTTTGGACCCGTTGTGCCACATTAAGGATTTACATATCTTCTTTTATGGGTATGGAGGGAAGTATTAGTCTCTCAATTCTAACATGGGTAAACTCCGAATCTTTTGTCATAAAGGCTAAGGCATCTGCGTGCCTATTGTTGTTCTGTTCAGGTGTCGGAACGTGATGTTTGGTATCTACTCAATATAATGTTTTTCAAGTTGAAGATATCTCTGCAAACATGCATCGGAGGCTTGGTATGTCCCATCGATCGTCGGATAATAAGTGTGAGTCACTTGTGAGTCTCACCTCGGTATCGAGCGCAATTATTACTACGAGGGCATGTATGGCGCCTCGTATTTAGGTATGTTATTAGTAGCGGGGAATTCTAGCCTCGAGTCATGTAAACAATCTCACGGCTTTGTCGAGATCGTGAAAACCATCCCGATGCCGCATCCTTCTGAGTTGCATGACCCATCTACGAAAAACTCTGATCGCCTTGGGTTTTCCGAGCGAAGTAGCTCAGGTAGATCTTCTAATTGGTCCTCTATTCCCGGGATTTCTTTAATTTCATCGGTATCGTCTAAAGGAAAATCGTCCAAGAAACCCGCCACAACTTGTGTTTTTATCGCAGTTGGGGCTTGGTATTTGAATCCGAATTGTTTGATTTGGGCTCCCCACTTAGAGATCCTTCCTTCTTTGTCTTCATGGTCTAGAACAGATTCTATTGGAGCTTTGGTAATTGTGTGTGTGAGCACAGAAGTACGTTCGCAATTTCTGCGTCGCGTAAACTAGGGACAACACAATTTTTTCGATTTTAGAGTAATTTCTCTCTGCAGATGTCAGATTCTTGCTTATGAAGTAGATAGGTTTTTCTACCTCTTTATCTATACGGGTTAGCACCGCGCTGATCGACGTGTTAGTCGCCGATAGGTAGATGTAAAGATTTTCGCCTGGATCGGGCTTCTGAAGGATCAACAAAGTGGCCAAATGTTCTTTAATCTTTTGAAAAGCTTCTTCGCACTCGTTGCTCCACGAGAAATTTTCACCTTTCTTCAGGGTATTCAAGAAATCTTTGCATTTGTCGGATAATCGAGTTATAAACCTTCCCAGGGATGCTAGTCGACCATTTAATCTCTCGCACATCTTCGGCGTGGCGGGCGAAAGCATTTCGAGTATGGCTTGCACTTTGGTGGGGTCCACCTTGATGCCTCGCTTGGTTACCAGGTATCCTATGAACTTCACTGAGGTAGATCCAAAGGCACATTTTGCCGGGCTTATTTTCATGTTAAATTTCCTCATCTGTTCAAATATCTCCTTGAGTTCATTTGCGTGGTCTCGTGGGAGCTTTCCCTTGACAAGCATGTCATTCATTCTTTGATAAGTCGCCCCTGCGTTTTTAGTCCAAACATCATCTTAGTATAATAGTATAGGCCTCGGGAGTATGTGAAAGAAGTGTGCTCTTGATCTTCCTCAAAGAGGGGTCTAGTTATGGCAGTATCCATCCATGAGGTATAGTAATCCATATCCATAGGTTGCTTCTACAAGCTCATCGATGTTAGGGAGCGGGAAGTTGTCCTTTGGAAAGGCTTTATTTAGATTGTTGAAGTCAATGCAAATTCACACTCCTCCGTTTTTCTTGGGAACTATCACCATGTTAGAGATCCATATTGGGTATTGCACCTTTCGGATAACTCCTGATGCTTCCATCTTTTTAACTCGTTTTGAATGGCCTCATGATATTATGGTGCCACCTTTCGCATCTTTTGCCTCATGGGCTTATGTTTTGGATTAATCTTCAAATGGTGACATGAGATACCCGGGTCTTTCCCGGCATATCTTCCATGTGCCATGCAAATACATCGAGTATTCTTTTAGTACTTTCACTAATTTTTCTTCTTCCTCTTTATCGAGGAGAGTTACGATTTTAACCATACCGGGTTTTCGGGTGTTCGATATTCACTTCTTTGGTAGGTTCTGAGGCTGAGAAGTTCGATTTAAGTTCCTCAACATTGGAAAGATTCTTTATAGGACCCATGGGTGAGTCCGAGATGGGAACACTATCTGAGGCTGGTGCCTGATCCGAGCGCCTCGTTTCGTTTGATTCCGCTATGTGAGCATCCATTTCGGCCTGGCTCTTCGAATTATTGGCCCTTTTCTTCTTCGTTTTGGAAGAGTTTACCTTGTTTTCGCCGTTTTGTATGTAAATGTTGTAACAGTACTTGGCTTCGCCTGAGTCTCCGATGAAATCTGCGATCCCGTCCGGTGTTGGAGACCTTAGCCCCTAATAATAGGTCGAGGCGACTCCTTTGATCCCATGGACCCAGGGTCGCCCGATAATTGCCTTGTTGGGGAAAGTACATCTACTACACGAGGAAAGTAGTTAGGGTAAGAATTTTGCCTACCCGAATTTCTAGGGTGACCTCGCCCCTTGAACAGGTCGATGAACCATTGAAGCCAAATATATTATAGGTTGATATATTAGGCACTCGTCTCTAAGACCCATCTGTTTGAATGTTTCGTAAAATAAAATCTCGACGGAGCTTCCGCCATCAATTAAAATCTTAGGCATGGCCCAAGGCAGTGCCTTAGATTTTTCTTCATCTCCCTCGTGTTTGGGGAGTGCAATAGCCATCGTGACCACTAGGGGGTCATTGTGGTTTCTTCCTCCATCAGGTGCCTCATAGGCTGAGAAGTTGATAGGTATTTTCATCCACTCCTGCATAGGAGGTTCTATCGCTACACTGAAAACTTCGTCACCTTCGAAGTTGCGTTTGTGAATTTGTCTGTAATATTTCCCTCAGGTATGGGAGCTGTGATGGCTGAGTGGGATATCGTATTGCATCCCAGAGTACTTTGCTTCGCGAGGAATTTCCACACGATATACAGGTGCACCTACGGCTGGTTGAATCGCTGGTTGCGCGATGTACTCCTGAAGCTTGCCTTCATTGATCATATCTGCACCATTTTATTCAAGTCTGCACTTGAGTGCGTCGTGTGACTATGGAATTGGTGGAATTCACAAAAAATGCTGTTCTATTTTTGGCCTGCTCGGGCTGCTATCCTCTGTTCCATGGATAAGTAATTTTGTATTTTCCGTCGATCTTCTTAAGGATCTCGGATATGGGAGCATTAACTTCATGTAGACAGGGTCTACAAATTTTCCTTTCTTTTGTTGGGCTTGGTCTCGCCCTTTCCATCCTCCACTCCGATGTTTATCGTACTGGGTGGATCCGTTGCTGGATCGTCCTGTTCCTCGGTCAGGCGCCTGAGGGTTCTACAGCTCCACCACATTTGCTCCTCTACTGGTTCCTTTGACCAGTTTGTCATAAGTACCATCTTGGAGTTCTTCAAGGACCACATAGTCTTCTTGTAACTCTCTCAATTTTCCTAGATTTGGTGGCATGGTTTCGTACATGCGCACAAATATGGGATCTGTCTTCCTTAGACTCTTTTTGAAGACCAAGATCGCGTGAGGTCTACGGGACTCTTCCGATCTCGGCGCACAATTTTATCCCGAGTTACTAGCGATCGGAGCGACTCATTTGGCCCTCGAGCTAATTGGAACAACATGTCGATCTCTGGTTTAACTCGGCTGTTATGTATGTATGTTTCTAGGAACAATTCTGATAGGTGGTAAAATGACTTAACCGACGCCTTTGGTTAGTTATTGAACCACATTAGGGCTTCATCTTTTAGACTAGCGGGAAAGAACCTACACATTACTACGTCGTACTGATTCCACTGGGTTAGTGTCATTCGGTATGATCGGAGGTGCTCAATTACATCGCCCGATTCTAGGTTAAGGGAGTGACGAATGTTAGAAGCGAGCATTTCCTTGGAAATGGTAGGGCCAATAGATTCTCCGACAGGGGAGATTGTCCATCTTCTTGTACTACTTCAGCCAATTTCTTGTTTTCTTGCCTTCATGTGGCCTCTCTGCACATTACTTCAAGCTGGCATATTCAGGCTTGTAATTGATCATCGTTATGCCTTGTTTCGTCCTTTTTCCTTCTTCCCTGGGCTCTCTCGGGTAAGAAAGAAGATGGTGATATCTTGATCGCTCTGAGTCCTTGTCGATTGCTCGGTGTACAATACAATCTTGGAACAAGTTGACTTCGAGTCTCCCCTCGTTTGGGATTCACGGCTGCGAGGTTCTCGGCCTCGCAGTTGGTTTTAATTTCATCGCTTCTATTCTTTTCTCGTATGTGCTTGGGATCAACGTATGACGATCCCTCAAATGGACTTTCCTCCTAGTCTATAACGCCTCGTCTTCCCCAGGGGAAGCGATCCGCTTTTTCCTCGTTTGAGGTGTCGGGGATAGGGACTCGCTCGTCGTCTTGCAAGTTTTCGAAAGGATTCTCCTCATCGGGGATCTCCTCAATGCTAGCGAGTGACACCTTTTTCTTTACTTTGCATTTCGGCCCTACGGTTTCTCCGTTCTTGCCTCCTCTTACGTCTTTCTAATTTCTTCATTCTCTCATCATGTGCATTTTGTGCCTTCAAGATGGCTGTGATAGTAGTAGTGGCATCGCCGAGGGTAGAAGGATTTCCTTCTTAGCCTCACTGTTCACCATTTGCCTTGGCAGACGGTTCAACCCTCCTGGTTGAGTTAGATGGATATCATCTTTTCTCTCGAAAGGGTTTCCCTCTTCTTAGGAGCTAGAATAGTCAGTTAATCCTTCCCGATATTGATTATCGGGTTGTCCCTCTCCAGGGATCACATCGTTTTGGATGGTTTCACCTGGCTCCATGTCGTCTAGTCCCTCTGGATGGGCTCCACCGTTTTCACCTTGGCTCGTGCGAGCAGATCGCCTCGTCACCATCGCCTTACCTGCGATATATGCAATAATACTTGATTTGTCTCTTCTTTCAGAAAAGTGGGACCCTAAATTTGCAGGTCATGTGCAATTACAAAGTCATAGTTATTTAGATGAGTTTAGTACGGAAGACTTTTCAGTAAATTTTGGAGACATGCGAAGATGTCAAAATATTCCCTACTTGCATAAAGTTTTGGTGATAGGAAAAAAAGGTGTTTTGTTTATCTCTCTTTTCGAGAAAAATACCTCCTCCTACACGTTATACCTTTACTGGGAAAAAACCAAGTTATGACAATTGAGCATATCTTCCCATTTTAGGAAATATTTCTCATCATCTTTAAGCTTTTTATTTTGGACAAACTTTGAGTTTGATGAATGATTATGTACTCATTTAACCCCTCCCCTTGACTTAGAGTTAGATTTCTAAGAATAAGTTTGTGGATTATCTAAAGTTCCTTTGAAGATGAAGAACATCATCAACAATTTGTCTTTTTGACTTTCATAAGGCAATACTCTCTCTTATGAAATCTACTGACTAACTTTTCTTCCCAGCTCTTTCATGGAGGAGATCGTTTGAGCACCAAAGTGTTAAAAACTTCATTTTCACTCCGATCTTCAACTCTCCTGAGCACCTTGAGGAAGATATAGGAAATCGTAAAAGAACAAAAAATCTTAAAGAAAACTAGTGAAAAACATGTAGATCTGTTGATTTTGAGGGTCTTCTAGACTTCACAAATCGTGTAGATCGTATTTGAGTCCGAGCTCTACTCATAAATCCTAACAAAGTTCTACTCGGTAGTATGAAAAATACTTCTCTCATGGAGATTATGAAAACAATATAGAGTTGTTACTAGTGATGGCTTTCTAGGTTCTCCTTCCGATCATTTGCCTCGCTCGTCATCGTATAACTCTTTCTTAAGGAACCTCGTGTTTTATCACCTCCGGGTTGTAGTATAGATCGCCCGAGCCTTCTGTTACGATGTAGATTCGTTCTCATCTCTTCTTATCCTTTATTAAATGCAGTCCTTCTTTTTAGACTTGGTTGTAGTATAGTCCAAGATGTAGATTTGATTAGACTACTCCTTACACGCGTCGCTTATGCGACGTTACTGCAGCGTCTTGATTTAGAAAAACTCACCTTTTTGGAGTATGATTTGATACTCCTATCTCAGCATTTTATTATGGATTCACCCCTTAGGATGTTGACACGTGGCCATCGGGTAATTTACCCTCCGTAGATGGTGGATTTTCGACAAGGGCTAAAATCGTAAAACCATAATTGTACATATTCTTGATCCAGCAATCAGATGAGTATTGAGGCTCGTGTCTCATCGAAAGCGTGGAAACTCAGGCCACAAGAATCACTGACTGAGAATCTTGTCTCTCAGAGTACATATAGATGTGTAGTCTCTCAGCTGAGGCAACGACATATCTCATGAATACTGAGCAATTTCAGTGATCACTTTTATATATAATTGCAAGATTAGACGACTCCTAGACAGCTTACCTGCTAGTATAGAGCAATAACGTCTTCAGGACGTAACAATTGTTTTTCCTAACTATATAAAAGAAATATGACGCTTCGACAAGCTCATATCACCCAATTCTTGATTAATTAATGCTCCTAGACGATCGTACAAGTATAAAGCCATCAGTTAATTATTCTTAAATCATTAGATTCATTAACTGAATCTTTGGAAAGTATTCAATATTTTCATAATATTTCGTTACTTCAATTTATGGTTCTTCCAGCAGAATTCCAAGGGTTGGAAGTAAATATTCAACATACGGGCATCTGAGCACTTTCGAATAAGCCCCGACCAAAATGGTGCAAGTGTATTCGACAATAATGAACACTGAACACACGAATGAGTATTTCAAAATACGACGAAAGCGATCAAAATAGGAAAGAAAATAATAAAAAATAAAATATTAACCAAGGCGGCGAGGGACTAGGCCCACCGGCCCCCGGTCGTGTCGTGGCCGGTCCACGCCCGATTTCATATTTTATCATATTTTTGTTATTCTCCATGATCTCATGAAAATCCTTTCATTTGAACAAATATCCTCGTTTTAAGGAAATTCCTCAGTTTTATGGTGTTTCCTTCGCATCAAGGAAATAATATAAAATTGGGAAAAGTGACATGGGACCGTGTTTACTAGCCAACCGGCTATGCCTTGATCCTGGCCGGTCCCACTCCTCATGATTCCTCATTATTTTATTATTATTTCCCTAATCTCATGGAAACTCCTTAATTTCATGGTATTTCCTTCAAACCATGAAAAATAATATAAATTAGGGAAACTCGTGGGAGGCCCAGGCGGCCGTCCCACACGCCCTTATTTTATTATTATTATTTTTATGTTTCCTTGATCCCATGGAATTCCTTGATTTCATGGTATTTCTTTCAAATTATGAAAATTCCTTCAAATCATGGAAATAATACATAAAATTAAGGAAAACTCATGGGATCGGGCCCTAGTAGTGACCATGCCCAAGCTTGGTCCCACACCATTATTTTATTATTATTTGTTTCCCTCATCTCATGGAAACTCCTTCACTTCAAGGAAACTCCTTGATTTCAACAAAACTCCTTAGTTTCCTAAATTTCATGATATTTCCATAAAATTATGAAAAATAATATAAAAATAGGAAAAGAACCATGGGACCGTGGTCATTGGCCAGCCGGCCATGCCTTGGCCTCAGCCGGTCCCACACTTCATGATTCCTTCATTTTATAATTATTTTCCTTCATCTCATGAAGTTTCCTCAGTTTCGGCAAAAATCTCTGATTTCTTCATATTTTCCCAAGTGATTGCTCAAACGCACATCAGAAAATATCAAAATTCTCAGGACTGAGACACGAACACTTTGGTGACGCAAGCATACTACCTTGACCGACCAAGGTTATCTCTTTGGCTTACAAGAGGTCGGCCCCATGTATTTTCATTATTTGACCTAATTTGTTCATATTACGTTCAAACTCTTCCAACAATTTGAGATTTCCATAGAATGATCGTCAGTCGATCCCATGACCATCCAGGGCCGGTTTCATGACCCCTTGGTCGGTCCCTCATCTCTTCATAATTAATTAGGTTTTATCACCTAAGGCTCAGACGAGCATTATTTTAATAAATGATTAAACCAGCATTTAATCATCATTTCATCAACAAATCAACAAGTCTTCAAGAGACCTTGGTATTTGCTCACTTAAGCATCTAGTTAGGGTTTTGAGTCCAAGTTATACTTGGTTCAGTTGCCAGTATTTAAATTAACATTTTATTTGGTCATGCTACCAATTCATCAAATGAGCAACATTTGCTCAGATGGGCAATATTTGCTCAAACCAAGGAACATTGTTTCAACCATCAATATTCAACAGTTCATCGAATGAACAATATTTACTCACGTTAACAATGTTTATTCATACATTATACCTCTGTCTCAACAGACATATTCAATTCATGAATCTCATAACATTTTCAAATCATGTTCGACTCAACAATACATGGACTCATTGTCCCATGAAGTCATGAAGTCAGCAACTGACTAACTAATCACGAGACATCAATCGTGTCACGTGGGGGGATATTAACTAGGGTTTTGGTCTGGCGGTCTACGACATGTGTGTTCATACACACGATAAGAATGTGAGCAAGTCGTGCAATCAGTTGAAGGAGTTAACAAAGTAGTTGGTGGAAAATCGACCAAGTCTCCGCACATTGAGCAACTGGTTTCAACACGATTTCCACTTCTCCACTCTTTGATTCCATCAACTGTCACACTCCATGGGATCATGGTGTTTACAATTCTATCAATATAAATAAGCCTCTGAATGATGATTGAAAACAAGACAATCTCACGTCAAACAAACAACACGAGATTAACAACTCAACATTTGAGCAATTATACAAAGCAAATTCAATCATTTAGAACTTATCTTATTTTCAATCATTCGATCACCATTGATCTCACACATTTCTCAGCTTCCCTCCTACAGATCGACCCATCCTCTCTTGTAACCGAATTTACTCTAGAACGGCCATTGTCTTGGTTTAGGTAGGAGTATTCTGATTGATCTCTCGAATTCAAAGCACTCCCTTCTTGCAGTGCATCTGTGTGAGGTTTAACAGTTCGCTCGGTTCAAGGAGTTACCTCCGCACGGTCGTCTCCTCAATTCCATAAAAACCAGCAACTCGTTTTGCCCCATCTACAGATTGGCGACCACAGTGGGAGATCATTCTCTCGGTTGCAATCTCAATTCTCACAAAGATGGTCGGTCTTAGATCTAATTCAGTTACTCAAAACTCCAGCCAGAGTCTTACAAATGGTGACGCTTCTCTGGCTCATCCAAATGATTCTGGTAATATTTGTCATCCTTACTTTACTACTCCTTTCTCATCTATCAATGCATTTGATGGAGAAATTTCGTCATTAGCCGAACTGGCATGAAGGCAAGAAGTCTTGGAGAAACATAAATCGATTGAAAGCTGTGATCGATAATTTGTTCAACTGCATGGTGGACTTGACAAGAATCTTAGGAGCTCAGGTTGTAGAACGCTCTTCTCTTGACACCGCTGACGCTAAACCTCAAACCAACAGCTTCACCACTTATGAAAAGCAAGTGGATCAGGAAGTTACACATCTGATCGAGAGTTTATGTGAGCTTCTACACTTCTCCAAAGATCATCGTATGAACACATTTGTTGCACTTAACCAAATATCATCCGACGTGCAACTAATTCACATTCGGAGAAGTATCCATGGTGTCCGAACACTCGATCGACAACATCACATTCGGAGAAGAGGACCGCATGGCAGATGAAGGACATAACCGAGCCCTGTACGTAACCGGTTTTATCAAAGACTCTGAATTCAAAAGTGCTCTCGTTGATACAGGTGCCTCTACAAATATTATCACTATGAAGACTCTCAAAGCGGCCAAGTTCCCACAGAGTAAGATTGTCCGCCATCCCATCTTGATGACAGGTTTTGAAGGAAGCCAGATCCATACATATGGATATGCATACACAGACTTGAAGGTGGGGCCTATACAATCAAAGGCCAAGTTTCACGTGATCGAACAAGATCCTGACTATCACATGATACTCGGACGATCATGGATCCATGACAATAAAGTGGTTCCTTCAACATAACATCAATGCATGAAGGCTCTGCTCAATAACAAAATCGTTTGTATTGCGGCTTCATCATCTCCTTATGCCCCAGTCTATGACGCTGAATTCCTTGAGTTTCAAAAGGATATCCCTGAACCTCCAAACAAGATTTACAGCACTCCACTCCCAAGATGGAAGTCCATTGAAGAAGTCGCGGACAAACCATCATCCTCGGGTGTTAAGTCGATTAAGTCATCTGCTCCACCAATTAAGCGCCGCAAGGATCAGGTCTCACCTCCGGGATTTCGTAACCATTCATGATGCGGAGGGGAGAATCATTTACCGTCGACGCAAATATTAGCAATTAACAGGGGAGAACGATGAAAAGTCTCCCCGCCCCGAAGAATCATGTCACGGCGAACCGTCACTCGAAGAATAGGTTCAAGATGGTCCACGACCATTGCAAGACGGCACCGACTCCCTACCGATGATCTCGAAACAATCAACATTGGGGCAGAAGATGATCCAAGGCCAATCCTAATTAGCTGTATTTGTCACCAGAAGAACGGACGGAACTGATTAACCTATTGAAAGAGTATCAAGATGTCTTCGCCTGGACGTACGAAGAAATGCTTGGTCTAGACGACAAATTGGTTACTCATCATCTGCACATCACTCCCGGCTCCAAAGCTGCCTAACAACCGCCTAGACAATTCAGACATGAAGTCGAGGAGCAAATCAAAGTCGAGATCCAGAAACTACTAGTAGCTGGATTCATCAAGCCTATTCAACATCCAACGTGGCTAGGAAATGTTGTTCCTGTCAAGAAGAAGAATGGTTAAATCAGATGCTCCGTCGATTTCAGGAACCTGAATAAATGTTGTCTGAAAGATGATTTTCCCTTACCCAACATTGATATGCTCGTCGATGCAACCAGTGGTCACGGTATGTTCTCTTTCATGGATGGTTACAAAGTGGATACAACCGAGATCAAAATGTACGAGCATGATGCCTACAAGACTGCATTCCGTACTCCTCTTGGGAATTTCCACTATACTATGATGCCCTTTGGATTAAAGAATGCATGTGCCACTTATCAACGAGCTATGACTGTCATATTCCACGACATGATGCTCAAGCAAGTGGAAGACTATGTTGATGATGTGGTGGTGAAGTCGAAGACTCGAGCATCCCCACCTTGAAGTTCTAAGACAAGTTTTTGAAAGATGCGAGAATACAAATTAAAGATGAATCCTACGAAGTGTGCTTTTGGTGTTTCTTAGGAAAGTTTCTAGGATTCTGGCCACGGCGAGAAGGAATCAAAGTCGATCAAGAAAAAAAGAAAGCTATTACTACCATGCCTCCTCCATGCCTTTGTGAAGGAAGCTGCAAAGTTTTATGTGCAAGGTAAATTATATTTGGCCTCATTCATTAGCTCAACTCATCGCTTCATTTACCCCTCTACTGAAGAAAGGAGCAAGTTTTGGATGGACAACCGTTCAACAAGAAGCATTCGGAAATATAGAGATACTATTATCACTGATGTCATAAAATCTCCGGTGCAAGGACGACCAACGATACTTTACACGGCTTAGGTGATGTCGCTATCGGAGCACTCCTTGCTCAAGAATACGACGAAGGCATCGAACGACCGATCTACTATTTGATCGTACAATGAGAAGATGCTCAACTCCAGGATACCCAAAGGATGAAAGAGCATGTCTAGCATTAGTGCATGCAATTCATAAATTCGGGCATTATTTACTATCCAACGATCGTGCTACTCGTTTCCAAAGCAGACCCTATAAAGTTTCTACTATCAAAGCCAGCCTTGATAGGGAGACCGACAAAATGGCTACTTCAAATGTCGAATTTGACATAGCTTGTACACCACCTAAAGCAATCAAAGGTCAAACGTTGCATACTTGCTGTTGCTTTTCAGGGAAGATGCAACAATAGTACATGAAGATGTACCGGTGAGTTTCCGGATATCTTAGTTATGAAGGAAGAAACATGGCTTCTATACTTTGATGGATCCGCCACCCCTAGCAACGACATCGAAGGAGCGGGCGTAGTGCTAGTATCTCCATCCGGCGAAGTTTTCTTACATTCGTTCAAGTTGGATTTTCATTGTACCAATAATTCAGCAGAATATGAAGCTTTCTTACTAGGATTGTCCCTGGCCAATCAAGCAGGAGAAACACACCTTGAGATAAGAGGAGATTCAAAGCTCTTTGGTCAATCAGATGAATGGAACATACTCTCTCAAAGAAATCACGCTTGCTCCATTCAAGCGAAGCTCGGTGACTATTAACTCATTTCATTGATGCAACCATTATCCATCGGACCGAACTAACAATAGGCATGTCGACATGACCTAGCAACTCTCGCTTCTAAGTTGCAAATCGAAGGGGCATAGAAAACAATCACGGTACGGGCGTCTTGTGTCATCTACTGGCTTGCTCAAGTCGAAGACATTCAAGGCGACGATTGGCGAGCACCTATTATTCATGAATTGAGTAGTTCTCTTTCAGAAGGGAAAGTCAGCCTAAAGGAATTGAAAAATTATTTCTTACTTCATGGAGCGTTATACTATCGAAATCATGATGGGTCCTTATCACGATGCCTTGGAAACGACAAAGCGGGCGAACAACTCAAACGCATACATGAAGAGGTTTGCGGACAAACGTTGGTGGTAACACTTTACAGAAAGGTTCAAAGGATGGGATATTATTGGCCTTCCATGGAGGTTCAACCGAGAATCTTGCAAAAATCTTGTCCCAATTATCAGACGCCTCCTCACCACTTAGAAGCCTTGACACTTCATCATACTGGGGACTGGATAGAACCTTACATCAAGTACCTCTGAGACAATGAATAGCCGTTGGAAAAGAAAGAAATAGTTAAACTCATTCAGAGAGCTAAAAGATTTGTCTTTCTTGACGGAATCTTATACATAAAAGCTTCGGTGGGAACTTGCGAGATGCTTATCTGAGCATGAAATCCCAACAATCTTGAAAGAGATGCACGATGGAGAACATCAAGGAAAAAGGAAATTATTTCTCCAAATTCATGAGAAATACTATTGGCCGACCATGGAAAACGATGCAGTTGCTTGTACCCTCACTAAATCAGTTCAGTCTAGTGTCCTTGCAGATTAGCACTAATTCTCTAAGCTAGAACTATCAACCCATATACAGATACACTCGACAGCAAATGCCAATAATCTGAAGCTTTTTGAACCTTCGTCACTTGATGGGCGATACCAGTCGCCATTATTACCAGATGTGCAATACTTAATTCCTAAGGAAGTTGGAACAGATGATATGATTCTTTGCAAAATGACACGCATGTCTAGAACGGGAGAATAAGAGTTGATCAAACTCTTCCTTGAGGGGGAAATTTTAAGCATGCAAAGTGGTACTCGAGAGAGCAGCTGCTAAATTTGGACCGTTTTTGGGTACAGGCACATTCAAATAACCTAAACTTATATTCAAAATACCACTGAAGTACTCTTCAAATAAACCTATGATTCTAAGCCAGACTATATTATTTGTTCACATATTATTATTTGTTCACATATAGTAAACCATAGCACTGATATATTTCCACGACTTATAATTGCAGTCATAGTAATGATTTATATTTCCGACTTTTAAGTACTTGTGTACTTCATATTTTGTTCTAGTGGTTTATCTTAACTTTTGTATCTCGTTAATGATTAGCCTAGTCTATATATCCTCGACTAAATCAGTTCATCCTAGTTTCTTTGCAGATTAGCACTAATGCTCTTAAGCTAGAACCAAGAATGCCGAGAATTTGAAGCTTTTTGAACCTTCGTTTCTTTACGACAGATATGAGTCTCCTTGTTACCAAACGTGCAAGACTTAATTAAGTCCAAAGGAAGTGGGAACAAATAATATGATTCTTAACAAAATGACATGTATGTCTAGAGTGGGAGAATCAGAGTTGTTCCAAGTCTACCTTAATGAAAATATTTAAGCATGCAAAGTGGTAATCTAGAGCCTAGTTAGTAATTCTCCAAATCATTCCCGAATGATTCGCGAATGTATCCGAACAGACCAAATCCGAATGATACTTCCGAACTATTTGAACTCCGAACCTAGTTCCCAGATTATATGGACCTTACGAATGATTCCCAAACACATTCGAACTAACCGAATCCAAATGATATTTCTGAACTAGAACTCCCGTTATTCAGTTAAAATTTTCTATTGGTAGTTGTTTAACCGGTTTTTATGTGTTGATTTTTGTTTAAAAGTCTATAAACTCGTTTTATAATACATTTATGTGATTAAATTGTTTACTTCTTTTTTTACCATCTTATAAATCATATACAAAAAAAATTTAGTCTCGTAATAAGGTAACAATACTTATCAATTTATCATATATATAAGCCGAATTTAAAGTGCCGAACTCACATTTATTAAACGAATATGCACGTACGTATGCCGTTCCGAACTATTATCCGAATAAAGAACAATTGACCGGATTTTTGACAGGATCCGACCTATCCGAATCTGTATAATTCCCGTACGTATGTCGTCCAGAACTAATACTCGTATCCCGAATTGCTAACTAGGCTCTAGAGAGCAACTGCTAAAATTTTCCTATTAGAGGTCTTAACCATTTTTTGGTATACACACATTTGAATACCCTAAATCTATATTCAAATCACCACTGAAGTACTCTTCAACTAATTCTATAATGGTGGGTTTGTTTGCAGAATTCGGCGTTTCCAAGAATTTATAATCCCATCGTTTCCAAGAATTTATAATCCCATGGGATTACAAATTCTGGAAATCATATAAATTTCTTGTGTGTTTGGTAACTCAATATAAATTCCTAGGATTTATAGAGTTTTCTTGTATTACAGTCTTTGTACCGTTTGGTATTACCCTCGAAACTTAAAATTACATATATATGAGATTTAAAGTTAAAAAAAAATGGGTCCACAAATCCCTTGATAAGTTTCCCAGCAAATCTTAGGGGGGAGGGGTCGGACTCCATACGGAGGATTTGCTGGAAAACTGAATCATGTAGAAAACGTGATTCCAAGGATTCGAACAACCAAACGTACAAAAAGAAATGTAATTCCACCAAATCCCCTGGACCCATGAATTCCACCTTTAAAATTCTACATCCAAACCCACCATAAATAAATCCCTATTCTTAGAAGGAAGATTACAAAAATGAGGGAGTTCTCCTAATTGATGTATTCCTAGTTTTAGCATAAACCTCATTTATAAATAGAGAGCTGAGGAGCATGAAGAGAGGTACATCCGGGAGGCTAGGGAAATACAGAAATAAAACAATCAATAGGAAGAATCATCTCCTAGGGCAGAAATTCCTAAAAGGTAAACAAGATGTTGTTTTTCTACTTTTAGCCTCTATTACATATCTACCAATCGTACATTCACACACATGATAATCACATATATACACACCACACAATCTATTCCCCCTCCAAGGCCGATCTCTTGAACTCCATTAGCGCACGATACTACAAATATGTCCTCAAAAATAAATATAATAAATTGGTAGTAGGTAAAACCAAATCCGATTTGCCTTCACAAGCGCCCTACAATTTATTTGAGTTTAATAAATGAATTAAACCATTCAACGACCAAGAGGGGGACGTTTAATTATCCTACGTATGAAAGAAGAAGGGTACAACTCCTAGAGCAGAAAATACCTGGAAGGAAATGTTGTAACGCTCTTGGAAACAAATGATATATTCCAGACTATAATACTCGTTGACATATAATTTACTATAAAAATGATATATTCTAGGACTCATAATTGCATATTCACAATAATGATTTATATTTCCACGACTTGTACTTCGTTGTAGTGGTTTATTTTAACTTTTGTATCTCGTTACTGATTAGCCTAGTCTAGTTTCATATTAGGACTAAGCTAGAACTTTAAAGCTATATACAGATACACGCAACAGCAAATGTCTGTCAATCCGAAGCTTTTTGAACCTTCAGTCACTTGACGGGCGATTCCATCATTACCAGATGTGCAATACTTAATTCGTAAGGAAGAGGGAACAGATGATATGATTCTTACCAAAATGGCACGTATGTCCAGAGTGGGAGAATCAGAGTTGTTTGAACTCTTCCTTAAAGGGGAAATTTTAAGAATGCAAAGTGGTAATCTAGAAAGCAACTCTAATATAGGATGTCGTAACCGTTTTTGGGTATATGCACATTCGAATACCCTAAACCTATATTCAAAATACCACTAAAGTACTCCTCAACTAATTCTATAAAAAAAATCTCTATTCTTAGAAGGAAGATTACAAAATTAAGGGAGCTCTCTTAATTTGTGTATTACTAGTTTTTAGCATAAACCTCATCTAAAAATAGAGAACCTAAGGAGCATGTAGAAGGGGACAGCCAGAAAGCTAGGGAAATACAGGTAGAAAACAATCATGAAGAATAATAAACACCTACGGCAGAAATTCCTAAAAGCTAAACAAGATGTTGTTTTTCTACTTTTAGTCTCCATTACGTATCTAAGAAATCAATGATCTATATATACACAACTGTACATTCACACACATGATGACCATATATATACACAACACACAAACTATTCCCCCTCCAAGGCCGAACTCTTGCACTCCATTGGAGCACGATATTGCAAATATGTTCTCAAAAATAAATTAAATAAATTGGCATTAGGGAAAACCAAATCATAATAGTTACGATTTGCCCTTTACAAATGCCCCACAATTTATTTGATTTTAATAAATAAATAAAGCAAACCATTCATCGACCAAGGGGGGAAATTTAATTATCCTGCAAGTCAGAAACACATAGATTGCCAAACATACCTCAACATTTTGGTAGCCTAAAAGACCATCCAAAGTATCTAACTAATAAAGAATACTATTAAGAACAGCCTATAGGAATGGAAGAAGAAGAAGTAGGGCACAACTCCTAGGGCAGAAAACACTAGGAAGGAAAACGTTGTAACGCTCTTGGAAACAGAACACCTTGAACTTAAGGGTATTGACTGCCAGGCTATATTACTTTTTCATATATAGTAAACTATAATAATTATATATTTCCATGACTTATGATGGCATAGTAATAATAATGATTTTATCTTAATTTGCATATCTAGTTTTAGTGATCAGCCTAGTCTATATTTCCTTAACTTGTACCCTTACTAAATCAGTTCAACCTAATCTATATTTGACTTGCATATGTAGCTTTGGTGTTTTTGATTTCGTCACTAACTAAACTAGTTCATTCAAAACAAGCATATGAAGTAAAAAATAAATCCACTGATAGGAGATCGTGGGTGTTAGAGATCTTACCTCAGTATCCTCTTGTATCCTCTTGATTGGGGATGCATACGCCGAGCCGAGCAGTCGTCTGATTGGTATCCATACTTCTTCTCCTTCGTCGAACTATTACAATGCGCTAATAAAAACTACCTAACTAATAAACTTTACAGCACTCTAAAAAGCATATTACTGAAGGAAAAAAAAAAATTGACTTCTTTCTGTCTGCCCTGTTCTTTAAATTCTGTCATATCTTGGATCTGCAACAAAAGAAGAAAAAACCAAAAATGCATGAGATTAATTACAGAAATTAAAAAGGGAAACCTTGAAGACAAACTGGAATCAATAATACACTTCAAAAAGGTCCTTGAGATCAACAAGAATCATGAGTGGCATGCAACAACTTCAAAGATATTTCGGTCTATTCACAATGTTAGATGCATTCTTCATAATATTATCTTGACCAAACTTTTTTTTTAAATCCCAACAAAACTTGGCAGCACCTAGCCTTAATATAAACACTGAATCCCAACTACTCAACAAATTCACGTTAAAATAACATTGCATATGAAAATAAAAACTCTCATCAAACAATAGCATTACCTTCGTTTGAGGAATTTCCTTCACTGCTCGAATACCACCAGTGTCCAGCAGATGGATAGAGGGGCTACGGATATCAGCTGATCTGCAATTTAGAAAGTTACAAATAGTTTAGTACTCACATAGAGACAAGGATGTAAAGTCTAAATATGATACACATTTAATAACCTGAATCTGATCCTTGTTCCAGGCTGTCATGTTTGAAATGGTCACAAGCTTATTCTTGACGCTCTTAGAAATTTAATTACATGTGATTAAATTAATAGAGGCATGTACTTGCAGCATTGAATGTTTCTTTTAGTGAGAGGAGTGGATGCTGCACAAGCCTCATATTATTATTGTTCAGGTGCTAGGATTGAGATAAAACAGGTGCAAACCTATGATAATAAGCTACATTATCAAGGACAGTAGATTGTGCCTTCAACAATCCAGAAGTATTTATAAAAAAAATGCTTCTAACATTAAATTAGATCTACCCAAACTAATACTGGAAATTAAACTTCAGCAATAACATAAACTTTAGATTAATCTAGCCCTCAGGTTTGCTAAAATTTATGGTTCAGTACTTCAGCTGTAAACTGTACTAATATCATTTACCAAGCTAGAATTCAAGTCATTCAAGTCGGCTTACCTTTTTTATTGAAGTTTCAGCAACACTGCTTTGTCGGAAAATCGGTTGAGTTCCCAGTATCTTCATAAATATTCTCTGCAAAAACACGAGACTCATGGGGTTCAAAGGCAAGATAGTTGTAAGTCCGTTAAATAAGTACCAAACTACAATTAATCACAAAAATAACACGAGTACATTATACATCTACCGAGAGGTATCATAAACGTGAGAAAATGATCACTTGTGACTCGTCACTATTAATATTTTAAAAGGGACAAGAATTTTGTGTCCTCCAACAAGTTGATTGCACCAACAGAGAACATAAAATTTCATAAGTTCCGCTGTTTAACAGCAAAAAAGTTACCAGTCTTTTTTGTCTTTTATTCACTTCAGTAGCACGGTTATTTGTAATCACTATCATAGCTTGTCTAACGCAAACAGAGATGAAAGCAATGAAACAAAAAGAAAAGGCTATGGACTTGATAACATTTAAGGTCACATGTGAACATGCATTGTTTACCATTGTTGTTGATAAGAAAATCACTCTGCATATATGCCAACTACGTAAAACGAAAAAACAGGATACATCTCATACAACAGTTGAAAAAACATCATACCATCAAATCACCACTTGAAGTTCCAACTCTCTTCGTAGGAAGCTGGTACAGGTTGTCATCTTCGTCATGGGTACTACAAAAAATGTTTAATGCTTGGTTTTTCATTTGACAAGGATTCGTGAGAAACAAAATGTCACAGGTAAAATTATAACATAATAATCGAAGTACTTATACTTACATGTAATAGGAACAAAAAAATCTCCTTCAGAAGGGGAAGCTGCACCAACGCTGGTGACCACCAAGACATTTCACTTTACCAGCACGCTAATAAAAGAAGGCAAAACATGCTGCAATATATGCAGGATAACCACTATCGGCAGGCACCAGGCTCTATTTAGATTTCAACCTTAATAAACCTGGATATTTAGCAGTTTTGAAAACCAACATCACAAAGAGCAAACAGAAACAAAAGGACAGCACAGTTTGATGAAGCATAGTTGTATTATAACTCTAGTACAGACAAAGAATCAAAAGAATATTATTAATAATATGTTGCAAGTTTAACACATATAAACAAGAGAAGCAATTACCAGACCTGAAATTGACGCAAAGCCTCTGCCCATCGAGATGTAAAATCAGCCACCATACCAACCCATATCTCTGAAGTATTCAGCAATAATCCTGGAATCGCCATAATTAGATAAGTTTCTCAACACAGAAAGCAAATCACTAGCACGTTTATAACAACCATTCGTAGCTATGACCAGAATGGAACACCAAAAGACAATACCATTACAACCATTCATAACAGAAACCAAGGGCCACACTGTCTTGGACATTGCGTGAAAGTTAAAACATATCCAGTTGTTGATAATACCCCCATTAACCATTTTCTACAGAAAAAAAGAGAGATAATTTAGCAAAATGCACGACAGGAACAAGCCAAAATCTAGTGCTCCGGTAAAAGATAAAGTTGACCTTGTTCATCATATTTCATTATCCGACTTGGGGGAAAGCAATCCCTCTCTCTACCACTTTCAGTTAATATAAAAGGAAAACACCAGTTCCATGGCCCTACGAAAATGGGAATGAAGATGTGTAAGCTTATTTACCCTTGAGGCAGGAAGAATGCGAGCCTCGTAATAAGCATTGTGGCAAACAACCTACAACAAAAACATGTTACTAAACAATCTTTAGGTAAAGAAGAATGGGGAACAAGCATACAACACAGTAAGTCCTAAAAGCATATACACTCGGCATAAAACATTTTAAACCAGGAGCTACAATGTCAACATTACCTGCATAATATCTTTCTCCCTTTCTTGTGACCGCTGACATGTAACTTTCAAAAGAGCAGTTATCAGGCGTTCATTGAGTCGTTTTGAGTACCTCTGGCCCTCCACAATTTTACAAACCTGCATCCAAATAGTAAAGTACATTAAATCAAATGCATAAAAACTCCAACGCTACAGAAAAAAGTTTGAGCGTGTATAACCTCCATGGGAAGATAATTTGCCCTTTGCTGATTTCCAACTTGCAAACACGGCCAATGCGTGTGCTGAATAGCCGACATATTCTACAACAGATTTCATTGTACCTCTTTCGCCAACAGGGAAACTTCAAAAACAAGAAAATAAAAACACCCTGCACAGCAAGAAAATAACCAATGGTAAATGAATATTTATAAACAAGAAATAAAAACATCCTGCACAGCTAACCAATGGTAATTGATTTACGTCAGCTCTCGAGTTGCCTGAGAGGTTAATCCAAATATACGGTACTTACTACGCATATTTAATAGATGAGTTACTTCAACCTTCACACCTCTTAAGGGCCTTCTTGATCTGCAGTTCCTGGCCTTCTTGATCTGCAGTCCCAAGAAAAAAATATTATAGATGACATTTGACAAATTCAATAGTCCAAATCATTTCATGCAAAATCACAACACATTGTACACTGAGACTCATAAAACAGTTGTTACCGATAGAAGTTAATTACCTTGAAGTTAATTACCTTGACTTGATCAGCATCAGACAAGGGTTGAGCAAGTGCATCCCTATTCAGGAGTTGGGTAACAAATTCTATGACAGGTAATGACCCAATGAAAGCCATGGAAGACATATCTACAAAACAAACAACACAATTAACACTTAGCACAGAACTATGCAGTAGTCATATGGCTTGTGCATGCAGGACATGGATAACTAAGAAACAGCTATCCAGATTGTCAGATTAAACAGATGTTAGCAATCAGCAAAAGTCAAATTTAAAACGCACCGATATTCAACGAAAGGCCCATTTGAGTTGGTACTCTTGTAAAAACCACGCCAACTTTCCAAACCTTCGCCACGTGACTGTCTTCTTTACTGAAAATTGTTCATCTGTGACGAATCCGATCTGAGATAGAGAGAAAAAAATTGACGGAGGAGAGATTCGACGAGCACGACGAGCACTTACTTCAATAATCTCGATCTGAAAATCTGGATCTGCAGAAGAAGACAAAAAGATATCAGAAAATGGAGAGTAAAGGGAATTGAAATGAAATATTTTCGGATTTGAGAACTGTAACAGATGATTAGTTAACTGTCAAGCAGCAACCACCCTTTTTCAGATGATATGAACAACTTGGATGTGTGCTGGACCGTTAACACGGCTGCCTACGTACCCCGAAGGGATCAAGCACGACCGTAGTTCATCAGCCTTTAATTACATAGCATGAATTGTCCATAGTAGCAACAACAATCTACCCTTAGAGGTTGTAATCACCTCTCACTAGGTAGTATGAACAGCCAGACTGCAACTACCTCCTATAACCATCGACAAAGTTGCAATCACCTCGAAATAGATGGTATGAACTGTCAAGCAGCAACCACCCTTTTTCAGATGATATGAACAACTTAGATGTGTGCTGGACCGTTAACACGGCTGCCTACGTACCCCAAAGGGATCAAGCACGACCGTAGTTCGTCATCTTTTATTTACACCCAAGTATGCGACTGTACTTCAATAAGCCGTCGGTACCCAAAAATACTATTTCCAAGGTATCATTATAAATTATGCGTATGTCTTTCATTTTTACGAACTATGCGACAGTACTTGAATAAGCCGTCGGTAACCAAAAATACTAATTCCAGGGTATCATTTATGTATGTTTCTGTCCAATTTCATTATTACCAAATATGCGACTGTACTACGGTAACCAAAAATACTAAATCCAGGGTATCATTTATGTATGTTTCTGTCCAGCAACTACCTCCTATAACCATCGACAAAGTTGCAATCACCTCGAAATAGATGGTATGAACTGTCAAGCAGCAACCACCCTTTTTCAGATGATATGAACAACTTAGATGTGTGCTGGACCGTTAACACGGCTGCCTACGTACCCCAAAGGGATCAAGCACGACCGTAGTTCGTCATCCTTTATTTACACCCAAGTATGCGACTGTACTTGAATAAGCCGTCGGTACCCAAAAATACTACTTCCAAGGTATCATTATAAATTATGCGTATGTCTTTCATTTTTACGAACTATGCGACAGTACTTGAATAAGCCGTCGGTAACCAAAAATACTAATTCCAGGGTATCATTTATGTATGTTTCTGTCCAAATTCATTATTACCAAGTATGCGACTGTACTAGAATAAGCCGTCGGTAACCAAAAATACTGATTCCAGGGTATCATTTTTATGTATGTTTCTGTCCAATTTCGTTATTACCAAGTATGCGACTGTACTACGGTAACCAAAAATACTAAATCCAGGGTATCATTTATGTATGTTTCTGTCCAGCAACTACCTCCTATAACCATCGACAAAGTTGCAATCACCTCGAAATAGATGGTATGAACTGTCAAGCAGCAACCACCCTTTTTCAGATGATATGAACAACTTAGATGTGTGCTGGACCGTTAACACGGCTGCCTACGTACCCCAAAGGGATCAAGCACGACCGTAGTTCGTCATCCTTTATTTACACCCAAGTATGCGACTGTACTTGAATAAGCCGTCGGTACCCAAAAATACTACTTCCAAGGTATCATTATAAATTATGCGTATGTCTTTCATTTTTACGAACTATGCGACAGTACTTGAATAAGCCGTCGGTAACCAAAAATACTAATTACAGGGTATCATTTATGTATGTTTCTGTCCAAATTCGTTATTACCAAGTATGCGACTGTACTAGAATAAGCCGTCGGTAACCAAAAATACTGATTACAGGGTATCATTTTTATGTATGTTTCTGTCCAAATTCGTTATTACCAAGTATGCGACTGTACTAGAATAAGCCGTCGGTAACCAAAAATACTGAATCCAGGGTATCATTTATGTATGTTTCTGTCCAAATTTGTTATTACCAAGTATGCGACTGTACTAGACTAAGCCGTCGGTAACCAAAAGTACTAATTCCAGGGTATCATTTATGTATGTTTCTGGCCTAAAATTATGTTTCTAGTTGAGGCATTTACTAATATGGAACAACAAAAATAGATGAAATAACTTACCAAGAGAGCCAGCGGTATGCTTCTCAGATCAAAGCCAAACTGCAAAGTGAACACCATTATAGTTAAACCAACACCCTTAACAAACTAACAGAGCAACCAAGAAAATTAATAGAAAACTAGAACAGTGTGTGTCTACCTCCGCTAATTGGCCAGCGTTGATGAATTTGGTGGATGAATTTTATGATTTCAGCCCTATAACTGGAAACACAGAAAAACATAAATTTGGTGGATGAATCAAAAGTAAAAAGGTAACAAACAAAGTTCAAAACCTCAAGAACAATCTGCAGGGGAAAAAAGTAACAAATTACGAAAACTAAAAAATAAGGAATATACAAATCAAATATGCAGGGGCATTAGGAAGAACAACAGCTAACTTACCAATCACAAGAGAGACCAAATAAACAATGCTAGCCGTAAAAGAATCCCCCAAGGACTAATTAGTTGAAATAAAACGACTGCAAAACAATTGAGGAAAAGCAAGACATCGTTAACAGGATTATTGTAATTAGAAATTACTTGAGAAACTGAAAAATATACTTAAAACTCCAGAAGGTTGATCAATGACGATGGCGGTATATAAGGTTAACACTTTACTTGGATTCCAGTAAGCAATTCTTGTAGAGCCTCATTCAGCATTCCTAGCTCAACAGAATTTTTAACTGCAAAATGAAAAACCACAGCTCATACTTTAGTCCTTTCTAGAAAATCATAATATAAAATCATAAAATAAAATGTAGCTGCTATTGTGATAAGATGATTAACAGGGAAGCCTTACCAAGTTTAACATCATTGTCATCGATCTCCAAGATGCCACAAATCATCTACATCATTAGCTTCTTTCTTACTACTGCAGGACCTCCTGGAGCGACAAGTGCAGGAACTCCAAAGCACATGAAATGTGCAAAAAAGGAACTCTGTGTATCAGCACCGTAAGGAGATGGTCAGAAATTCAGATTAGATGTATGCAGTAGACGTTTAACCAAATAAGAAGAGGAGAATATAACCTCATCTACATGGAATAAAAATTGGAAACATCTTTGAATATGCATCGGAAACTGTCAAAGTATCAGAATAGATCGCTGAACTGGAGCCTGAAGAAGCCTCAAGCCATACTGTTGGGTTCTTTGATGCTCTTGTACAAGCAAGAAGCTCATTTGCAAACTCACGGGCCTACAGATGATGAAAATTATCAAAACCATTGGGTATTCTAATTGCTTATACTATAACATGTAGATAATAAAAGAGGTGCCTGGTATAAAACTAATATCAAAACCACAGGGAAAGACAAAGGAATCAAATTCATTATAAGCAGCTGCAGATATATTAAGCTAACAAATATTCTAAGACAAATACGAAAGTACTGATGAAGGAACTAAGGAATCCTACGAAATATGGTGGGGGGTTAAAGAAGTTAATCATCGTCTGGGTAAATGAATGTTAAACTACAACGAAGAAACATTGTACCAAATTTACTCTTTATAACTTATACTCTAGCTGTGTACTGCACAAACACATGACTGCCCAAAATTAAAAATCATATAAAATATGTTGGATAGTACAGTACCTCCCGACGAAGAAGCAAGTTGGGGGAACTACAATATGCTTTTCTCAAAGGACCTAAGCAATTCTTCTCGAGATTCTAAATGCAACGAAAAGTACAGAGTCACAACACAATCAAAAACATAACTTAATTAGACTAGCTGCATCTACATATTTGCCCACAAAGTGAAACCTTTAAATGCTGCAGGAGGCGTGCATATGTCCTGCATTTGTACCGAAGATCAGCATGATCAGGTCTCTTTAGCTGCCGGCTCCGATATCACATCTGAATAACAAGCAGTTTTTCAGATTTTATAATTCCTATAAAAAAAAATAAAAAAAAAACCATGATAAAAATAAAAAGATAGAAATTCCAGCGAAAAATAAATCAACAATTCAGATGCCTTTGAACAAAAGTAGTTCTCAATTTTCAAGATCTATTCGCTTCTCTTTAACCTGTACGAATTTCATAGTTCATTACTACAACACAGAAGGACTGAGAAATATGGTGACAGATAATAACAAAGAACATTTATAAGCATAGTAGATAACCCTACTGGAGTCCAGAGATCTCCAGGCATGCACATCTTACGACCTTTTACCATATTCTATAAAGAATCCCATGCATATTTGCATAAGGTTAACGAAGTACTACTTATCCTTTATTACATTTTTACAATAGAAACCTGCCCATTTCTAACTAATTGGTTTAATAGACTACATATATAAATTTTGAGAAATTAAAAACGGGTTTATGTTGTGCACACAGTACACTTACCGAGATAATGTTGCACCTAGCAAGTAGTGGGATGCAGTTTTCTTCTCCGTCAAATCCAGGCCGGGACATTGGTAAAATGTTTGGGTGGGCTCACACTTGGTGGTAACATTGGAGGCTTCCCTGGTGATTTCCGCATCTTGAATGAATGGGTTTCCTGAAACAATATAAAGTAAATGCTTGTTCAAACCATTGAGATGACAAATCAAGGATCAAGCGTACAAGTAGCAGGAGCAAATTAAACTAAGCAAACACTCATATCTAGAAAAGATCATTCAATACTAGGAATCCATACAAAAACCACACCAGGAAAATCTGAACACAAATCCACCAAGAACCCTAAACCAAACAAAACCCTAGATGCACAGCAAGAGCACAGACAAACCCCATAAAGAGTTAACACAGCACAAACCACATAAAGAGCACAAAAATTCACCGTAAGAGCACAGAGAGACACACAACAAGCCACCAGAATCACCACCAAATATTACACAAAAGCTCACAAAAGAGCCGCACAACAAACAACAGAGAGTCGGAACACAAACAAGACAGAGCCGCACAACAAGCCACCCCAATCACCCCAAAATATTACACAAAAGCTTCCACAAAAATTTACAATACAAATACAAAACAGGGAATTCAAAATTAAACTTTGGTTCCACCAAATTCACAACAACATTGAAGAGAAAATCTAAAGTACAGAAACAATATGAAATTTAAAAGTTGAGTGAGGAGGAAACTTATCTTATTCAATAGATAGATAGATCGGCAGGCGGATCAAGTACAAGATGATCGAGTCCCCATTCTGATATTTTATTTGCATACTTCAGATTTTATCTTCAGTTATATTCTGATAGTTTTCAGTCAAGTATCGTCCATGTCTAGGATCAGCAGCACACATCATGTTCTTTGAATCCCACATCTGCTGGGTAAGTTCTTGTACACTAAGTGCTCTGTATTGCTGAGATCCACGGGATGTAAGTGGAGCAAATCCAACCATGAAAAAGTGAAGACGGGGAATGGGATCAAGTAACACCGACAATGCTGCAGATATCAAATGGTTCAAATCTACACTACATCAGTTTGTGTAAAAAAACACCAAATCAACAGATAAAGCATAATAACCCTAAAATCTAACATTCTTGACAGCAAGACCAAAAACTCATCAATATTTGATTCTCTCTTCTGGATCTCCTTTATATCTTCCAGTTTGATCAGTACCATGTTTTAGCACATACTACTTCCCAGAACTTTGCTCCAACCTGGTTACCAAATTGTCCTCCTTGAATATGAAGAATCTCTCTCATTTCGAATTTCTAGGGTTTGAATTAAGAGAGAAATTAAATTCAAATCCCAACATAAGATCCCCAAATTCAAAATCAACTACATAACAGGGGTTTCACAAACCCTATACTAACAAGATAGGATCAGAACAAATTCATACTAACCCTAACAATGTGTATTTGTTTAGATTCAAAAAATTTAAAGACTGAATCGTATATATAGGGTTTACAAAATACGAAGATGTTGAAAATTTACCTGTAAAATTGAAGCTCCGACGAAGCTCTTGGGAGCTGAGACGAAAGCAGAGAGAAATTGAAATATTGGAGTTTGAGTAGTTTTGATTCATGGGATTAGAGTTGATTCGGGTTTTGATTTATGAAAACTTACTCGGAGATTAGGGTTTGAAGAGGAGAAGAAAAAAACCGGGGGAGGAAAACTCGATGTCTGTCTGAGAGAGAGAGAGAAAAAAAAAAAATAAAGAGAGAGAGGAAATAAAATGAAAATAAATATAAAGAAAAATGAAAATAATTAGACATTTAATCCCGCGCCTATCTGGTAAGTAGGTTTTCATTCAGTGGTACCGATCCAAATGTAAACACTTGAAACGGCCTACTTTGATAACATGTCGGAAAACCTATTTCAAAGAGTTCCAAAATCTAGCAATGATTCTAATACCTTTGATAATAATGATCTTGTAAATCTTTTGTACTACATTTGCTAGTTTAATATATGACATTTTCCATCAAAAAAAAAGAAAAACGGCCTACTTTGTTAAACGAATTCACCCGGAGCCACTACACGCGGGACAAAAAGGCTTGGCCAGATGCGCGCAAGGAGGTGGCAGCCCTAGGCCATGGATTAACAGAGGTTGCTTTTGGTCAACATTGCTTATTAGGGTTAGCGGACTCTACGGGAGGGTACCAAATGCATATAAGATAGAGGATTTTTATTTTGTCCTATATGCCTTTTGGTACCCTCCTGTGGAATCCGGTACCCCCATTAGCAGCATTGGCTTTTGATGTGGCCACATTGCTTTTTCTCTCCCTTTCTCTCGGTCTTGTATTCGTCCGAGTTTTTTTTTTTGACTTTGCATCTGTCAAACATTTAGCATTTTGGGAATTCTCCGCAAGGAAATAAAGGGCTGCTCTCACATTAGTTTATCATTTATGCCAATGCAAATCAGAGGGAAAAAAGCTTGTCCATGCATATATGTCAAAAAACTTGTATGTTTTTGTGAACAGAAAGAAGGTGATAGAGATGATGAAAGGGAAAAAGATCAACATGACAATGAGCAGTACAGTTTGAGAAAAAGGCATATGACGTCAAATTTTTCGTACTATATGTCAGTTAGGTAGCTGATAAATTGGAAAAAAAAAAAAGGATACTTGTAAAAGCTTCCACAACTCCATGACTTTCAAGAACCATGACCTCAACTCAACCCTTATATATAGAGAGAATGTGATAGTGATGATGAGAGGTGTTAATGGTGGATTTTCAACAAATGCTAACACTACACCATTTTTAGGGATTAGCAACGGAGCCTGGACGTTGCTGACCGGGGTCGCAACGGCAGGTTGACGTTTCAAAACACGGTGTTGCATTTTTTCGCAACGGCATAAGCTCCGTTGCGACTCTTGGTCGACAACGGAGATTCGCAGCGTACCGTGCCGTTGCTACCCCATTTATTCGCAACCAAGGTCTGCCCGTTGCTAGCGATTTCTAATTACGGGAATACCCCTACCAGGAACTAAAATGTTATTGGTTGGTTTTAATTTAACAACTTGATTAGAGATGTTGCAAAATTTTTGCAACGAGGAAAAAAAAGGTCAAGTCTTCATTGACCTGGTCAAAATCCATTTCCCAACATTTCCCCCTATGATTACCCGAGTTCCCCATATTCATCATTTCCATATATATACAAACTATGTCATTCATTCAATTGACATACAAAGCGTATTATATTATGATAAAAGGATTCTTCATTCGAAGTTAACAAATAATATGAGTATTTGATACAAATGTATACCAAGTATCACTGACAAACTAGTGTACACATAGAAACTTACTTAGTTCTAAGTTCAGTTCATAGAAAGTTACCAAATTCCTAAGTTCTTCTAACTTAAATCACTACAAAGGAGATCTACATAAACTTACAAATCTTGCAGCTGCTAAGGGACCTAATGTCTGTTTGCTTTGTTCTCCAACCATTACGATCTCACAATGAGCGACATTCAATTAACACACGAACAAAGCATCATAAATTCTTCCAATCGAGTGTTTTGTCAAAGACTTTACGATAAGCAAATATAAGGCGACTTCATTTATGCGAAGTAATAAAATAACAAAGCCGACTGTTTGATCCCAGATAGATAGGATAGGGACCATGAGACAGGTAAACAATATGGGTCCTAGACTTCCCTACTCGGCAACCAGGAGAGTATATCCGGTCAACGAACAAACCACAACCGATGTCAAAACGAGTGCTTGGAGAAAGATTCTTCTGTAAACATACATAACAAAAGAATGAGACTCGCCTTTAAAACTTATCGGCATGTAAAGTATCAAACATCAATAGGTAGACAGTCAAATTAGTAAGGTAAATGGATTAAAACCTTCAAAGATACTTACAACACAATCCTTGACAATTTGTATACCACCAAGACTCAATAATCGAAATACCTTCGGAGCGATAGCAAACTATGACAAGTGAAAGTAAAATAGAATGGTAAAAGCATGCTGTCCAACCAACTATCCTCCAAAACACTGTGCGAACCTTGGAGCATCGAGGCAATGTGAATCCACGAAATATTTTTGCCTTGAAAAGATGAGGAGACAACCAAGTAACTCACAAGTATAAAGTAAACCAAGATATCACACTGCTTGTACCTCCCAAATGCTTATCATTTATGCGGTGTTTTAATCTCTCATTTTGTGGATGCTTAACCATGTGATCGCAACGAGAATCAATACCCTTAGGACGTCTCCGACTTTCTGCCAAAGTTACGAAAAAATAATCACGGCTACATTTTTGAATCCGAAAACAAAAATATGCTACATCAACAAGCCGACCAACTACATTGTTTATCGAAGTACATCTATGGGTATGAGCAAGTATCCATTTCGGAGCTCACACAAAGAACAAACTCCAACCTACCACGGACTTTCAACACTTGACTTTTCAATGTTAACCAAGCTAACAACGAAAAAGTAGTGACGAGATCTTTGTTTATATACTCTCGAACGAATCTGAAATTTCTTTGAAGTGACTGCCACTGAGAACAATGATCTTTGGAAAAATAGCACCGCCGCAAGACCAACTACATAAAGACAAAAATAATTAACGTTAAGTACGCTTGATAAGGATATCAAGTATGACAGGTTGTTTACTATTATTAACCAGAATTTGTATGTTGCCGCCACATACAACACGTCTACACCTTTTTATTGAATTTTAGTATGTGAACTGTGTTAGTTTCCAAATGCAGAAGTGTCCGGAATCGAACTTAAAGATGATCACAGAACTAACCATGGGGTCCAGTACCTAGAAAAAAAGATCAAGACGGTAAGCACAATAAAGGGTGAAAAGTAAGTGATCAATAAAGGGTGAAACATATTAGCATAAGTAAAGCTCATTAGGGTGCGTACATGGGCTACAACTGTGCGTAGCGATCTCTAATCATCATGAACAAAAACAATAGATGTAGTCAATACACCATACACCCAATTATCAAAACGAAAAACAATAAATAGAACACCTTGCACATGAACCATTGATTAAACCGCACCTTCTCAAGGCTTTAGTAACTGCAACTAAAAAAATCTTATCGATGTAAGGTGGAAGCTGCCATCTTTTAGCGGATAAAGATTTTTTAAAGAAGTACATTCCACGGAAACAAAAACTGGGCATAAAGTTAACTTTTCATCCCAAATTTCCTGCATATATTTTTTTAATCTATTATAGAAAGCCAATAAAATCAAAAGAGAGTTTTTTTAGAAGTTGTATTTATATCGAATCGGCTAAAATAGTTGTATTTTAATCTATTATAACTTCATCTAATTATACAGAGTTAATTAAAGAAACCCTAAATTACCTGGTTTTGTGATTCTTCATCAGAATAACCTCCCATCGATAAATCAACAACAACCCCTTTTAATTCTCTATAATCATCGACCCAATAACATTATCGGACTCCAATCAAATTCTCAACCAGATTAAATCCTAACTTGAATTTATAAAGGGAGATTCAAGGAACGTGATAAAGGGAGATTCTAGTAGCAGAATCCAGAAAGATACTCTTGATTAGAATTAGATAACTGCAAAACATCCCCAAATATTGTAATCGTAACAATGCTTTGATCCCATTATTTACGAGAGCATAAGTAATCCCCTGGAAAAATGCAGCAACCTAATCATTGTCTTGAGTTGCGAGACTTCTTCAACTTGGATAGCTCTGGTCTAATCAAACCACCCCTCGCAATCAACCACAAATCTAAAAGAACCGGATATAATCGTGCATAACCAAAAATCTCGAAGTAAAACCCACGGACACGCAACATAAAGCAACATGAATATACCTTGATTTTGGCAAGCATGAACTTAAACCTCTCGAAATCGTTAATCAAAGTTCTCTTCTTCGCGCAGGTTAGGAAAGGGAGTCGCATAAATCTTTGGAGACTAGGTTTCCTATAGTAAAAGTAAAATCAAACGTTTCTTAACTAGACACAATTAGCTTCCATGAAAAATAGTAACAGTTGCGTGCAGCTACATGTTATGCTGATAATTTAGAATGTATTGTGATTTAAAAGCTTCATTTGTAGAGAATGGAATATAAAAAACAGGAAATTAGAACGGAAAAAACCTTTACGTAGATCCACTTGGGGACTTCGGAAGGAACCACATTAGCATAAAGCGGAACTAAATTTGGAATCCTTGCTTCTCCATCATGGAACTCCAAGTTCTTTGTTCCTGCAACAAATAATTTAGCGAATGGTATATTAAAAGCTGCGGATGAAATTAAAAATGAGAAAGGAGATGAAAATTTTAATTGGTTATCAATTCATTCAGCCACCCAGCATCACCATCAAATTACACCACAAACAACGAAAAGCAAAGCCACTAACACCTGAAGCCAACCTCCCTCAACAAAATCTCCACCCACTAAAGCAGCAAAACCTCAAACCTAAGAATTCATAGAACTGAAATTAAAATTTACCCATGCATTTAAATTACAAATAAAACAAAATCTTTACCAGAAAGAGCTCTACTAACATCGTCTATGCAGCTAGTATAGGAAGAGAAATAAAACACAAAATCTCAAAGTTGTAAATTGGAATCAGATCCAACAAAATAGATTTAAGAAAAAACATAAATAAAAAAGAACAACAAAATCTTAAGCTTCTGGTAAAAACTATTTCCAGAAACAACAAAAATCAAAGAACAATTAAATCCAAAATTAAATGAATGAGATTAACAATTACCTCAGGAAAAAACAAATAAAAACCCGAATCAGATTATTTTCTGATATCTTTTGTTGTCCATTTGTTTTCGCTTCATCTCTGAAACCCAGAAACTCAACTTCCTTTGCTTTCATCTTTCTTCAATCCCCAAGAAACTCTAACCAATAAAGTTTATAACTTCATCAACACCCTTCTCGATTCATCGATTTCATTATTCCTCTTTGACTTGAATTCATAACCTAAACCCTAATTTTACGCTTCTCCCAGGTTCGTCATCTTTTGAGTGAGATGCGCCAAAATGGGATGGTTAAAAAGAAGAAAAAGCTTCTCTAGAGTTCTTGACGTCTTCTTCTATTTGGTAGAACTAGGGTTCTTCACTCTTAAGAGGCTGAGATCGAAAAAAAAAAAAAAGAGAGGAGATGAAAGAGAGTGAAAAATAAAAATGTGGCTGTGAGAAGAGCAATGAGAAGGAAAACTCGAAGGAAGGAAAGATAAAGCAGATAAGGCTGACGGGTGGAAAACAAACGAAGAAGACTTGACCAAATTTTGACTGGGGCGTGTTTATAAGTCCTAGTGTTCCCGACCACGCACGTGGTTCACACGCTTGAACCCAGCGTAGTTGCGATTCGCAACCTTGTGTGTGAGGTTGCAATATTCGCAACGGCAGTCATCCGTTGCGAAAAAATATCAGTTGCAAATAGCAACCAAAAATTTCGCAACCGCACTAGTGCCGTTGCAAACCTAGGTTGCGAATCCCTTAAAATGGTGTAGTGTAAAGTCGTAAAATCATGATCGTGCATGTTTCTGACACGGGCTTCAGATTTGAATGTGAAACTCATATTTTAGGATTCGTGGAAGCTCATTTCACAATCTCTGACTGAGAGTACACCTTTTCAGAGCTTGTTAACACATCACCAGGAACGTGTGTTACATAACACACGGTCCCTTGTTTACCAAGTTATGGTTGGTCCTTTGTATTTTAGGAAACCTAGTTTGTTTAGGAAGTTATATATCTTGGCCTTCAAGGAATCTCGTGTATAAATATCATGTATTCAACACACAGTTAATAATAAATCAAAAAAACGTATTCAGTTTCAAGTTTACTATCTCTTTGTTCTGTCCATTGTGTCATCTATCTTACCCTAAACCTAATAGTTTTAACTTGGTATCATTCGGGTTAGCCGATCCTTTACAGTTCTCTTCAAACCCTAGTTATGTCGACCGAATCATCTACCATGTCTTCTACCATGGCTTCTACCATGTCGTTTACCATGTCTTCTACCATGTCAACTATGCAGTTTTCTCAACCTCATCACCTCATTACCGTAAAACTAGATGAATCTAATTACTAGTTGTGGCGTGCTCAGTTTCTACCCTATATACAGGGTTATGATCTTGATGGATATATCAATGGAAATACACCATGTCCACCGGTCTGTTGCGAGATGCACTTCCTACACCAACGTTTTTGTCTTGGGTTAAACAAGATAAGATTCTCATTAGTTGGCTGTTTTCTTCTCTTACACCATGAAAGTGTTTCGTCATGTTCACGGGTTAACCACTTCTCGTGCAATCGGTCATCCCTTGAATCTCTCTTTGGTTCTAAATCAGATGCTCAAGTTCATCATCTTCACTGCGAACTCCGAGCCTTAAAGAAGGGTTCTCTAACTATGCGCCAATACATAGATCGCGCTAGAGATCTCGTTGATAGCAGCGACGGCGGATACTATTGTCACGAGATAAAGAGTTTCGTCATTGTCTTTTAGTTTGGTTTAGACGGCTCTTATGATTCCATTGTCACTTCCTTAACTACTGCTATGAGCTCTTTGTCCGTCGAAGATTTTCTTACTTTTCTTCTTACTTTCGAGTTACATATCGACCAGCAGACGAAATCTCAGCACTCTCAGCCGGTTGCTAATGTGGCTGCACACTCTCGTAATCCACATTCTTCAAGGTTTTCTTCACCAGCTTCCGCATCTTGGCAGCAACAGCAATTCTCTGGTTTCCAATCTCCAGTAGCTCGTGGATCTGGCAACAACAACAGCAACCCATCTAATTCATCACGTGGGCCTGTTCACTTCAACAACTCTCGTGGGCCTGTTCCTTTCACCAACTCACGTGGGCACGCATACGATAACAATCGTGGGTCAAGTTCTTCGATGCTTGACTATGGAGTGTCAATTGTGTAAACGTCCAGAACCATGAAGCTCAGGATTGCTGGAATCGTTATGATAGGAGTTTCCGTCCACCTCGGCGTCCGCCACCGTCATCTTTGCCAAGGGCTTATGCTATACGGACTGGTCTTCTACCACCACCTTCATGGACACCTGATAGTGGTGCTACGGATCATATCACCAATGAGTTTTCTCATCTTCAGTTTCCTACTGAATATACAGGTCCTGATCAAATACAAATGGGTAATGGTTCCTCTATACCGATTTCTAATGTTGGTTCGTCAGTTTTAAGCACTCAAGATCGTCACTTGAAACTTCGTAATGTTCTATTTGCACCAAAAATTTCTCATAATCTCTTATCTGTTTCTCGGTTTACTACTGATAATGATGTCTTATTTGAATTTCATCCGGATTTTTGTTTTGTGAAGGATCGATGTACCGGGAAGGTTCTTCTTCGCGGAATTAGGAAGGGTGGTCTCTATCAACTTGATGTTTCGTCTAAATTTCCTCAAGCTTGCATAGGAGAACGTGCTAGTTTACAAGCTTGGCATGCTAGAATGGGTCATCCAATGTTGCGTACAGTTCGCAAAGTTATTTCTCAGTTTTCACTTCCAGTTTCTAGTCAAACCTTTGGTTTTTGCTCTTCTTGTCATGAGCATAGGAGTCATAAGTTACCTTTCAGTCCTAGTAAAACTACTTATTTACATCCATTAGATTTAATTGTCTCCGATGTGTGGGGACCTTCTCATATTTTATCTAATGAAGGATATAAATATTATGTTATTTTTATTGATGCGTATAGTCGTTTTACTTGGATGTTTCCTATGTCTCAAAAATCTGAAGTTTTCTCTATTTTCTTCGTGTTCCAAAAACATGTTGAAAATCTTTTCAATCGAAAGATTAAAATTTTTCGATCGATAATCTTTCTTTGAGTATCGTAAATTAACTCCATATCTTCGAGATCTTGGAATTTTTCATCGTTTTTCTTGTCCTCATACTTCTGAACAAAATGGTTTGGTTGAACGTCGACATCGACATATTCGTGAAACTGGTCTTACTATTCTTAATATGGCGTCTGTGCCATCCTCATATTGGTATGATTCGTTCTATACTGCTTGTTATTTGATGAATCGTGTTCCTTCGACTTCGGTTAATAATTCTTCTCCATATGAAGCTCTTTTTGGTCAATCTCCTGATTACACTTCTCTTCGTGTTTTTGGTTGCCTATGCTATCCTTATTTGCGTCCATATCGATCTCATAAAATGGATGCTTTGTCTTCACCTTGTGTTTTTATTGGATATAGTCCAGCTCATAAAGGTTATAAGTGTCTTCATATACCTACGGGTCGAGTTTACATTAGTCGTCATGTGGTTTTTGATGAGACTACCTTTCCCTTTGCACCCGCATTACCTTCCCCGGTCTCGACTCCTTCACAGGTAACTTCTTCCACTTCTTCAAATATGGGTTTTTCTTCTCGGGATTCTACTTCTTACGTATTCTTTGAGTAGTCAACAATCTCCACTTCTAGTTCGATTTCTTCTCGTCCATCAACCTGCGACCGCCAACAACAGCAGTCAAATCTGCCGCCAACTACAACCGTCAGTAATCATCATCATCCACAACAATCATTACATACGTTACCGACACTCCTGTTCTTTGTCGAAACTTCCACGTGTTAACTTGACCACTGGTTTTTCTACACATGACCACCGACAACGTCCATTTGTCAATCATCATCGACCTCGACGGTTTCTGCCTCTAATCATCAGCCGCCAGCTTTAACTCCCAATGATGAGCCGTCTACTGTGTTGTCTCCATCTATACATGTGTCATAAAATTTATCAGCACCTCATCCTCCAGCGCATCCAATGGTAACGCGGGCTAAACACGGGATTTTTAAGCCAAATTCACGGTATGCTCTCGTATGTGATTCAACATTTGAACCTACTTGTATTTCTCAAGCTTTAAAAGATCCAGACTGGCGTGCGTCCACTGATGATGAAATTAATGCTTTGCTTCGAAATGGCACATGGTCTTATGTTCCATATGATCCTTCGATGAATGTTATTAGATGTAAATGGGTTTTCGCATCAAACGTAATCCTGATGGTACAACTGCACGTCGTAAATCTCGTCTAGTTGCACAAGGGCACAAACAACAAGAAGGAATTGATTACTCTGAGACGTTTAGTCCAGTTGTTAAACCATGCACCATACGTATTATTCTTACCTTGGCCTTGTCTTCAAATTGGTCTATTCATCAACTTGATGTGCAGAATGCTTTCTTACATGGAGAACTTCAAGAAGAGGTGTATATGAAACAACCTCCAGGTTATGTTGATCCTCGTTTTCCTACTCATGTTTGCAAATTACATCGTTCTTTATATGGACTTAAAACAGGCTCCTCGTGCATGGTACCATCGACTTAGCAATTTCTTGTTGCAAATTGGATTTGTTACCTCCAAGTGTGATTCCTCCTTGTTCATTTACAATGGAACTCATGGTGTTATCTATTTGTTGGTGTATGTGGATGATATTATTGTCAACGCTCAGAAGCACTCCGGTATTACTTTATTCTCACTCGTTTACAACAAGAGTTTGCAATAAAAGATCTTGGTCGAGTTATCTTATTTTATTGGAATTGAGGCAATTCGTACTTCTTGGGGTTATTTCTCTCTCAACAACGTTATGCTCATGACCTTATTCTTCGAGCTAAAATGGATGGAGTAAAACCAGTTACTACTCCACTCAGTACTTCTGGAGATATTTCTTCTGATCGTAGTACGTTATTAACTGATGCTACTACATATCGTAGCATTGTTGGAGCTTTGCAATATTTGACATTTACTCGTCCAGACCTTGCATTTGCTGTTAACAAAGTCTGTCAATTTATGCATGCTCCTACAGAATTTCATTGGGGATTAGTTAAGCGTATTCTTCGTTATCTCAAGCATACTAGTAAGTTTGGTATACTTCTTCGGCCATCTCCTACTCTAAAATTATCTTTCGGTGCATATCTTTTAGATTGGCTGGTTCTCTTGATGATCGTCGTTATACTAGTGGTTATTGTGTTTACTTGGGTGGTAATATTATCTCTTGGAGTGCTCGTAGCGAGAAAATCGTGTCTCGTTCTAGTACCGAAGCTGAATACAGAGGTCTTGCGATTGCCACTGCTGAAATTATGTGGATTCAATCACTCCTTTCAGAACTTCGTGTTTCTACTCAGTCTCCTCCTGTTCTATGGTGTGACAATCTTGGTGCTACTTATCTCACAGTCAATCCTATATTTCATGCACGGACGAAGCATATTGAGATTGACTATCATTTTGTTCGTGATCAAGTTGCTTATAAACTTCTTGATGTCCGATTTATATCATCTAAGGATCAGATTGCAGATATCTTCACCAAACCACTATCCAAGGATCGTTTTTCACTTTTACGGTTCAAGCTAACGGTTCAAGATAACCCGTTACGCTTGCGGGAGGGTGTTAACACATCACCAGGAACGTGTGTTACATAACACACGGTCCCTTGTTTACCAAGTTATGGTTGGTCCTTTGTATTTTAGGAAACCTAGTTTGTTTAAGAAGTTATATATCTTGGCCTTCAAGGAATCTTGTGTATAAATATCATGTATTCAACACACAGTTAATAATCAATCAAAAAAACGTATTCAGTTTCAAGTTTACTATCTCTTTGTTCTGTCCATTGTGTCATCTATCTTACCCTAAACCTAATAGTTTTAACTGAGCTTTGTATGAATATGATATTCGTAAAGCCTCCCGGCTGAGCGTTTCGACATTTCGCATATTTCATCAACACTTCTACGTAGAATCGAAATGATTCGACGGCTCCTAGACATATTGCATGCTAGTATAGAGCGCTAACGTCTTCGGGATGCCACATTGTTCCCTGACTATATATAATGCATATGTATAGAATCTCTTAATGATTGGACGGCTCCTAGACATATTACATGCTAGTATAAAGTGCTAACGTCTTCGGGATGCCACACTGTTCATGAATTAGTAATGGAAAATCAATCTATTTTATTACTCTGTTTCATTGTTTATTCCCGACTGAATTCCATGAATTAATAATAAATATTCACTGTACGGGCATCTGGGCCACCACCGAGTAAGCCCCGAGAAAATGGTGCGAGTGTACTTAACAATAATGCACGAACGAGCACCCAGATGCATAAACGAGCATTCAAAAAAATATGGACGAACAAGGAAACCTATGCAAAATCGGAAACGGAAATAATTAAAAATTAATATAGGCGTGCATGGGACCGGTCCCACGCCTCTCCCTTTTATTTTTAACTTATTCTATTATTTTTCCTTGTCTCTTGAAAACTCCTTGTTTGAGCAAACTTACTCGTTTGAGCAAAACTCCTAGTTTCTCCATATTTCCTCAAATGATTAAAATAATAATATAAAATAGGAAAGAGCACGGGACCGGGCCTATTAGCTAGACTGTCAGCCATGCCCTAGTCGTGGCCGGTCCCACAACTTCAATTCCTTATTTTATTATTATTATTTCTTTCCTTATCTCATGAAACTCCTTCGTTTTGAACAAAAGCCTAGTTTTTCCATATTTTCTCAAATATTACTCAAACTACCAAAAAGTCAAATGGTCACATGAACGACCGGGCTTCTCACGGCTCATATTAAAATATTATTATTTTAATACTCTCAAATGTTGGTCGCGCGAGCAAAATTCTACTTGCTCACTCAAGCAAAATCGAGAGTTTCAGTCAAGATCAAACTCTTCTGAAAATCCAAAATATTGCTCGAACGCGCACCAGAAAATGCCAAAATTCTCATAATTGAGTCACGGACAATATGGTGACACGAGCATGCCACCTAGACCGACCAAGGTCGGCCCTTTGGCTCGCAAGAAGCCGGTCCCATATATTTTCATAATTTTGACCTAATTAATCTTCTACGGTTCATATTGGGTTCAAACTCTTTCCAAACAACTTGGAATTTGATCAATTGACCGTCAGCTGGTCCCACGACCACCAAGGGCCGGTTCCATACCCCTTGGTCAGCCCCTCCTCTCTCTATACTTAGGTTTTATCACATAATGCTCAGATGAGCACTATTTTAATAATGATTAAACGAGCATTTAATCATCCTTTCACCAACTGGTCTACGAAGGACTTTAGTGCATGCTCATTCGAGCACCTGGGCGCTACATGGTCGGGCCATCATCCCATGTAGCCGGTCCCTATCTCACCCATTGGTTGATTTTTTGTAAATCATCAATTGATCAACAATCGACCAAAATTAGGGTTTCAAATCAAATGCTCTGCAAAGCATAATTCTGAACACGTTTAAACCCTAATAATTTTAAGTTATCCAGCAATCAACATTCTAATTAATAATATTTGGTCCAGCTGCCAGTATTTTAATTAATTATATTATTCAGCCCCGCTACCAATAATTCATGAATCGAGCAATATCGCTCAAACGAGCAATATTTGCTTAATCTATAACAATATCAATTTTTCTCATATATCAACACTAAATTGCTTAAGCTAGAAAAATGCACAATCAACTGGGTTCAGAACTCATTGATTCAACTATCAATTGCTCGACCGACCAACATTTCTCATGTTGATTCAACTATAACATTCGAGGATTCTATTGATCCAGCCATCAATATTCTAATTTATATTTAATGTTTGGTTTTGCTGCCAACATTTTTGCTCAACTGGGAAACATGGTTCGAATGGACGAGCATCCAATATCTTTGATTTCCTGTCGAAACTCGGCATATCAAAATAAGTCCTTGATCGAGCAACTTTATTGGACGATCGAGCCAAATTGTCAAAATATCATTATGATCTCGATTGGTACAATTCATCAAGACTCAACGTCTGAACATCATTATTATCCTAGAAGACATCTTATCTTCAATCCATAAGTCTCAGAGCATGCCATATTCGTTCATTATGCTCGACTCATCAAGTCTAAGACTCGTCGTCTAGTCGAGTCAATAACTGACTAATTACATACATGTCTGCCTTGCAGACTCCACATTCATGAGACACCAATCATGTCGCATTGGGGGATAATCACTAGGGTTTTGGTTTGGCGGCCTACGAAACGTGTGTACACCCACGATAAGAAATGTGTGTAAGTCGTGCAAGCAGTTGAAGAAGTTAGCAAATTAGTGGGTGGACAATCAACCAAGTCTCTGCACGACATGGAACTGGTTTAACCACGATTTCCCACTTTCCCACTCTTTCACTTGAGCAACCGTCACATTTACTGGGATCAATGTGTCTATTACTCTTGCACTATAAATAAGTTTCTGAATCCACGATTGAACAACAACAATTTCGACAAAAACAAGAAATTATCGCTCAATCGATCAAAACTTATTTCATCTGAACTCAAGAGTTCACCAACTTGCAGAAATCAACACACATTCACAATAATGGCTATTCCAAACTCTAGTTATTCTTCTTAAAAACACAAGAATAAAATTGTCATAAGAAGTTTCCTAGACATTGTAGAGCTTTATCAAAGCATCTATCGAGAATTCCTTCTTATTATTGAAAAACCCATTGATTATGGGTCGTTCAATTCCTCTAAATCTTCAGAAATATCAATCAACTCACTAAGTTCTCTTTTTATCTCACGCGGGGTGTTCTTTGTTAGAGACAACATTTGTTCATAATGAGCTATCTTTTCTAAAGACGAAACAATTTGAGATTTCAAATCATTTCTTTTGATGATGAAGTCTTTCACCATATCTCTAAAGTCCTTATAAAAATGACAAACTGACAAGAGGCAGTTAGAGGAAAAACCTTCTCCATCATTTGTATATCTCTAACGTCCTCGTTGAACGCGACTCAGTATAGATACTATACTTGTCTTAACTTTGCTTCACTTGCTTTCAGAACCTTTTCTGAAAATCGGTAACTACTTTTGGCTAACCCTTGCCAATGGTCCCCTCCGATTGCATCCGCATCACTTAGATTTGTTGTTTTTCCATTGATCCCATATCTTTGAGCCACATCTCTACAGTTGCACTACGCTTATCTTCGCTACTCAAATTATGCATCAATACCCAAATGCAAATCTGAAATTCTTCTTAGCCAATTCCCTTTATCTTGAATTTCGTCTTGAATCATTTACGCCTAAGTGTACGCACTAAATGATTCTTCTTCTACTGATAACCATGATCCTTTCCATCGTCTCACGCTTTCCGACCTTGCCTTATTATCATACTCAACATGATAAGGACTTATAAAAGACTTGGCCTCATTTTCAATCAATTTTGTCGGTAACCCACCTTTGAACTGTTGTTCTCCATGATCCTCATCAATCACGTCACAAAGTAAATAGGGGTTCTCTTGCATAAGACACCCGCATTCCATACTTCATGCCTCGCCAAACTCTGACTATGCAAACGTCATTCAGGAACTCCTTTCTATGAATGTATCCATCAAGTATAAGCTCTATACTTATGCCATCTTTGCATGCCCGTACTTATGACAAGTTTTCTTTGCTCAACTTACATACAACAAAACTATTGAGTCACACAACCCATTTACAAAACTGTGACTAACTATCTCTTGGACATAACATAGCTAACCCTTTAGTTGTCCATATGCCATGCTTTCAAAGTCAATATGTCTCCAAATACTTCTTTGAACTGCATTGCTAATTTCCTGGAAAGTGTGTGTCTTTCTCTAAGGCCATGAGTTCTACCCAACTCATGCTTGTTGATAAAATGATTTCTAACTTGCTGTATTTCTTGCACTGTCGCTGCCCATCTACCATTGTGCCATTTTGCAATCTCCCAAACAAGCAACATCACTTCTATATCAACTAGGACCCCGTCCTATGCTTTGCTTATTAGCTTTCAACTTGTCTTGTCATTGCATACATTAGGCTAAGTATGCTACTTGTAGCATCTCCCCATGAACTAGCTTTACATCGTAAATAAAGAGGCAAGACTTTATAAATGAAAACACCTTCATTCATTACGCTCTTACATGACAATACCATATACCATTACATGATTGATCCACTTGATCACTTTTGGAAAGCTAAAACTTCATTAACAAAGCAACTTGCTTACACCAAAGCAAAGTATATACAAACTTGAAGACTCAAATAAAAGTCCGTACAACTAAACTCTACACACGTAGTTTGCAACATAAAACAACTCAAGCTACATAAAACAATGCCGTAAACACTCCTGTTTTGGCATTCAAAGTGTTGTCAATGGAGACAACAACACTTTACTTGTTTTAGCTTAGTTTCTTTTGTCGAAGTTAACGACCACTTGCCACGAGGTCTCTTCCCGATCCCTCACTTCGGCCTTCACGAGTCTTGCTAGAATGATTCCCATAATCATCCCCAACTGATACATTGAGTTGCGCCTTGAGTGGACAACTTCTAGCGAAGTGTAAACCTTTGAAAATGAAACATCCCCTAAACTTCCTGGATGAAGGGAGCAGTTCCTCTTCCTTAGGTTCATGCTTGCGCTATCGCCATCGGATGTTTTCCTTTCCTTTAGCTTTTCCTTCGCACTTTGCACATCTTCGTCGTTGTGCTATTGGAAAGCTCTCTTACCGTCTCCCATAGCCATCTGGATACTCGCACTTTGCGCTTCTTAAGTTCAAACAATCACACTTGAACTTGCGCCATCCGTAAATTGGAACATCCGATCTTCTTCACTCATGCCACACGTCTCTTGCACCAAAGCAAAGAAGTTTTCAACATAGGCCCGTGGTGTACTTGTCATTCTTAGCCTACGTAAACTTTCTCTTGCATACCAAGCACCATTGCTTGGCCGGAACCGACATCTCATCCATCTTTCATGTCATTCCATGACATAGGATTGGCATAACCAACGGCTTCATCTTCTTGCAAAGCATAGTTCTCCACCAAACCTTTGCATCACCACCAAGGTAATTGCTGCGAGAGTTACTTTTTTGTCCTTCCCGATTCTATTCGCCTCAAAGTATGCCTCAACCTCATACAAGAAATTCTCAATTTCTCTAGCATTTCCGGAACATGCGTAAATTCTTGGCCTGAGACTTGATTAGAGCTTTCTCCATGCACGTTTGCCCCTACAAACATGTCGTTATCGATTAACCGCAAATGCTTGCCACTTCCTCGGACATTTGCTTCGCATGGCTTGTTAGTATGGTCTTTATGTCACTTTGAATTGCACCTTCAATTGGTCACTTCAGCATTGGTTTCGCAATTCATAAGGGTTGCATCAGACACCTTGTCTTCAACAGCACTTACCCTGCCATCGAATTCTTTAAGCCAATCTGATGTTCTTCCTTCAAGTAGGTCTAGCCTGCCATTTTCTTCAGAAACAAGAGGATTTTCAATGCCATCTGAGACCGAAGTCAATGGTTAGATCGCCAAGATCACCATACTCCTCAAGTTGATCAAACGAACCGGTAGTTCTTCGTCGATCATCATGCCATTAGAACTCATTTCTAATGCAAAACTCGAAAATAATGCGCCACTTACTTGCTCATAGGAAAATAGCTTTAGAGAGAAAGAAGTACTAGTGTATTATCCAACAAATACACTCGAACTGTGTACCAAACACAGCTCTGATACCCGACTGTCACACCTCCAAAATGCCTTTGCAAATTTCTGAGAAAGTGTAACTCGGCAGCACAAGTGGTTCTGTGAATAGCTTCACCCAATTGTACTTGACCTTATAAGTTTGCACCTATGCAAACAGCCAACACATCAGGTCAATCAGCGGAAGTCTTTACAACCTTCTTTCACTTCTCAAAACTCATCAAATGCACCCCATAATACATTCAATCTTTGCCATACTTTACCAACAACAAATCAGCCAACCAAGAACACTTAGAATATGACACAATCAACTCGTTTTATTGCATCAAAGGGAATAAATACAAAACTTGCCCACTTGGGGACTTACACAGACTTGTTTGCCTTCAAACCAAGTCTTAGTCTTACAAAAACTCTCCTATTCACTTACATATGCAACCCTCACTCTCACATACGCTCTCTTTGCAAGCCTGCCGAATTTTACCCTCCTTAGGACGATTTATACAACAACTTTACTTGGCCAAACCGTGCATAATCGTTACACATGCATGAGAAAGCCATCTGTCCCATAAAAGCTTCGCTTAACCGCTAATAACGTGCTAATCGCGAGTTTTCTCCAACTCGCGCTAATCGTCCAACACCTATTCTTTTGTGTTAGAACTCTTCTCCCACGCTTATAAACTCATTTATAACCGCTCCTCTTCATCATGCATCATTGGCATGCTTGTGAAACTCGAATCGATTTGCAACCGCTCACTTGAGCCATATTGTGCCACTTGTTTTGGCACATCGGATTCTGCCCTGCGCCAACGTTCAGCCCTCTTGGCCCTACATGCTTATCATTCTAAGCTTCAAACATCGATGCCAGCTCCTTAGACTCACTCTAGTTGCTCATGCGTCATATATGCTTCACTTCGCCAATTAGCTTGACAACAGCAATGCAACTCTTGCATTACCAACTTGTTTGCATTATTCAAGCTTTGGCCAACCTTGAATATATGCCATATACCAACTCTTAGTATATTCTTCACTCTTGCATCCTCCTTGAGCTTGGGCCAACTCAATTCCATGGATATGCATCGATGCCAACATCTCATGTTGCATCTGTCACTTCGGCCATGTCTTGCCAATCCCTCAATGAAGCTTTATTGTGTCGGCCAATAAGCTTCATCACTTGGCCAAATGTGTTTACAATGTAATGCTGCACTTGCACTACATTGGCCCCGTGGGTTTATGCCATTCTTGACACTTGACAATCTATACAAGAATACCGCTATTATGACTTATGTTGCACTATTATAGCTTACGTTGCGCTATTATGGCTTCGCATTGCACCATTACGGCGGAACTCTGACTTGGCCTGCAATTCTGTAACGCGTAATCATCGTGCGTCACTTGCAATACCGTTATACTAGACCAGTAGACCGTCCGAACTTGCCATGTGACAACACCACTTATTATTATTAGGAGCAATCTACTGGAAGATTGATCCATTGTGAATCAGAAAAGGACTAGTCCAATCGCATTAGATAACTCTACTACAATCTTCATAATACTTTTTAAACCCCAACCTGGATAGTTTGCATATATGAGTTGCGGCCTGCTGGTCGTATAAATAAAAGTATTGCTTATTGTCTTCATTTGGCTTGTTAGGCACTAACATTATTTTCTTTGGACCGCAATTTTCCCATGCGCCATCATCGTATTTTCCTCCCCTAATTCCCTAACGTACATGTTTTTAAATGTACCTTCATGCATGCACTTTACTATAGGACCACGTAAGAATAATCTAGTGATTATCTTTAACAAAGTTGGGACGAAGACGTGGTCCGATGGAGATGGATCGAGCATGAGCATCACAATTGAATGTGCAATGAATTGAGATACGCTTACCCAACTAAAATTACCAAATGCATTTAAATCCAACAAGAACAAAAGAGTTCCATGTTTACGTGCACAAGTTCAGTTGCCTTTTTTCTTTTGAACGATTTTTTGGGGACTACTCAAAAATGGAGGGGGACTACTCTTCATTTTTTTTGGGTGGATATTTTAAGTAATTTTGAGTCACCCCTTATCCATATATATTTTAGTACCAAAACTACCCTTTATAATTAAGTTAGTGTAATGATTAATGAGTTAATTAATGATTAGTGCGATTAAATTAATAAGTTGATTTTTTTTCAAAAGAAGAATTATTGAGAGGGAGAAGAAGAAGATGAAGATGATGATGAAGATGAGGGTTTTGGAAGAAAAAAAGTTAGATACTTATGTTTAAGAGCCACACCAAGAGCATGATGTTTTGGGTACTCACGGATACTTCAAATTTAGTTAATGGTGCTTGAATTGGCCAAAACATTCCTAAAAATGAACAATTTACAAATTGATTTCGGTTTGGTTAAAAAAGTTCGGCTATGACATCTGAAGAATAGGTAGCCGAACTCATCTGCAAGTGTAGTTCAGCTAATGTTTCTGAAAACACATGTAGCCGAACTCAGCTTTAATGGAGTTTTTTCTTTCAGACAAAAGTTCGGTTAGGAGAAGAAAATTGTGATGTAACCGAACTAGTAGTTCGGCTAGGGAAAAAAATGCGGCGTAATCAAATTCAATACATAGGTTTTTCAGAGAAGTTCGGTTGGGAGAAAAAAATTGCGGCGTAACCGAACTTTTTAGGACGTAATCGAACCTTTTGCGACGTAATCGAACTAAAAGTTCGGATGGGACATTTTTTTTTGCACGTAACCGAACTTTTCTCTAGAAAAAAAAACCTCCATTAAAGTTGAGTTCGGCTAGTTCGACAAAGTTTTTCACATAATTCCTAGCCGAATTTCTCTCTGCAACTTCCATTTTCAACTCATTTTGATGATTACTTCTCATTGTTTCAACCAAAAACGAATGACAAGTAATGGGTTTGTGAGAATATCTTTGTTAATGATTTAAATTAAGCTATATATATAGAGGTGGTGGTGGTTGGTGGTGGTGGTTGGTGGTGGTGGTGGTGGTGGTAGTCAGAGGTGGTGAGCGGCGGTGGTGGGAGGAGGTGGTGGTTATATATATAATTATTAGGTTTAAGGGTAGGTTAGTCATTTTCACACTTTAGGACACCCATTGAAAATGTAGGGTAGATGTTCCTATCACTTAGTAGTCCCCCTCCATTTTTTATTAGTCCCCAAAAAATCGTTCTTTCTTTTTATGGTCCGCGAGTTATAACCCTAAAGGTGTCACAATCTATTCACAAAAAACCCATCAAAACAAAAGCAACACAAAAACCCCAAAAAAACAAAAGTAACACAAAAACATCAAAGAATTTGATGAAACATCATAGAATTTGGTGAAAACAATTTTGGTTTCATCATAAAATTTGATGAAACCAATTTTGAAATTTGGGATTTTTGTATCAAATTTTAAAAATTTGGGGTTTTTGTATCAATTTTGTTTAAGATGGAGTTTTAATGGATTCCAACATTTGAACGGGTTATTGTATCACAGGTTTGGTCACCTTGGGTTTTTAATATGACTAGTTATGTTCTTTTTATCCGTTATTTCTTTTTAAAGAACGGGCCCCTAGCTCAGCTGGCCATCCATGTTCCCCAAAATTTCATGCGCTCCAGGAGGCCCCAGGTTCGAGCCCCCATTGACGTAATATTGCAGGAATTAACATGGATGGTAGAGTTAGCTTGCCCCCCTTGTGACACAATCTCAGCCCCCCTCCCGCTTCGGCTGCCTTGGCTAGGTTACCCATAAGGCTCGCTGGTAGGTTAGCACGGCAACCTGTTCAATTTATGTAGTAGTGCGTTGTTGGAGCTTAGCTTGTTAGGCTTCCAACTAGTTAATGTAATACTCTTTATCCAATATATTTTTTTTTTTACTTATTAGTATATATATTTTTTCACCTCCAACAGGCTTTAAAGCCCAAAATTCTTAACATATTGGGTTTTTAAGCCCATTTTACCACAATTGCACCCTAAAAGATTTTTGCTACCACCACAATTGCACCCCCTAAAAGATTTATGCTTCCCCTTAATTAGATCTCTGGCTCAGCCCCTGATAATAAACTACTAGGATTTTTGTTTGATGTAGAGATCGCATGCTTTCGGTGTTATTCAAGTGTTGCGTTGACAATGGGTACCAACATCTAGTTAGTATGGGGCATTTAATGTCTTAAGGAAAGGCGACTCCTGAGTCACGGACTATCATATCAAGATGACAAATGCTTTTGGTTATGACTGCAAGGCTGATGATTACAAGTTAATAAATATTATAGAATATCGTGGGACTAATCATAATAGATATTATATTATCCTGTTGTCTTATTTTCCGTTTGGAGATTATCTCCCTTTACTTTGGTTGTAATGACAAAAGATATTATGAAGGTTTTATATATATATTGGTCCTGGGGAGAACATTTCTCTTCAAGGAAGTTATCATCAAATCCAAGATGGTATCAGCCCTCATACGATCCTATTTTCTCTAAACCATTAAAATCAATGGCGACGGAACAACTGAAGCTCACAAACATTGCTGAGGCATATAGTTCTATGCATCTACAGCAACCCGATGATGCTTTCTACATGGATACCGGTGCTACCTCGTATCTCATTGCTGATTCAGGTACTTTACATAACGTTTCCAACTCTAGTACTATAAGGTCTATCTTAGTTGGCAATGGAAATAGCATTCCAGTTAGTGCTAGTGGTACCAAGCTCATAAATCTCCCTTCTCGCACCCTTCAACTCAAAAATACTCTTGTTGTTCCCGATATTATCAAAAACTTAGTTTCGTTCGTAAGTTCACCACCGATAATCGTGTGTCTCATTGAGTTTGATCCGTCTGGTTTTTCTCGTGAAAGATCCGACTTCGAGGAGGATTATCCTTGATTGCAATAGTTCCGGGATCTTTACCCTATTACCAACTCTTCCATGCCACCACAAAAATCGTCCTGGGCTCTTCCCCAATTTCTCTTGTTGTCTTTTCGCAGATATTTGGCATAGCCGCCTTGGTCACCCCAAGAAGGTCGTTTTTTAGATGTTCTTCGTACCAATAATTCTATTCATTGTAATAAGAACTTGGCAAATCTCTGAAACTTGGCAAATCTCTGAAACCTTCCCCTTTATCTCCTCCATCTCAAGCACAAAAATCATTCTTCACCCACCTCGCGTCGCTTCCGCCCTGTCCCCACTCTCACTCCCACTCCTTCCCAAAGACATCACCGTGCCACCTCATGCTCCTCCTGCACGACCGTCCCACTCCTCCAATCCCACCATTGGACCACCGTCCACCTTCTTCCACTCCCACTCATGGCACCACCGTCCACCTCCCGCTACACTCACCCCTCTACGTAAATTCATCCCCCACCTCAAATCCAACTACCACTCCAACTACAAGATCACCCTTACCCACAAAGACCTTCGCCTCCTCCCATACCTATAGCTCCTTCTAGACCTACCACGCGTGCCTCTAGTGGTATTTTTCGCCCCTATAAATCGTCTTAATCTTCATGTCCAAACCCTTCGTCATATCTCTCCTCTTCCTCGTTCTCACCTATATGCTCTTAGAGACATAAACTGGAATGCCGCCATGAAAGACGAGTACAATGCTATGTTTAAAACTAATACTTGGGAACTTGTACCACGACCACATGATGCTCATGTTATTCGTTCCATGTGGCTGCTTTCGCCATAAATATAATCTTCGATGGATCCTTACAGCGACACAAGGCTCGTCTTGTTGCCAATGGCAAATCTCAACAAGTTGGAGTTGATTGTTTTGAAACGTTTAGTCCAGTTGTTAAACCTGCTACTATTCGTACGGTTCTCACTATTGCTACATCACGATCTTGGCCCATACATAAACTAGATGTCAAGAATGCTTTTCTTCATGGTGATCTAACCGAGACAGTCTATATGCATCGCCTCCAGGATTTGTTGACTCCCGATCACCCAGACACGTATGTAGATTACGTAGATCTCTATGGCCTCAAGCAGTGCTCCCGGCATGGTTTCGTAGATTTGCCAAGTTCATCACAAGTTGTGGTTTCCGCGGTAGTGTATGTGATCCCTCACTTTTTGTTTATCAATCGGGATCCAAAGCAGTAGGCATACTTACTTTTATATGTTGATGACATTATTTTGACCGCATCTACCGATGCTCTCCTATGCCGCTTCATTGATTTGATGAAAGAGAGTTTGCTATGTCCCGACCTTGGTCCACTACATCATTTTCTCGGGCATCACGGCTTACTCGTTCATCCTCTGGATTATTTTTGTCTCGAGTCATTATATGCACAGACATCATCGCGCGTGCCTCCATGACAAAATGTAATCTAGTGGCTACTCCGGTCGACACTGCATTCCAAGCTCACCGCTGACTCCGGTCCAAACTTTTTTCGGATCCTACTCTATACGTGGTTTCAGCAGTGCTCTTCAAGACTTCACTTTTACTCGGCCGGACATCGTATGATTCCGGCAGGTATGTCTATTTATGCATGACCTCGTGAGCCTCACATGCATGCCCTCAAGCGAATCCTTCGCTATCTTTAGGGCACTATCAACCACGGACTGCTTCTCTTGTTTTTCCACTATTTCGCTTAACAAAGATACTGACGCTGATCAAGGTCATTCCCGACTCTCGACGATCGACATCCGCTTTTGTGTTTTTCTTGGTGATGATCTCATCTCCCGGTCATCCAAGCGACAAGCAACGATCTCTCGATCCAAAGGTCAAGAGGAATACTGTGGAGTAGCAAATGCGATTCCGAGACAACATGGCTTCACAACCTTCTTCTAGATCTCCATCTACCTCTACGACGTGCTACCATTGTTTTTGTGACAATGTAAGTGCGATATATATGTCCTGAGATCCTGCTCAACATCGCCGCACCAAACATGTGGAGATTGATATACATTTTGTTCGTGAACGAGTCCGTATTGGTGCCATTCAAGTCTTACACGTCCCCTCCGAGAACCGCAGATGTCGACATCTTCACCAAGGGGCTTCCTCGGGCCGATTATTTATTCGTTTTTCGTTTCTAGTCTTAGCGTTTGTTCCTCTCCGCTCGGACTAAGGGGTGTAATAGATATTATATTATCCTGTTGCCTTATTTTCCGTTTGGAGATTATCTCCCTTTACTTTGGTTGTAATGACAAAAGATATTATGAAGGTTTTATATATATTGGTCCTGGGAAGAACATTTCTCTTCAAGGAAGTTATCATCAAATCCAAGAAATCAGTTAGTTGACGTGTATACGTTGGGATCGAATTCATGGGAAAGTAGCTGCCAAACCGTGAGTTACAAATTTCCTGATAGGCGATTTAACCGGGATTCTTGTTCATGGAGCCTTTCACTGGTTTGGCGAGGCGCGTGAGAGAAACCCACCCAAGTTAATAATTTCTATGGACATCGCAATGAGAAATTCACTTAACCGCAACTTCCGAAGAACTCTTTACTCTTAGAGAAAAAGCACGCGTCGATGACCATTGAGTTTTGGAAGGGGGCGTCTGTTTACTTGTTGTGGTTCATGGGGTTTGTTTCGAAGTTTGGATGATGCAAGATTACGGAGTTCTAGAATTTTGGACTCGAAGATATATTATTGAGCATTTTTTTTTGCTCGGTAAATAAAAAGATATATTAAGAAGAAGGCAAAATTTACACAGCTGCGACGCAGATAAGCCACCAAACAAAGGGAATAGTTGTTCGGGTGTCAGCCAACTATACTTTGGGACTAGTGCGGTCTTTCAAAAATGGCCAGATTCTATTGAAGAATGACAATAGGTTAGTTATATATGACCCAAAGCACTTAACCGGTAGAGAACCCAAGATATTTAGTAGTTTACTGAAAGAAAAAAAATAAAAAAAACAAAAATTTAGTAGTTTACTGCTATATGAAACGACAATTTATGTGGAAAGCCTACCTAGTTTCACTCATCTTTGCTTTTACTAAAATCCCCATGCATTTGATAGTCCCAGTGGGAACTAAAGTTCAACTCCGATCATATCCGCTGGCCAAGGAGGCAAGAACTTGCTACTTGCTTTTCTTTTTTCTTTTCCTTTTCAACCACAAACAAAGGCAAGAAGTTACTAGATCAGTAGACCGTCAGAACTTGCAATGTGACAACACTACTTTATAGCTCTAGTACAATCTTTATTGTCTTCATCTGGCTTGTTAGGCACTAATATTATTTTCTTTGGACCACGATTTCCCCATGCGTCATCATCATACCTGGCTCCCCCGATTCCCTAACGTACACGTTATTAAATGTACCTTCATGCATGCGATTTACTATAGGACCACGTACGAATAATCCTGCGTATATATCTGATCAATGAGAACTAAGAAAACCGTCAATACTATAGTGATCTTAAGCAAGTTTGGCATGAAGAAATGGTCCAATGCAGCATGAGGATTACTGTTAATCCAATAAAAACAGAACGAGTTCAACACTTCAACTTCTACTAGCATGGAATTTTCAACACATAACTCAACTCAAGTCAAGCTACGCTTTCATGCATGGAATCAAACTGGAAAACATTGAGCAGTCATTGTAGAGGTATTAGCTATCAGCTATATATCGGTGTGCAATTGTTCAGGACTCGAGCTTCATATTCGATAGCATTGACGAACAACTTTGACGAGTTTCCTCGATTCGGAAGAATGGTTCCTCCGACACGGGTTTACTCGCCCAAAAACACCCTCACCGAGTGCTGGCAACAATCAAACAACTTTGCAGTTGAACCGAGAAGAGTTATATGAGGCATGATTGCCGCAGATGTGGTACCAAGATTAACGGCGGATATCATTCGGTGATTTAACGGTGAAAAAAATAACGAAGGATTTAAACTTGGATGCTTCCCGATATAAATTAAAAAAAGAAAGAAAAAGATTTGAAAATGGGTAGGAAACTGTTTACATCATGATTTATTTTTGTATTTGGGTCATTTAAACAAAGATCAAAATCCGGATGTCTTTTCACCCGAAATTCGTTGATTTTTGGTCTTTTAAACAAATTTTGTGATTCTTTTACTACTTAGTCCATTATACATTTTATTGGTTTCTTTCGAGAAAATGATAATTATATTCGGTTGATGTAGCTTAGAGAGAGACCTTTCGAGCCTCCTTCTTTTGACTTAATGTAAAAATGGTATTGTGGATTTGTTTTCTGATCGGTTCATATTGTGGATCTGTTTTTTTCTACCAGAAGTTTGTGGCCACTTGTTTAGTGCTCAAATAGTGGAACTGACGTGATGAATATAATTACCTTCAAGTTTGACCTACCAACCAGCTTTAACTAATAGATAGATGTATTTTAAAGACCAAAACATTGAATACATTCACAAAAGAATAAATAAATTAAGATTTGCAAATGTGATCGAATGCGAGGGTGAAGTTTCTATTAGAAACATAACAAAACCCATCTATCCGTCATTGAGCAGACTTGTGTAAATACTAATCAGGTGGGAACGTCTGCTCATTTATTTACTTTCTCTGACTTGGTGCGAACTGTTTGGTTTGGTATTTGTATTGCAATGCTGAGTTATAATGAAAATATTTTTACTAGGATTAAATTTTGGTTCTCTTATGAGTTATGGGATGGGAAAATAAATATTCAATATCATATGTTGGAAGATTTGGAATCACGAAAATGAGGTCAACTTTAATAAAGGTAACTAGACCATTTGGAATGCATAAAAGGAATCCAATTTTTTTTAGAAGAATGGAAGAGACACTATAAAATAGCGGTGTCCGAAAGAAGGAAGAGCAGATGTAACAGACATCAAAACAAGGAGGTTTTGGAAGAAATAAAACACGAAATGTTCTTTGTTGATGCTTCTTATGATGAAGAGGATGGATCTTATAGGATTGAGATAATTTACTGGTTAAACAACAATATTGTTGATATTTGTTTCTTTTCGGGATCTACAACAGGACCTAGCTATACAGAGAACAGTTTAATGGGCGAAGAATCCGAATATTAACATCATAAGGATCAGAACCTATTGCAAAGATACGATAAACTTTTTGAACAGCACACCATCAGCTTGTGATTGGAGAACAAAAACTATTCTAGAGGATGTGCCAACCTTTTTTTGTAATAATTTTATAAGGACTCTACGGACAGCGGATAAGCAAGCGAGATGGAGTCGGATAAAAAAGAAATCGTATAAGGCACGCCTTCTTTCAGACGCTGATTATATATATGACCGTCTAGAAGACACACACAAGTATTAGTTCCCCTGTTCAAGTCCACTATTTCATAGCCCCCAATATAAGTGTATGTAATAAATGCAACTAATACCGATGCCTACCCTCACACGTTGATAAAGATACCCACGCCTCACTATATTTGATTATAGTCTGTGTTGGCGACTACCACCTTGTTTGTTTCTTCTTGACTCATCTAAGTCGTCTTAATCCGACTCGTTTAGATTTGACTGATATCATCTGTTCTATATGGATCTGACTCAATATGTTTTTTTTTGTTGTCAGATTTGACTCTTCTGACTAAAAAATATTTGAGTCCGTGATTTGGTCCCATGAGTCAAGGATATTTAATTCTCAGATGGGTCCGAATCAGGGGTTAGGTTTAAGTCAGATTACGAGACAGATGTGACTCAAGATAAAAACAAACAAACGATGAGACATCTATCTCGCGCCGAATCTGAGACCGAGTCAGATTGAGATGCCGAGTCAGCAGAAAACAAACGCATCCTACATCTGGTCCCAAACCCTGGAATCTCAGATTATAATTGATTTGATCCCAGCAACTACAGTTGATTCCGAGACAAATTTGGTTATAGTTTGGGAATATAGTTGAACAATCTAAGAGCGTCCACAATAGACGAGTAAAAGGTGGAGTATAACCATATTTGGTTGGTGAGAGAATGTGTTTCAGAGTAAATTTGGTCGATAGGGTGGAGTAAAACTGATTATAGTCGAGCGGAAATTTAAATTACGCATGGCACCGTGCATAAATGGTATCTACGTTTGAATTGGGGCACAACTTAAAAATCCGTTCGACAAACAGGCGGAACTTAAAAGCACGCTCCAGACGGGCGCAATTTAAAAATCCGCATGCGGAGATTTTATCCGCGCCTGTCACTCAAGCGCAACTTTACGCTTTCGTCCAGTAACAAACTTAAATTAAAACTCCGCACCATAATAGACGTATATTAAAAGTACACCCCACTGAAGCGCCGAATTATATGTGCGCCCGACTGCTAGACGTAGATTAAAATTACGCCCTATTTCAGGCGCAAATTAAAATTACTAAATTTTACTCCACCACCGAAGCGTGCAACCCCGAATATAACCAAATTTCTTAGTTTTTAGTTTTGTTATAGTATGGTCGCACGATTATGGACGCTCTAAAGGCTTTCGTTTTGGCATGATAACCCCATACATACAAATCCCGAACGATATAACATTGTGATGATAAAAGTACTGGTGCTCAAGATTGAAACTCAATTTCCAGCCTAGGACCACCCGAAGATCATCTCATACAAAATAGCAAGGGTTTGTTTCATTTACCGTTCATTTGAAAATTTTTGTTGGTAAAATATTTAGGAGTATTTGAATTAAATGGAAGTTTTCTTTTAATTTTAATCAGCATCATTAAATGTAAGGTGATCATTTAAAAAAACAATAATGATTGGTATTTATCTCCATTCAAAAGTAAAAATGATTGAATTTTATCCACACAAATAAAAAGAAGAGTAAAACAGTAAATTCCCTGACACAGTCTCTGGTCTTCGCAGTAATTGAATCCAAAAGCAGGGGTAAACAAATCATCTACTTTACTTTTACTTTTTGTTGGAAATCAGAAAGAAAATGACATATGCATCGGTCATCAAACCAACGATCCAGCTTTTACACCAGTTACCAAAGCTTATTCTTATCCGTCAGATTAAAGGTGATAAACTTAACCATGGTTAGTCAAAAAGGGTTCAAATAGTTAGTTTAGTTAGTTAAAAACATCTGGTTCTTCTGTATTTTACAGACAGTGAGAAGAGAAAAAAGGAGAGGAGGGTTTTTGAGTTTTCGAGTTTCTCAATGGTATATTCTTAATCTGATCTTGTTTGTGATTCTTACTGAAATTCAACTCTTTCTCAATCTTGGGTTCTTCTCAGATTTCAGTTTAAGTTTGTATAACTGTAGATTCAGATTCATCTTACGTCATCGTTTTTGAGGTTCACAATCATCAAAGGTTGAATCTTTTTGGTTTGTAGCTGATGTAGAGACCAGATAAACAAGTAAGGGCTTCAGCTTTTTGTGTTTTTTTTTTTTAGATCTCGGAGGAATTGTAATTTTTTTATTTTTGGTTTGTAAAAGTGAAAAATGACATCTGTAGATCCAATGGGGTTGTTTAGTTTCAGTGTTAAAGTTGTTTAAAATTTCTAGTTGTAATCATGTTGATTCAAAAGTGGAAGTTCAAGAAATTTGTACAGTTCAACAAGGTTGAAACCCTAGATTAGTATGTTGTTGGCTGTATTCAAAAAATGTCTGATTTTCTTGAGGAGGTGTTGGAGTTAGTGTTTGATTTCCTAACAACACACCAAGACAGGAATGCTGTTTCTCTTGTTTGTAAGTCATGGTTTAGAGTTGAGAGATGGAGTAGGGAAAGAGTTTTTATTGGAAATTGTTACGCCATTACTCCAGAAAGATTGATTACTAGGTTTCCGAGAGTTAAGGCTCTTACATTGAAAGGGAAACCTCATTTTGCTGATTTTAATTTGGTTCCTCATGATTGGGGAGGTTTTGTATATCCATGGATTGAGGCTATGGCTAAGAGTTATCCAGGGCTTGAGGAGCTTCGGTTGAAGAGAATGGTTGTCTCCGATGATAGCCTTGAGTTGTTATCTCGTTCGTTCCCCAATTTCAAGTCGCTTGTACTTGTCACTTGTGAAGGGTTTACTACGGATGGCCTCGCTGCTATTGCTGCTAACTGCAGGTAAAATATCTCCTTGGTACTTGTCTTGGTTCTGTATTAAATTAAACATGTATGTTATTGCTTAGTGCTCATGAATGTTGTCTTCTTGAATGTTCTGTTATGGAATCTGTGTTAAAAATACTAATTCATTTGCACATCAGTCCAAGTCTCCGGTTCCTGTTGTTTTGTTTGAATTTTGAACTTTAGGAATGGGTACCGCAAAATCCATCAATTAGACAGCTGTAAGGTTGATGCCAAGTTGTTGAATGTTACATCCTTGAATGTCAATCATTATGATATGAGAGTAGAATCTAGATAGATACAGAGAAATACACCAGAGTTCTTACTTTGGTATGGTTATGAAGATGATTCGCTTCTAGTGATGTGTTAATTACAAGTTACAAGAAGAGCCCTCACAGGGGAACCAAGAGCTTCCTGGATTTAACAATCCATTTACTTAATCGAGGTGTTTGGCTGAATGGGCTAAGTTATGTAATTGCTTCTAAAGGGATCGATTGTATCTCTATCTTCAAAAGGGTTCACAATTATTTTTTTATTAAGCTCCACCCACTTCATCTAAGCAACATGTGCCAACAAAGCAGACTTAAAGCTGTAACTTGGTCTTGATAGTTATCAACTATCTAATCTAAAGGAAGCGGATTCCTAGGTTTTAGGGGAACTTAAGCTTGTTTTTCAGCTAGCCTCTTCTCTTGATTCCTCGTTTAAACTGTAGTCACATCCATATATGAAACTAGAGGTGAAAATCTCATCCAGATTGTGGTTCTTAACGAGCTGAACTATGTGAAAACACGTTGTTTTTTTTGTTCTCTCAATATTGTTTCCTCTATGTAGTATCATTTTTGGGTGTTCTGTTATAGATATGGCAGTCACACTATGCATCTGTTCATGCACAATATTTGTTGTAAACTGCTTATAACTCATATGCTCTGCGTTTGCTTTGTATTATGGTAAAGGTTCCTTAGTTGTTAAAACTTGATTCTCAAGGTTTATGGCTAAACTGTATTTCTTAGAAAATACAAGTTGGAGAGCGATAATTCTGTTCTAATGCCGTGCTTTATTTATATAGGGTTCTTAGAGAGCTGGACTTGCAAGAAAATGAAGTTGATGATCAAAGGGGCCACTGGCTGAGCTGTTTTCCACAAACATGCACTTCTCTTGTCTCTTTAAATTTTGCATGTCTAAAAGGAGAGGTTAATTTAGGAGCCCTTGAGAGGCTTGTGGCCAGATGCCCGAACTTAAGAAGTCTGAAGCTAAACCGCTCAGTTCCCCTTGAGATGCTCCAGAGAATCCTAAATCTTGCTCCTCATCTCGTGGACTTGGGCACTGGTTCGTACATCGATGAACCTGAGTCCGAGACCTACGAGAAATTTTCGAAGGCCGTCATCAAATGTAAATCTGTCAGGAGTTTATCAGGGTTTTTAGAGGTTGCTCCTGCCTGCTTACCTGCTATGTATTCCATTTGCTCAAACCTGACTTCCTTGAACTTGAGCTATGCACCAGGAATTAAGGGTACTGAGCTCATCGGAATAATTCTTCGCTGCAACAAACTTCAACGACTATGGGTCGGATCTCTTAACATACTTTTGTTAATCTTATCCTTGATTTCTCTTTATTATAATTGATGATTAAAGTTTTCAATTCATATGCAGATATTGGATTGTATTGGAGATAAAGGGTTAGAAGTTGTGGCTTTTATTTGTAAAGAGCTACAGGAGTTGAGGGTGTTTCCATCGCTTCATGGTGCAGAGAATGCATGTGTAACGGAACATGGGCTGGTTGCTTTATCCATGGGTTGTCCAATGCTTAATTCATTGCTATACTTCTGTCATCAGATGACAAATGCTGCCCTCATAACTGTGGCTAAGAACTGCCCCAATTTCGTTCGCTTCAGATTATGCATCCTTGACCCCAAAAAGCCTGACCATGTCACGTTACAGCCGCTAGATGAAGGCTTTGGAGCAATTGTTGAGTCTTGCAAGGGGCTCAGACGATTGTCACTTTCTGGTCTTTTGACCGACAGGGTTTTCATGTACATCGGGATGTATGGGGAACAATTAGAGATGCTTTCTGTTGCATTTGCTGGGGATAGTGATAAGGGAATGCTTTATGTGTTGAATGGGTGTAGGAAACTCCGGAAGTTGGAAATCAGGGATAGTCCGTTTGGTGATATGGCGCTTCTGAGAAACATGGGAAAGTATGAAGCAATGCGATCCCTTTGGATGTCATCTTGCGATGTTACTCTCAGAGGCTGCAAGACTCTTGCGAACACGATGACGAAGCTCAATGTGGAAATCATGAATGAAAGTCAGGAGAAACTTAGTGATAGTCAGAAGGTAGATAAGATGTATGTATACCGATCCCTAGATGGACCTCGAAGGGATGCTCCCGACTTTGTTTGGACCTTGTGAGTGAACTGGTGACATCGCTGCCTTGTGTTAGGTACGTACTTTATGGCTTTGTAGGATTTTACGTCTTTCAAATGTTTTTCTCTGAACTTTTTCTCCTATGACCAATGGAAAGTTATGTTTGTTGTATTCAGTTATTAAATATTGTCTAATAGTTCGTACTATACATTATGAAAATATTCTGGTTATGATTTATGTATATTTGCATAGATGATTACGATTCTTGTCATCTGTTCTATACAGAATGTTTGCCTGCAAGGGAGTTTCCAACGTTTTAGTATAAGTTGGATGCTTCCCTATTGGCTAAGAGGATAAACGACTGACATGTGGAATGCTGTTAAGAGCTTTAGTTTATAGTATTACATTTCTAGACAAACATAGAATGTGAAAATAAACTGAAAATTGGTTTGGACGTAGTGTTATTCGTCTGACACAGTACACACATTAAAACACATATAGGAGCACTGAACTTAGTAGCGTATTTATTGAAAGAAATGGAGAAACCAGCCTCCTGTAGGATAGAGCAGATATAAATCAAAGCTCGGACTATAACAAACAGTCCAACGCGCAACAGCAACAGAGTACAGCAGCACTGTAAAAGTGGTAGATATAACACAAGCCTTAGTTAGAATGACAGAAACAGAACTTGTGGAAAGTTAGAAGGGCGAAGGGTATCTACCATCCTTTTAGAAAAGGGCAGCAGCCTGAGTCATCATCTTCCTGGACCTGTTGGTAGGGCTGTTGAGGTGGTGGACCACCATCATTGAAGTATCCCTGAAATCCAGGTGGTGGTGGTACTGGAGATGCTGGTGGTGGATAAATTGGTTCATACCCTGCATTTCAGATACGAAAAGAAACTTGTTAAATCTGAGAAGCCCGTGATAATGAAGCTGTTAGTGGAACTAAACCCTCCAAGGGTATGATCATGATAATACCAGGTGGTGGTGGTACCGGAGGATATGATTCTGGTGGTGGATAACTTGGTGGGAACCCTGCATTTCAGACACAAAAATATACAGTTGTTAAATCTGAGAACCCCATGAATAGTGGAACTAAACCTAGAGGGGATGATCATGATAATACCAGGTCGTGGGTAGGCATCATCTAACTCCTCAACAACGGTAACCTCCTTATAACTCATTTTTTCTGCTGAATTGATCGACTTCAAATTGCAGAGATCAACAGAGAATTAGCCTTAGAAATGATACTAGCGAGTTCAAGAGTAGTTGATACATGGTGTGTAGAACTGTAGACCATTTGGTAAGACTTGATATAGGAAGTGAGATGGTCTAAATCGAGAAAGCTGTTGTAGTACAAGTGATTTTGCAGTGGGTTGGTGTATGCATGCAATACCCACCCACCAGTCTTGTCAATTTTTTACTGATTGGATGTTAGCATATGCTTCTTTCTTTTAAGCTAATGAGATCGGTGCACTTACCGAAATCCCATGGCCCTTTCTCCATACTCGCATTCCACCACCAGTAAAAATGAACATTCACGTTAAGAGTGAGAGGAGAGTAAGACATGAATGCCGTTGTTTGGTTGTCATCCTGCAAAGTAACTCTCAGAGGCCTGCAAGACGCTTAGAGTTAGAACTACTAGGGTTTTGGTTATTGACAGAACTTTTAAGAGAAGAAGAGAAGAAGAGAACCTTTTGGTTTATTATAAAACTTATGTGTATATGAAACGGTTTTACAAGATACATATTTATACAAAGTCTTCCTTGAACTACAAGGTAAGATAGTTTCCAAACTTAAACCAATTTCCTAAGATACAAAGACTTGGTTAACAAGAGAAACGTGTGTTATTTCACACACGTATTATATGCCTTAACACCCTCCCGCAAGCGTAACGGGTGATCTTGCACCGTTAGCTTGAATCTTAAGAGAGAAAACCGATCCTTAGACAAAGGTTTTGTGAAGATATCTGCCGATTTGATCCTTAGAAGATACAAACCTAACATCAAGAAGCTTCAAGGCAACTTGATCACGAACAAAATGATAATCAATCTCAATGTATTTCGTTTCTTGCATGAAATATAGGATTAATAAAGAAGATAAGTTGCACCAAGGTTGTCACACCATAGAACCGGAGGTGATTGAGTAGAAACACGAAGTTCCGAGAGAAGTGATTGAATCCACATAATTTTCACAGTAGCAATAGCAAGACCTCTATATTCCGCTTCGGTGCTAGAACGTGACACCTTTTTTCTGTTTACGAGCACTCCAAGAGATAATATTACCACCTAAAAATACACAATAACCTTTGGTTGAACGTCGATCTTCAAGAGAGCCATCAATCCGAGTCAAGATATGCACCGAAAGATAAGCGTAGAGAAGGAGATGGTCGAAGAAGTATACCAAAAGTAGACGTTTCTTTAAGATAACGAAGTATGCGCTTTACTAAGCTTGATGAAACACAGTAGGTGCATGCATAAATTGACAAACCTTATTAACAAAGATATGCCAAATCCGGACGAGTAAAAGTCAAATATTGTAAGGCTCCAACAATACTACGATATTGTAGCATCGATTAATAAAGCATCTGCGATCAAGATACGTCCCTGTAAGTACTAAGCGGTGTTTGAATAGGCTTAACACCATCCATTTTTGCACGAATAAGAAGATCATGAGCATACCTTTGCTGAGAAAGAAACAATCCTGAGGGTGTACGAACTGCTTCAATTCCAAGAAAATAGGACAAGAAGCCAAGATCTTTAATTGCGAATTCTTGTTGTAAACGATCAAGAATAGACTTAATACCAATGTAATTAGAACCCGTGACAATAATGTCATCCACATAGACTAGCAAATAAATAGTACCATGAGAACCTTTGTAAATGAACAAAGACGAGTCACACTTCAAGTGACAAAACCAATTTGCGGCAAAAAGTACTAAGCCTGTGATACCACGCACGAGGAGCTTGTTTGAGACCATAAAGAGAACGATGTAACTTGCGTAGACATGAGTAGGAAATCGAGGATCCACATAGCCGTGTGGTGTTTCATATATACTTCTTCTTGAAGCTCTCCATGTAAAAAGGCATTCTCGCACATCAAGTTGGTGAATAGGCCAATTAGAAGATAAAGCCAATGTAAGAATAATACGTATAGTACACGGTTTAACAACCGGACTAAACGTTTCAGAATAATCAATACCCTCTTGCTGATTATAACCTTTTGCAACCAATCTTGACTTTCGACGTGCAATCGTACCATCAGGATTACGTTTAATACGAAATACCCATTTGCATCCAATAACATTCATAGAAGAATCATATGGTACTAACGACCACGTACCATTTCTAAGTAAAGCATTAATCTCATCATCAGAAGACATACGCCATTTGGGATCTTTGTGAGCCTGTGAAATACAAGTGGGCTCAAGAAGAGAGTCACATACCAAAGCATATTTCGAATTTGGTTTAAAAACACCATCTTTGGCTCTTGTCACCATCGGATGAGTGACAACAGTAGAAGCAGGACCAGATGGATTAGCCGATGCACTGGATACGGAAGTTGCCGATGAAGCACTATCAGAGACGGGAGCTTGAGACTGCAGATGAGTGATTGGCGAAGAAGAATCGTGTACCGGGTCCGACAGTTAACAATTGAGACTGCCGATTTGTTGGGGTCAGAGGATGAGAAGGTGAATGCCTGTCGGGTGAAACCGACGCACGAATGATTGGAGGTGTCGATCGTGTGGGCCGAGGAAGAGTAGCATCGAACTGAAGTTGATTGTCCAATGATTGGTGTCTTTGTCGGTGATGGTGTAAGGCGGCTGTGATGAAGACGTAGCAGAGATGGGGGAGCAATGGACCGAGAGCGAGTAGATAAAGCCGGAGGTAAAGAAAAACTCAAGGGGGTAGAAATGGTTACCCGTGAAGGAGTCGACACAGGAGAAGGATGTGATGTAGTGGCGAAAGGAAAAGTGGTCTCATCAAAAACAACATGACGACTAACATATACCCGTCCCGTAGGGATATGAAGACATTTGTAGCCTTTTTGAGATGGACTATAACCAATAAAAACACAGGGAGAAGAAAGTGACTCCATCTTATGAGACCGATATGGACGTAGGTAAGGATAACACAAACAACCAAATACGCGAAGCAAAGCATAATCTGGTGGGAGACCAAAAAGAACCTCATACGGAGAAGAATTATTAATAGAAGTAGATTTTAACACGGTTCATTAGAAAACAAGCGGTGTAAAAAGAGTCATACCAATAGGAGGATGGAAAAAAAGCCATACTAAGAATTGTAAGACCAGTTTCACGAATGTGACGATGACGTCGTTCCACTAAACCATTTTGTTGAAGTATGCGGACATGAAAATCGATGAAAAATACCAAGTTCTTTGAAGGTGCGGAGTAAGTTTACGATACTCAAGTGCATTATCAGATTGAAAAATTTTGATTTTTTCGATTAAAAAGATTTTCAACATGCTTTTGAAACAAAAAGAATATAGAAAATACATCAGATTTCTGAGACATAGGAAACATCCAAGTAAAACGACTAAAGGCATCAATAAATATGACATAATATTTGTATCCTTCATTAGACAAAATATGAGAAGGTCCCCAAACATCAGAGACAATTAAATCTAATGGATTCAAATAAGTAGTTTTACTAGAATTAAAAGGTAATTTATGACTCCTTTGTTCATGACAAGAAGAACAAAACTTGAAAATCTGACTAGAAACTGGAAGCGAAAACTGAGAAACAACTTTACGCACTGTGCGCATCATTGGATGTCCTAATCTAGAGTGCCAATCTTGTAAGGTAGCACGCTCCCCTATGTAGGCTTTAGAAGATTGAAACGAAGCATCGAGTTGATAGAGACCACCCCTCCTACTGCGCAAGAAGAACCTTCCCGTACATCGATCCTTCACAAGACAAAAGTTGGATGAAATTCAAATAAGACATTATTATCAGTGGTAAACCGAGAAACAGACAATAGATTATGTGAAATCTTTGGTGCATGAAGAACATTACGAAGATGCAACTTACGGTTGGGAGTTCCCAAAAAAGAAGATCCAACATTAGAAATTGGAATAGAAGAACCATTACCCATTTGAATTTGATCAGGACCAGTGTATTCATTGGAAAATTGAAGACGAGAAAGATCATTCGTTATATGATCTGTAGCACCACTATCAGGAGTCCATGGAGGAGTAGGCAACAAACCAGTTTGAGCAGCATAAGCACGAGGAGCAGAGGTTGGTGGCTGACGTCGAGGAGGACGAAAACTGCGATCAAAACGATTCCAGCAATCGTTAGCTTCATGATTCTTCCGTCCACATAACTGACAGGGTAGCCGAGTTTCTTGACGAGGATTGTTGGTCTGAGACGGAACTGGGCCGAGCAGAGAGCCTTGGTTTTGGTGGCGAGCTGGGCTTTGTAGAGAAGGTTGATTCTGGGCCGAAGGTGCACTGGACCGAAAAGAAGAACGAGATGAGTTTGGAGCAGACGAACGAGCTGTGCTGGGCGCTGCGATGTTGGCAACAGGCTGAGAATTCAGCAGCTTTGCTTGGTTTTCAATGCGAAGTTCAAACGTAAGGAGATAGGTGATGAAATCCTCTAGTTTCATAGCTCCCATGGAGGTTGTAAGAGAAGTAACAATGGCATCATATGCGGTATCCAAGCCAGCAAGGATGCAGTGACGTAACTCGAGACGGGAGTGACAATAGTATCGCAGCGAGGCAGCCGAGACGGTCGACGATGTTGCGAGCTCGATCAATGTAATCTCTCATAGATAGAGATCCTTTCCTTAAAGCCCTAAGCTCACATTGCAAGTGATGAATATGCGCATCGATTTTGAGGCAAAAAGAGATTCCGTGGAGGACCAAACAAAGATGAGAACTTGTGAGACGATGAACTTGACGAAGAATGTTAGGGTTAGCGAAGAGAAGATCCAGCCAAGAAGAATACGGTCTTGCTTAAGCCAAGAAGCATACGCTGGATTTGGGTCTTCACTGTTGGGAAGAGTTGGAGATGGACACGGATTGGTGCCGGTAACAAAGCCGTCGAGTTCATAACCTTGGAGATATGGGAGAAACTGTGCACGCCATAGAGAATAGTTTGTGTCATCAAGTTTGACAAAATGATGATGTGATGAGGTTGCGAAAAACGGAAGAAGCCATCATTGATTGAGATGAGTTGATGACAAAGTGGAAATAACGAGAACTTGTAGAGGCAGCGGTAGACATGAGGATCAACTAGGATGATACCAAGTTAGAACTACTAGGGTTTTGGTTATTGACAGAACTTTTAAGAGAAGAAGAGAAGAAGAGAACCTTTTGGTTTATTATAAAACTTATGTGTATATGAAACGGTTTTACAAGATACATATTTATACAAAGTCTTCCTTGAACTACAAGGTAAGATAGTTTCCAAACTTAAACCAATTTCCTAAGATACAAAGACTTGGTTAACAAGAGAAACGTGTGTTATTTCACACACGTATTATATGCCTTAACACTTAGTACAACAACCAAATTTATGAAGAAATATCGTAGTCTTTGTATATTCTACCATAACAACAACCAAAGCACCCATTAGTACAACAACACTCATGTTCTTCCATCACGTCTGCAAGATATAAGGGTCGCCAAGGTATTTCCTGTTTCAATGGGACGCGAGTCTCATCAGAACTCATTCTCTCCAACTAAAGATTACGCTTGTATCCACTTAATATTCTAGATATATATACATATAGTGTCAATGCAAAGACTAGTAGTTAAATAAAGTGACTGAAGTATAATTTTTTTTTTTTTTTTTTTTTTGGATCGGTAAATATGACTAAAGTATTAATTTTAAAATCAAGCTGTCAAGGTCTTGCTCAACTGGTGCAAGAATGCTGCTCTGACAAAGTGCACATTGAGCTGGAGCATACTCGAGTAATCTATTAGTTACCTCATGCGATTGGAATCTTACATTTGGCCCACATATATGCCTGGTTATCAGAAACACCAAACCTTGAGAGAGTACTAATGGCATATGGAGATTTACTAATTGCAGCAAAAATAATAATGTTCATTTATCAAGAAGATTGACAAAACTTGATGACACCACAAATGCAAATATTACCAAAGAGGAGACTGTAAAAGAACACCTCTGAGATGTTAATCACCTCTCAGATCTATTTGAAATCTTACGTTCAAATACCGCCCCACATGCATCCAACCTCTCGGAATGAAACTGTCCAACTTCATAAACCATAGGAAGCCATTATCTAATCACGTCATAGCAATTTGTTTGCACCCATAAATATTTCCGGATACTAAACACGATGATTTTGGTATGTTGATGAAAACAGGGTTAAAAACATCAAATTGCATAAAGATGAGAGGCACGAATTTAACATGGTTCGGCATGGTTTGCCTACGTTCACGGACAAATCCCCTTGGGGAGAAATATTTTATTGATATTTCAATTACAATGTATTTCTTTCTCTATTTTCTACCCCTCTCCAGCTCCCCTTTTTCTCCTTCCATTTATACAATTCTGAATATAAATGATATTTACTTCCGCTTGAATTAATTCGCATGAAACTGCTCATTCATGTCACCAGAATTAATTCGCATGAAACTGCTCATTCATGCCTTCTGGATTAATTCGCATGAAACTGCTCATTCATGCCTCCAGAATTAATTATACATGCTGGCAGACTGGATTGACTGGCTGACGTGCATAATGGCTGGCAGCACGGGTAGAGACTGGTTGGCAATGCGATAGAGTATTTAGCTGGGAATTGGTTGGCGGCACCGCTGGCATCATGAGTGGAAACTGCATGGCAGCACCATCGGTAACACGACCTTGACATCGACTGATGGTTGACTTTGACCGTTGACCGGTTGTTCACTTTGACCATTGACCAGGCGTTGACTTTATGTAATACTGGGCAGGCTGGTAAGCTGCTTCGGTTGACTGTTTAGCCGGCTTGGATGAGGGCCAATAGATGACTCAAGTACCAATTTGGCCCATTATGTGGCATTTTTACTTATGGTACAAACATCGCCCCCTCTTAACCTCCAACTTGTTGGGGGTTAAGAATTTTTCGTTTTCCTTAGTCAATGACAAAACTCGCCCCAAGTGTGGATTATTGATGTTGAGGTGATTGGCAACCTTCTCTTGCTGTTTGCGGAAGTCAAGACGCCCCCAAGACTAAATTTCTGTTGTTCAAGCGAAAAGAAAACTGCCTTCGTTATTTGTGGAAATCGTAATCCAGTCGCCCCCAAGTGAGGCTATTTTGTTTGGAGGAAAACAGTTGAGTATGAAGCACTGTTGTATGAAAAACAAACAGGACTGAAGGATGATCTCGATTTCCAACGAAAGCGTGATATCGGGAGCGGAGTGTTGAAAGTGAGTTGTAATTGTTGATGAAAACTAGACCGTGGTAGTTGTGTGGAACTAAAGTAGTAACTGTTGTTTGGAAAAGATGATCTATATTTGACGTCACTCGGCTGGAATCTGTTAGTATTAAGCTGCTGTCAATTACGGCCTGGGCCGCGGTAGTTGCGAGCGAAAGGGTGTGACCCTTTAGTAGTTGAGATGGTAACAGACTTTGTGTGTTGTTGGACTTCCAATGGTCTTGATTGTGCTACTGGATGTGACATCGATCTTTATATGTCTTTAGTAGTTATATGAATTAGGATAGCAGCAACGATGTCGACTAGATCACAATAGTTGCTGCGGAACTGGATTGCAATGATTGCGGTAAACTGGATCGCGACGGCCAACAAAACTGTCTTCTCTAGTATTGAGGAAAACTGGGTTACAACAACTTCGAGCAAAGTTGGTCGCAGCAGAGGCGCGATCAACACTGGGCAGGAGCTGCGAACATACCTAGACCGCAGCAGCCTTCGAAATGCATCGCGGCAACAACGAGCAAAGTTGCACTACATCACCGCGAAAGCACTGGATCAAATGCAGATGCGATCATCTCGATCAGAAGTTTGCGATCATCTGGACCGCAACCGCAATGAGCAAAGATGCACTTCTGCCACTTGCAATCACCGATCTGCAGAGATGCGAACATACTGCTTGATCGCAATGCTTTATCACCGGATCAAGGACCGGCGGCGAGCAGATCGCACCGCAAAGCGCTACGATCACTGGATCTGCAGAGCTACGAACAGAAGCCGGGACTACACGGCACCGGGATCACTGGATCGGCAACCGCAACGAGCAAAGCCGCACCGTTAGGCCAGTGCGATCACTGGACTGGCAGCAGAGCTACTGAACAGAGCCGACGGGCAGGTAAATGCGATCACCGGACCGCAAAACAATGAGCAAAGCTGCACCGCAACAATCGCGATCACCGATGTAGGAGATGCGAACATACGGGACATCGCCAGCCGATCACCGGATTGCGAATAACGAGCAAAATTATTACCAGAAAGAAATGCGATCAGCTGATGCAGAGCTACGAACGGAGAGCCTAGATCAGCGTCCGATCACCGGGACTGCGGCGTGGCATGAGCAAAGTTACACTGCGATGAGCCGCACGGCTGGATCGGCAGGAGCGACGAACTATACTTTGAATCGCAAAGAACTTCGATGTTGGATTGCAAGCAAGAAGCCGAGCAAATGACATTGCGGCGATTAGCAAGGGCCGTTGGATTGTAGGAGTTGCGAATCTAGTCGACTGCAGTAGCTTCGCATGGATGAATCGCAGCAGCCGACGAGCATATCCGGACCGTAGCGACTTCAATGCTGGACCGCATCGCCGAGGAAGTATACTTAAAAAATTCGATAAATCCGAGTATAATAGTTATAAATAAAACAGATCGCATCGATTCGTCCAACCGAATACAAAATTGATGAGCAAAATCGATCGCATCAGTTGCGTCCAACCGAGTGTAGCAGCTTTCCTTAAGAACAGGACTACAACAAGTTCAATCAACTTAATCGTAGCAATTTAACATTATTGATTGCAATAATTGCGTCAAAATATTAGGGTGTATACTCGCCCCCTCTTAATCCTATAACTCGTTGGAGGATAAAGAAGTTTGGGTTACCATTGTTTCGATTTTCAGGAACTGAATTTCGCATTGCATTTAGGTGCTATTTAACTCGCCCCCAAGCGTATGGAGTGTTACACAACTCGCCCCAAAAGAGTTATTTTAGACCATGAGATGTTACATATCTCGCCCCCAAGTGATAGTCAGTCACGCTGAAGTGATATGCAACTCGCCCCAGAAGATAATGATTATCATGTTTCAATGCTCGCACAAGGATGTACTGCCTTGCTGCATTTTTCTCGCGTATGAGACTTTGAAGATGTCTGCTATCTGGAATCGCGCGGGGGGCCAATCCCACTATTCCAGAGGCGTGCAGAATTAAAATGTGTAACATCTCCTCGTGAGAAAATGCTGACCACATTATAGGTGTCTCATCGAACAATATTATGCATGATTATATGAAAATATGCGAAAATATGTAAATTGTATATGTACCGTATAAAAAGGGTTAGGATGTCCACTGGCTATGTTGACGTTTTCCAGCGGCGATGGCTAGTGTAGCTGACTTAGCGTCTCGGCTTGACTCAGCTACTATATTTGTCTGCGGGTACTAGAATGCACCAGTTGAAACAAAACTGGATTGAAGACAGTTGCCATGGAACTGTATTTTAAAGATTGCGACACTTGAATCATAATGATTATAAGTAAAATCGACTCGAAGCGATTTCGAGAAATCAACTACAGAAGTTCGATCATTTTATACTTTTTCAGTTGCGACGAAAAAATGTACTGAAAAAAGTTTTGAGGAAAACTGGACTACAACAGTTCGACCAACTGGACTGTAGTAATCATACGAAAAAGGACTGCGGCAGTTCGATCAACTGGACTAAGCAGTTTTAACTAGCACCGAATATGTACGTCTTGAGGTTTATGAACCGAACCAGCACTCACAAACTTTGCACATGAGCGTTTTGTGGGTAGAAGCTCGACGCAACAACGTCCCCGAATGTTGAATATGTAATTTTCACTTGATAGTGGTTGATGTGCCGCTCGGAACCTCAAAAATAATTTTTTCAGACTCAAGATTTTTCGCCTCCATATTGAAGGAAATTGAAAGGTGATTCCAATGAGCCCAAAATCACCCAATTCGGACTTAAAACGAAGAAGTTATTGACGAAACAAGATTTTTTCATAACGCGCGTTGTAACGGACAGGTGAAGTTTTCCTCCCAGCGGGTTGGATTTCAACCCGTCCAGCAAGGTCAAACCCCCGGTACGTCACTCGAAAGCTAAATAAAAATTTACATTTATTTCCAAAGTAATAGTGAGTGTTAAAGGGAAACAAGAATTAACAATCTCTTGTACTCTGATTAAAAAGAACTGGAGATCTTCACCAAGTTTTATACTGGGTACTAAGAAAAATGATCAAAACACTCGCACAAGCTAGCTTAGCAAAAGAAAAACTAAGAGATTAAATACTATTTTCATGAAGCAAGAATTAATTTGGATGCGTTACAACACAGTGTATAAGTAAACCAAAACAAGCTCTTTAAAACATACATTAAAATTTTAGGAAAACCCATTAAGTCCAATTATAAGCTTAGATTAAACAAATATAAAAGCAATGCATAATGTATAAGTAGAAATCCCAAAGATGCTAAGATACATAAAAGGCCAACAATAGTCAAAGCTAAACATCAAATTCAAATTAATAAGCAGTCCAGTACGTACTGAAATTTAAACCTTTCATTAACGACACAACCAAGCAAAATGTGACAGAGATACATTTTAATACCAATACAAAACTATCCAGCAAGGCAAGATCCCAATATCTTTTTCACAGCGAAATATAACAAAAGTATGGGTCAATCAACTTGAACTATCCCAGATACCCCGTGATATACATATTATAGACACATGTAAAAATACCAGTTTTGCTCAAATTTTCTTGCCGTAAGCTCTTCCCAAGCTTACTGCCTCAATCTCGCTTCGTACTCTGTGGGGGGAAAAACAAAACAAAACAAAACGGGTGAGCGAATGCCCTGTAGGGGTTACGGAATCAAATAATAATATCGGCATGGAAATATAAATGCGTAAGCATGAAGCAGCAAAATGATAAAATAGAGAAAGAGATCCTTACGCAAATACCATTCAAACAAAATTCAGAGCCATAAGTAAATTTACTCTACTATTTTCATGGCCAGTGCCGACGTCAGGGTAGTTCTGGTTACCAGCCACCGTTTTCAGAACGGTCTTCCGGGTAGCCACCGAGGTGGTGGGGTGCCCCAGTGGGCCTGACGGTCCTAAAGTAGAGCATCTATCCGCATATCACGTTTAAACGATAGCTCTAAAAATAACAGCTTAACAACACAAATCCACATTTCGGACAAGTTATAAAAAAAAAGCATGACACTTTTCGCCTACCAGAATATACGCGGACTCAGCATGGAAAAGGAATTCAAATCATTAGTTGCAGAAAGGTAATGATGTTGTCGGCAAACATATATTCAATGAGAAAGGACAATTCTTTCAAGTCTTAACATAAAATGAAATGCCTCGCATTTGCAAAAAATCTGAAAATCCAACCAATTTGGACTGCCAAGAGCTTAACAGTGGAGTAACATGAGAAATACGTCAAACGAAACAAGGACTATATATCCTTTTGGCAAAAGTCTGTGTTAAAAATCCAAAAGGGAAAGCATATGATAGTTCAAACATGATAAGAATCATAAAAGAGTGGTTTAACATACTTAACAAGACATGCAATAAGTTGAGTTGCCAACAGAGGTTTTAGAGAAACTAAAGCTAGAGTTATAAAGCAAAAATACCAATTCACTAGAACATTTTAACAAACGGGTTTTAGGCAAAGTTTTGAGATTCAGTAGAGGCTTGATTTAGCTATGGAAATCAAAGCTTAGAAAACTACCAAACATTTTTGAATCTTTCGAAAATTACTAATAAAATGAGATTTAAACACAGGCTAATATGCAAAGGTAACATTTGAGAAATTTTGAAGATTTAACCAAGTCCAACATCATGCACAGTTCAAAGGATGTTAAAATATGGGTGAACTATAAGAGAGTTTATGGTTGAAATTTATCAAATTCATGGTGCAGAAAAACACTCCAACTAAGCAATCATTGATTTTCATGAATGGTTCTAGTTGAAAATATGTTAATCAGTACCGTGATTTTGAAATGAGATAGAACCAGCAACATAAAAATGAAATGAAAAACCTCTACAGTAAATGGTTAAAATTCGACTGAGAAACATCCGAGTAATAAAAACATTGACATTGACAAGGAAGGAGGATTCATGTTACTTCACTCTTGACAACCCAAATCTAAACCAGTAAAAAGAAAAACTAAAGTCAAAGGGTTGCTTCATGTACTTTCAATTTAACCAGAAATTCAACAAAAATGTAACTTAAAATGAAATTAGGTACAGCTGCAGATACCCATTTGCCGGTTTAAAAAAAATTCATAAATCCTTGCAGAGAAATTTCAATGAATACCCAGTAACAAGGTTGATTAGCAAAATTTAAAGAACATAATTTAAAAGGAAGAACACAAACAGAAAGATCCCCTACCTTTTGTTGCCGATTCAAATCAAACAAAAGCCAAGGCACGGTTAGCAAAATCTTCAAGGGAGAATGAACGGTTTTCTTCTTCCGTCTTCAAATCAGATTTTCAGAGCAAAGAAAATTGGAAGAGTTCATGCTGGAGTATAAAAATTTAGAATCAGAAAAAAGAGTTTGGTCTTCTCAATTTTTGGTTAAAATAAAAAGGTCCAGAATACCCTTAGTTTCCCTCATGCTAAACACGTGTGAACCATGCTCATAGTATCTAGAGTGTTCCATATACATCTACTAACCAAGGACCTTAATACCACTAAGGGATAGCTTATTTAGTAAAAACACCCATTGTAAAAATTATGGGCACTCACCACGGCTATACGCACCTTATATTAGGATCGCAGGCACCAACTATCCAGTTCTAACTTTCCACTCAAATGGGTTGAGTTCGTTTCCAAATTTAAAAAAAAAAAAGAGATTTTAGTGTCGTTACACGCGTGCTGTAGCTGATGTGGCACGGCTGACTGGACGATTTTTGCTTACGTTGTACTGCTGACTAGATCGGATCGCTGACGTGGCGCTGATGTTGAGAATGGCCGCCGGCTGTCGGCCCCATTTTTGTTTTTGTTTTTTTTACCTTGCTCCAAAAATGTTGATGATGTGATTATTCCAAAATTATTCTTCTCCAAATGTGGAAATTTTACCTTCATGAAATAGATATCAAATGATGGTCGCAACGAGCCAAAAATCATCCAATTCGGACGTCATATGAAGTTGATATCAAGGAAGTAAGATCTACCGCCAAGCCCAAGAATTAGTGTAAAATGTCAAGTCCGAGAAGTAGTGCACTATGCCAAGCCCAAGAAGGAAAATTTGCCCAAGCCCTCAGAGGGGCGTACAAATCCGCAAGCCAAATTGACGTGGGCTGAAAAATCCGCGAGTCACTGGCTCAACTCGGCTAGATCAGCGAGCTGGCTTGATTCAACCAGGTGGGGCGAAAATAACCCTTAGTGTATAAGAATGTGGCGTAAAATGCACTAGGGAGTATGTTAACTGAGTGCACCGAGATGCACGGAATCTGGGTCACGAAATTATCTTACGTCCTGCTACACTGGAACGGATCTACGGCATTAAGTTGCATCCGCTGTACCAAAACAGAATCATACGGCCTGGGCCGAGGTATGCGTGGGATCCCACTGGCCAGGGTCGCGGTTTTGCCGCCGAAGTTGCGCTTGCTGTTGGTTGAGAAGCCGGTGGTGCTTGGCCGAGAATGCACCTGGCCACGGAGGAGTTGATGGCGCCTGAGAAGATGACTCGACGTCATCGTGACGTCACCTGATGGTGTAATGCCGACGTATCGACTTCGTTAATCTAACGACGTTATGACGAACGACTAAGATTCGCTCACAACTGACGCCGTTACCATTCCGTTAACGCCATTAAGCTGTGATGGAATATGCTCCGAATATGCTGACGGTGTCATAGACGTTAACGGAATATTCCTTCGGAGAACAGAATACACTGCTGACGTCATCGATGACTAAGTTGCTGACTGAGTTTCTGCCGATGATGTGGCAGGTTTTGATTAGCTCATACTGATGACGTGGCAGATGCTGGCCGGACCAGTTGATGACATGGCACGCAGACTGGATCATGGGGTGACGTGGCAGTCACTGGTGGGTCACTGCTAATGACGTAGCATCCAAGTGCTGATGTGGCGTCCACTGGTTGGAGAATTCTGCTGACGTGGCAAAATGCTGTCGTGGCATCGCCGACGTGCACACTTTGTTGATGTGGCAATGCTGACTGGACCACCTTGCTGACGTGGCAACGCCGACACAGACTGCTGGCTGACATGGCAATGCTGACGTGGACCCCTTGCTGACGTGGCAAACACTGACGTGGTCACCTTGCTGCTGTGGTAGTTTTCGGTTGGTTAGGATCTTTGCCGACGTGGCGGTGATTTCGACCATTTGCCGACGTGGCGGCCACGATGGGTGATGAGGTAGATGACGTGGCGGTTGCTGACTAGGCCAAGTTGATGACATGGCGATCTGCCACGCCAGCACTGAATGATGTGTCACTTGCTTACGTGGCGCCCTGCAGAAGTTTGATGTGGCCTAGAGCATCGATGTTTGATGTACCACAGAGCATCAACGGTTGATATACGCAGCTCATCGAAGTTTGATGTAACAAGATGCATCGAATTTTTCCTGAGCAGTGAATTTTGATGTACCGTAGATCATAGAAGTTTGATGTGCCACAAAGCATCAACGGTTCATATACGCGGCTTATCAGAGTTTGATGTAACACTAAGCATCGAAATTTTCTGACGTGGGTGACAGAATATTAAGGTAGTGAACGAAACCCTGAAGTGGGTGAACGGATCTTCCGCCGGCCTTTCTGCCGGAATTGGCCGCCGACCTTTTTCAGATTTTTTCTGATTTTTTTTTGTATTTGAAACCTTTCGCAACACTTTTTGTGAACTGTGGTCTTTCCTCTGAAAACTCTTGCAATAGTTTTTGACTGTTATCTTTTGTTCGAACATTTCGCAACAGTTTTCTGAACTGTTATCTCTTCCCATCTGTTACAAAAATCTCCTTGAGCTTTTAGCAATAGTTTATTAGGTAGTGTTGCCGTTTCTCATGGACCTTCCTCCACTGTTTTGCTACACTTTTGCTGTATTTTCTGGAACTTTTTGAGATGCTTTTCTGGAGGTCTTCTCTTGGGTTTTCAAGCGCTTAGAGATGTAGGCAATTTGACAACCCTGTGATCATGACAGTAGCGATTTTGTCGTACATCAAACTTAAACAGGTGGATAATGCGTTATTTGAGAAGCAATTTTTTTGAACTTTGGACTTGAGCATGTCATGGATCGAACATCTTGACAACAATCTTGGTGATTTTTGCGACAAGTCACTCGGTGGCTTCCGATCCGATGCCGATCCAAATAGCGGCGATTGCGATCAATCTGACTGCATAAGAATCGTGGATTGACTAGATCTGCAGCACTCGCGATCATCTAGACTACTGGTGATTGAAATCAAAATCGGACCCTACCATGTTCCGGATCGAATATCTGACAACAATTTTGATGATGTTTTTATGTCATCCTTTACCGCGGATCGAACGTCCTGAGAGCGGTTTCATCGGTCTTTGTAGTGATGCAGTTTTAGTAGTTACCGAAGGTAATAGTTTTAGCCGATCTCGAACAACGACTGGGATCAGCATGATTGCGACTCACTGGATCGAGTAACTTCGATTATCGTGATTGCCGCAATTGTGATCAAATCGATGCAGCGATTCTACGATCAATCGGATCATAGCATGATTTTGCAAGACGTTCAAACTGCTTTTTCACGAACACGATTTTGAAGCATTTTGTACAACTTTTCTCAATGGGAAAACTCGATTCCTTTTCTTGTAATCCCCTTAGTCGGCGCCAATGTTTGCACCCAGAAATATTTCCGGATACTAAACACGATAATTTTGGTATGTTGATGAAAACAGGGTTAAAAACATCAAATTGCATAAATATGAGACGAACGAATTTAACGTGGTTCGGCATGGTTTGCCTACGTCCACGGACAAATACCCTTGTGGAGAAATATTTTATTGATATTTCTATTACAATGTATTTTTTTCTTTATTTTCTACCCCTCTCTAGCTCCCCCTTTTCTCCTTCCATTTATACAATTCTGAATATAAATGATATTTACTTCCGCTTGCATTAATTCTGCATGAAAATGCTTATTCATGCCTCCTGAATTAATTCGCATGAAACGCTCATTCATGTCTCTTGAATTAATCCGCATGAAACTGCTCATTCATGCCTCCAGAATTAATTCGCATGAAACTGCTCATTCATGCCTCCAGAATTAATTTCGCATCTTGTGACTTGGATTGATCGGGCGACGTGCATAATGGCTTGAAGCACGGTGACAAAGACGGTAAAGACGGTTGTGATGCGATAGAGTATTTAATTGGGAATTGGTTGGCGGCACCACTGGCATCATGAGTGGAAACTGCATGGCAGCACCATCGGTAACATGACCTTGACATTGACTGATGGTTGACTTTGACCGTTGGAGGTTGTTCACTTTGACCATTGACCGGGCGTTGACTTTATGTAATACAAAGGCGCAGCTGGTGGGTTGCTTCAGTTGACTGTTTAGCGGGCTTGGATGAGGGCCAATAGATGACTCAAGTAACAATTTGGCCCATTATGTGGCATTTTTATTTATGGTACAAACACAATTATAATTGTTTGGTATGGCATGGGTTTCTTCACAGATGCTTATGATGTTCTTTGTATCTCTCTCGTCGCCAAATTGCTCAACCAGATCTTTACCACCAACTATTGCTGCTGCTGTGAATGGGGTTGCTCTTGTCGGTACTCTTATTGGCCAACTCTTCTTTGGTTGTTTACGATATGGCTGCTAATGTACTGTAAACCCTCTTGTTTATTTCCGTTTACCTTTTAGTCTGTGTTTCAGAAGACTATTTCCTCACATGCATGAAGTGTAGGCGCATATAACACCTAGGAACACCAAAATGAATATGGAGGCCCAACCTCCATTTGGTACAACGTAGTTTTAGACAATCGATCGGTTCCAAAACAAAACACAACAAGTGGTTGATGAGTGCCAAATAGTTCATATTTATACACCTTTTTATTGGCATTTTGCTCATCTTTTGTGCTCAAGAATCGAGATATTATCCCATTCTCGTGTTTTCTTTGTTTTCAAGAATAAATATTTGTATTAATTAATTTTGTATTTTTAGGTAATAAATAAAGCTCTGAGAATCGAGGAGCTAAAGAGCGAAGAATTGAAGTCAAACATCTATGGAGCAGAGATAGCCAAAGCCCGCGCGCAAATCGGTTGCAACCCAACAAGGAAGACTTGGGCTAGAGCTACCCATGACCCGATCCGAGCCCGCTCACTCGAGCCATTGAGATCTCCCTCGCCTACATCCAACGGTCGCTCCATCACTATACATCATCTCTTGATGCTCCGTGCAACACGAGATCACTCCAAAAACCGGCTACCAACCTCGACCGTTCAGATCTCTTCAGCTCCATCCGACGCTCGCTAGGCCATTCCCATCGACTCTCGCTGCACCCGCTCAACAACAAATTCACCCATACCCTATACCCATCGACCTAGCTTCATTTCTCTCCATCTCTCTCTTTCTTCTCCCCCTACCTCTGCAACTCCCTCCCCCCCCCCGACCATCTCCTGCCACCGTCTCTCGCGCAGCCCACCTACACCACCAACTCCATCATCTCCCGACACAACACAACCACCTACTCCGCCACCCTCGTTTTGACTTGTCTCCATCGCAGCTTCTTCCTTAGAAGCTAGGGTTAAGACAATCGAAACTAGGGTTACAACAAATCAAGGGTAGGATGTCTCAGAGCTAGAGGAGCAGAGGAAAGCTCGATTCACACGCGAATCAGAGTATGGGTTCATTTTATTTTCATTAAATTTCTATTTTAATATCAAATTAGGGTTTGGGAATTTTGAGTCAGTGCTTGTATAAATAGAGAGTGAAGAACATGTTTTCAGACACGCCTGGATTAGCCGGAGTGTCAATTAGGGTTAGTTTTAATTTTTGTTATCTTATTTTGATGTTTTAATTAAGCTGTTAGGGTCTCAATGAAACCCTAAATTATCTGTTGTGAACTCACCTTGTTTGAATGTCTTGAGAGCTTAATTTTATTAGACAGACCTCAATGTTAAACACCTCAACTCAGTTCTCTCACAAAGGCATACCAACGCCATGGATGCACCGTAGTTAGGTTAATACCGAGTTGAGTGTGTTTCACTCTTGTTTATATTATTTACACCGATTCTCTTGACTGGTCTGTTCTTCATTAGACAGCCAAGATTTCGTAGATTCCTTATTCGTTATTTGAAGCTTTATAGGGAGAGATAGGTGGTGGAATTGACTCCGCCCTTATCAATCACGGGATAACAAGACCTCAACGTAGTTAAGCACACAATAGGAATTAGTGGTAGAATTGATGACCTTAGCATTCCCTTGTCACTATTTGTTTACCTTAGTTTAAGTTCATTGTCACTTCATCAATATCACTAGTTTCGGCAACAACAATCTCATAACTTACAATTGTGTCACTTATTTGCTAGAAATTCAGATTTAAGCCAAGCCTTGATCAATCAAGCACACCCTAGTCCTTGTGGGATCGACCCGTATTTGCCACTGTCTTCATTGAAGACACCGTGCACTTGCGGTTTAGACATAGTCGTAGGATAAAATACACTTTTAAAATCCTACCAAGTTTTTGGCACCGTTGCCGGGGACTTGGCGAGTGCCCTGTTGTTCTTTGGCCTTGCTTAACTGATTTCCCTTTTCCCCGTATATACCCACCTTTTATTGATATTTTTCACCCTGTCTTAGTATAACTTTACTTTTTAACACAAGTTTTAGCATAACTTTCTTAATTTGCATCTTTGCATTTCGCATCCGTTATTACATTTCGGCATCTTTACACCAGTTTCTTTAGGTTATTAGTCTGCTGTAATTCTTTCACTTGTATAACATCTTCTAGCATAATTCGGTTGTGTATAATCATTTAGTATCCTGTAACATACCGTTGTACTCCTTGATTAGTATTTGTTAGTTAAGTACTTGCATTCTCATAACTTCAACCTTGAATCATTGCATTTAGTCTTTGTAGTGTTTCTTGCTATTAGCTCACTTCTGTCTTTGTAGTGTTTCTGTTTCACTAGTTTACAAGGAAACTAAGCAACACGCCTAGTGTGTGTAGCTTAGTGCACTTGTAAAGCTTAGTCCCAATCACCCAAAATACTCTCATAGCATGTGCCAGTGTTAATATTCAACTCTCTTTGCTTTAAGTTGCACTTCTATGAGAACTGAAAATCTTCATTGAGTTAGAGCAGGTACCCACGTGTTGCCGAGGAGCATTTGAGACAAACCAAAAGGCAAGAGAGACAAGGAAAGGCGCGAGACTTCGGGTTAGTGCCCCGTGCTTTGTAGACCCCGAATGCATGTTTAAACTCCATCTACCCCCGTGCCTTGTGAGAGACCCCCGTTGTGCTCAATTCCAGCCCCTGCAGCTGTGAGTTGAGTCAGTAGTTGTGCTATAGTCGGGCTTGGAGTAACTAGCCCCCACACCTTTGAGTTAGGGCTTGGATAGTCAGACCCTGAGCTTACCACAACCCTGAGCTTACCACAACCCCTGTCTTTGGGTCATTTATTTGCATAATTGTCGAGCTCTATTCTCGTTGACAAGAGGGTTAGTGTGTAACCCCGAAACTTTGTCCGAGCTCAACCCTTATCCCGCATCAATCCATGCCTAGTGAGCCACCAGCCCCGCAAGACCGCTGGCATTGCGTCTTTGTGCCGTGTTGAGTGACCTGAGCATCAGTGTATATGAAACTGTGAGACCACCCTGCTGCTGCTCAACCCTTGGTCTACCACCTGTATAGCCCTGCACGACTCAGACACCCCTGGCATAACCCTGAAGCTGTGGGGCTTTGTTGCAACTTGGCCTGATTAATCTTAAACCACCCTGTGTGAAACCACCTTGCTAGCCCCTGAAGCTGCAAGTGTTGGGTCATAACTTGGAAGCCAAATTTGCTGAGCATCTGCCCTGTCAACCCTGTGGCCTTTGTGAATTGGTTTTAAACCTTGTGTGAACTAGAGGTAGCAAACCTTGTTGCCATCACCTTGTGGGTGCTTTCTTTGTGAGCTTGAGCAGCATCCCACACAACCTGAGCATAAGCTTTTGAGCCAAGCCTCGTTAAATAACCCGTGCACATTATTGTTTCCTTGTGCTTTGCAAAAGCCTCGTCTTTGTCTTCGTGACACAAACTGGCCGCTTAAGGAAACCCAATTGTGGGCTTGACATTCCACTAAAATTCTCGCCCCCACAAATCGAGTCGTTTTCGCTAAACCCAACCTGCTCGGGCCGTCATAAACCTGGGTCGCTTAAGAGAAAATCCACTCGGGGCCGAGCCCAACTCAACCTAACTGGCCGATCGACCACACCAGCTTGGGCTCATTGAACCCAACCTGGGCTAGCCTTCCCACATATATTGGGCTGTGCACTTGAGTTTATAACTGAACCCACCTTACCACTGGGCTGCGCAAAAGACCAAACCACTTCAGCTGGGCTGAACAAACCATTGACAAAAAAACCCACATAAGCCTGAACTAGTGGGTCACAAGACAAGCGCAAGCCCAACCGCCGGGCTAAGCTTTCTCTTGGGCTGCACAAGCAACCGGGTCGCTAATCCAACGAGTGGTGGGCTCTGCACGTTAAATGAAGCCCAACTACTGAGCTATACATTTTTCAACCTAAACTAGGGCTGTGCAGTTTTCAAAAATCCTGGGTTTCAAACAACAAATCCCAACAAACCAAATCTCACAAAAACCAAATTGAGCCCACAACAACTTGGGCTTCCCACATAAACCAAACTTTCCCACACAAACCAAATGAAACCCAACAAACCAAAAACCCAATAAACCAAACTTAGTCCACTTCACTGGGCTTTGAGTTCAATTTGAGAGCTAGACCATGTCAGGATTTTGGTCCGCATCTGGGGATTCAAACAAATCCCTTAGAGAGCGTGCTTACGGGCACGCTTCACAGGATGAACCCCCCACATACCATAGTGATTTTAGAGAATTTTATGCGCCTTCTCGGGCCCCGACCTCACATACCCTAATCACTATGAGCACATGTATCATCCATCACGGGTTGAGAATGAACACTCTCCTCATACCCGGTCATCACTTTTAGATCAATTAGAGGCTCGACTATCTGCTTTAGAAAGGCAATCTGTCGAATCTAGTTTTCTAGGCAATATGAAATGCATGCTTGCACCTTATGTGGTGGCTTAGACCACCCCTGTCGAATCTTGTTATATCTTGCATGATTTTAGACAGTCTAGGGAAAACCATGATAATCCAATGAACGAAGTGTCTAGAAGTGACTATTGGGACCATAATCAACCCGCACACATGCATCATTCACCACAAGTGGGAGATGAACAATTTTATACTCCCCCAACTCCTAGTTTGCAATCAACAATGGATACACTCATGGAGCTAAATGCTAGGCTTGAAATGAATGCAATGCATGACCATCCTTATAGCAACATATCTGAATTTCCATTCTCTAGTGAACCTCATGCACAACCATACAATGAATATCCATATGAGGAATGCATACCCACTAGTGAAGACTCTCCTTCAATGGAACAACTCAAGATGATTCTTCAAAGGAACCTGATTGAGTTACAAAATGATAGGATTGAAAATAGTGTTTCTAGTCTTACTCATGCAACTAACATTGAATATGAACCTAATCTAGAGGTAGATGAGTACACTGAAAATACTACAATTTTGAATGGAGAGATGGATTTTTGCTATGATGATGATGATGATGATGAATATGAAGAGCATGTGTATTTTGAAAATGTAATAGAATTTTTAGGTTCAGCGACATTAAGTGTCTCTTCTGTGAACCCTATGAATGATGCTTCTTCGATATTCATGCATGTGATATTGATGTGGAACTGTGCAATTATCCCTGAAAATGAACATGATTTACCCTCTTTTGACTTTAGGAAAGTGTGTGATGGTACAAATGATTTTAAAAATGAAAACAACCTAGATGTACCTAACCTCTCCCCTGAGTCACAAATTGAAACTCCTCCACCAAACCTAGGTGTAGTTTGTCACAAAATTGCAAAACCAACTTTTTCGAAAATGCCTAACTTAGGCTTAGAGCTTTGTGCTTCCCAAGTCCTCTTGGACTATTTTGCATCAAAGTATAACACTCTTAAGGAGCCACAGTTGGAATATGTATGTCTGCTGTAATTAGCAAAACTCATTTTGAGTTAGACCTTTTGCATGATGTACCTTTAAAATTGCAAGATTTTGTTCTCACAAACACACCCGTTCACAAATTTAGGTTTGGGGAAACTCCTTCACATCTGCAGTCTTACTTGCACTTTCATATTATATTTGTGTAAGACTGTTGATGTTTGTATATATTTTCTATTGGGTTGATCCTCAACTCTTTAGATTGTTAGTTTATGGTGAATTTTCATTGTATATATCCAGTAGGACTTGTTAAAATTTTCTTTTCTTGATTCGGTTGAGTCTTCTTGCACATATATTATGCTAATCCGATATGATCTCCGTTGAGAATATTGGATTCTAGCCTTGACGAATGAAGCTCAACCTTGCTCTTGCCGACATCAGGTAATCTCTTCCCTTTTCATCTTATCAAAGATAGTTCTCGTGGTACGTGTTGTTTAATTTTTTCCTATCTGTGACACATTGAGGACAATGTTTGATTTAGGTTTGGGGGTGCATTTGCATATTTTTGCATATAGAGTTTTTAGTCTTTTTAATTTTAGTCTTTTTAACCTTTTATTTCAAAAAAAAAAAAAAAAAAAAAAAAAAAAATTCAAAAATTCAAAAATTCAAAAACTTTTTGCAAATAAAAACCTCCAACTTTTAGAGATTTTAGAGTCACTAGCATGCTTTTAGCTATGTTTACATAGAGAATCTGACCGAAATAACAGAACTTGGAAGTACCGGAAAACGCAATCGGGTTCCTTAGTTGATTAGAGCGTTAAAGTTGGATTTAACCATACCGGAGGGCGAATTAGGTGCTGTTTAGATTTTCGGTAGTAGAATTGTGATCAACCATAGTGGAGACTACCCATTTTACATCAAGCGAGGTACCGACCTTCACTCTTTGTGACTTTCTAGAAAAGCTTTTAGAGTGTGTGTCACCGTACGTCAATTAGGGTAGGAATGGTGAGCTACCCAACTTCGCACCACTTTCAAAGACTACTTTTGATCTCTTGAGTGCTAATTCCGTCAATCATGAGGGTGACGTCTAAAGATGAAAACTCCTTCTAAATATCGATTTGCAGTTAGCATCTCTCTCTCTCTCAATCGCAAGACCCATAGAAACACATCATCGTCAAAGAACCTGAGGAATCGGAATATTGAAAGAAAAATTGATATAGTCCAAGGTTTTTGTGCAACAAAGAAAAGAAAATAAGATGAGAATTAATGAAGTTTGTGAAAAATTGAGTTTATCGTTTTACTTTAAAAAAAAAAAAAAAAAAAAAAAAAAAAAAAAAAATTGTAGTTTATTTTACGTGCTAGTTACCACAAAGTTAAAAAAAAAAAAAAAAAAAAAAATTATTATTAAGTTTTTGTTGGAAGTTCGTAATCAATATTTGAAGATCAAGACCAAGATTGAAGACGTTTATATGGTTTATTATGAGAGAGTGATGTTAGTTGCCGATCGGGTGAGAAGTGAGTGAGTACTCCCACCCTTGCTAATGGTTGATTTTCCTTTCTTAGAGATCATCGAAAAAGATTCTTTTTGTCCACACTTTTGTGGAGTCTCCAGATTTTATTTCGGAAGGTTATCCTTCTTACCTACAACGTGTGCGGGATTTCTCTCTTTATTCCCGCCGCACACATGAGAGACTAAAAAAGCGATCTTTTTGAGTGCAATTATCATAAAACCACGATGGTGAGGCGAAGTTGAGACTTATGATCACAATCGAATCCGAATTCTTTCATATGGTATGGTTACTTCTCGCAAAGACTTAAGGATGAGAATGCGTTCTTCGATAGTTCTAAACACGTTACTAGCATGCAGAAACTCTATGTCCTCATAGCTCCTTGGATGCTTGAGACTCTTTTACACTCGAAGTTGGAGAAGGTTTTGTGGGTACACCTCTGGTAAACCCTCACGAGACTACAACTCGTCCACTAGGGACACCTAGGGGTTTAAAGGCTTAGTGCATACGCTAAATGCATTCGAGAGACTGCGATGGGGGTATAGTTAGGATTTCTTCATTTTGTTTCACTTGAGGACAAGTAAAATTCAGGGTTTGGGGGTATTTGATGAGTGCCAAATAGTTCATATTTATACACCTTTTATTGGCATTTTGCTCATCTTTTGTGCTCAAGAATCGGATATTATCCTGCATTCTCGTGTTTTCTTTGTTTTCAAGAATAAATATTTGTATTAATTAATTTTGTATTTTTAGGTAATAAATAAAGCTCGGAGAATCGAGGAGCTAAAGAGCGAAGAATTGAAGTCAAACATCTATGGAGCAGAGATAGCCAAAGCCCGCGCGCAAATCGGCTTGCAACCCAACAAGGAAGACTTGGGCTAGAGCTACCCATGACCGGATCCGAGCCCGCTCACTCGAGCCATTGAGATCTCCCTCGCCTACATCCAACGGTCGCTCCATCACTATACATCATCTCTTGATGCTCCGTGCAACACGAGATCACTCCAAAAACCGCTACCAACCTCGACCGTTCGGATCTCTTCAGCTCCATCCGACGCCGCTAGGCCATTCCCATCGACTCTCATGCACCCGCTCAACAACAAATTCACCCATACCCTATACCCATCGACCTAGCTTCATTTCTCTCCATCTCTCTCTTTCTTCTCCCCCTACCTCTGCAACTCCCTCCCCCCCCGACCATCTCCTGCCACCGTCTCCTGCCGCAGCCACCTACACCACCACCTCCATCATCTCCTCGACACAACACAACCACCTACTCCGCCACCCTCGTTTTGACTTGTCTCCATCAGTAGCTTCTTCCTTAGAAGCTAGGGTTAAGACAATCGAAACTAGGGTTACAACAAATCAAGGGTAGGATGTCTCAGAGCTAGAGGAGCAGAGGAAAGCTCGATTCACACGCGAATCAGAGTATGGGTTCATTTTATTTTCATTAAATTTCTATTTTAATATCAAATTAGGGTTTGGGAATTTTGGGTCAGTGCTTGTATAAATAGAGAGTGAAGAACATGTTTTCAGACACGCCTGGATTAGCCGGAGTGTCAATTAGGGTTAGTTTTAATTTTTGTTATCTTATTTTGATGTTTTAATTAAGCTGTTAGGGTCTCAATGAAACCCTAAATTATCTGTTGTGAACTCACCTTGTTTGAATGTCTTGAGAGCTTAATTTTATTAGACGACCTCAATGTTAAACACCTCAACTCGGTTCTCTCACAAAGTGCATACCAACGCCATGGATGCACTCGTAGTTAGGTTAATACTTTTGAGTTGAGTGTGTTTCAGCTCTTGTTTATATTATTTACACCGATTCTCTTGATCCGGCTGTTCTTCATTAGACAGCCAGTACTCTAGGTCAGTTCCTTAGCTGTTATTTGAAGCTTTATAGGGAGAGATAGGTGGTGGAATTGACTCCCTGCCCTTATCAATCACAGGATAACAAGACCTCAACGTAGTTAAGCACACAATAGGAATTAGTGGTAGAATTGATGACCTTAGCATTCCCTTGTCACTATTTGTTTACCTTAGTTTAAGTTCATTGTCACTTCATCAATATCAGCCGTTTCGGCAACAACAATCTCATAACTTACAATTGTGTCACTTATTTGCTAGAAATTCAGTTTAAGCCAAGCCTTGATCAATCAAGCACACCCTAGTCCTTGTGGGATCGACCCGTATTTGCCACTGTCTTCATTGAAGACACCGTGCACTTGCGGTTTAGACATAGTCGTAGGATAAAATACACTTTTAAAATCCTACCAGTGGTCGGTATAAATTTGAAAGGGAAATAATAAATTGAAAAATAATATTTTGATTTTTTTTTTTTGGAATTAAACAAAAAAAAAATTGTTTCTGAATTTTCCAAACCAACTATTAAAAATATGTAATATTAACTCAAATGGGATGAAATCCAAAACAAATCTTACCAATTTCCGAGTTCGCTCATACCAACGATATATAAGTATACAACTAATGCAAAAAAAACCCATCCCTCGAAAGAGATTTTATTACACTCAAAAACTTTGGTGGCACGCAAACTGCTTTCTTACAAAAGACTCTTATTACTTCTTTCACTCGATCCACCTATACCTCACTCTCATTTCTCAGTTTATCTCAATTACAACTCTTATCACGAACACTACTGCATGCCCTATTTATAGAGGCCTTAACCAATCCTTACAAGAAAGGATGGAAAATAGTACTGAATATAGGTTAAACACACTGATTTTTGTTGAAGGTTGAACCAAGATAATGTGAAGATTTCACTAAGGATCAACAAGTATTGTTGATACAATTGATAGGGATCAACTATGAGAGTTGAAAGAGTTTGAGTGGGTTAACAAGCACAAAGTGCGTGAATCAACTAGTTTTGTTGATACAATGGTACGATATTTAGAAGTAAACTTGGGTTGCAAGTATTACTGGTTTTAGAGTTTGTTTACGTGCGAATTTTCTAGAAGAGTCTTTGTTAAAGTTTAATTATGTTAGGAAAGTGTATATTGCTTGAGAGTCAAATTTGTTAATCGTATAAATAGGATGTTGAGCCATGAGTTGAAATACATCAATTAAGAGAGAAGTTTTTGTTTAGTTGTGCGTTCTTTCATTAAGTCTTTGATATCAGATTTTCTACATCTAGTACAGAGCAACGGTATCACATTCTAGGGCTGTGGGTATGAGTTGTTAAGTTGAAGAAGATGACGAGTTTAAGTTCAATCAAAGTACCGGTGTTTGAAGGTAAAAACTTTGAACACTGGAGGTTGCAGATGGAGAATATTTTCATATATCAAGAAGTATGGGATATCGTGAAAGATGGTTACGTAGAACCAGCAGAAGGAGCAGTAGTTAAAGCAGCTCAGCAAGCAATTTCAACCGAAAACAAAAAGAAGAATTCTAAAGCTACATATATTCTTCATCAAGGTATCCATGAATCTCACATGGATAGAGTTATCTACATTAAAGAAGTGAAAAGAGCATGGGATGGATTGATAAGTTACTACAAAGGATCTGACAAGGTCAAGAAGGTTAGATTACAAACCTTGAAAAGAAATATGAATTATTGCAGATGGAGACTACTGAAACAATATCAGAAATTTTCTCAAAAACACTGAATCTTGTCAATGAGATGAAAGCTAATGGTGATACTATAGAAGATTCAGATATTGTAGAGAAGATCTTAAGAAGTTTTCTTGAGAAATTTGAGTCAAAGGTTACTTTTATAAAGGAATGCATCACGGTTGCAACTATGACTCTTGATGAGTTGTAGGGTTCATTACAAGCTTATGAACAAAGATTGTTAGAGAAGACGATTCTTGCAAAACAAGTTGAAGAAGCACTTCAAAGTCAAGTAAGTTTGGAGAAGCAATCAAGGAAAACCTAATCTTTGGAGGTTTTCAAAGAAGTATAACAATTAATGGAGGAAGATCTAATTAACACTCGGAGGTTATAAAGGAAGAAAAGCAGTTGATAGATCAAAGATTCAATGTTATAACTATGGAGATTTTGGACACTTTTCTGTTGAGTGTAAAAAACCTAGAAATACAATAGCTAATAACTACAAGGCAAAATTCAAAGCTAATATTGCAGAAAGTCAAGAAGAATAATAAAAGAAAGAAAATATGTTGTTGGCTTGTCATATACCTGAAGAACAGCCTCAACATAAGTGGTATCTAGGTACAGGTTGCAGCAATTATATGTGTGGAAAAAAAATATTTGTTTGATAATCTTGATGAATCAGTGCGTTCAACTGTGAAGTTTGGAAATAATTCTATAATTCCAGTTATGGGAAAAGGGAGAATTGGAATATTTCTGAAGAATGGTGCTAAAACATATATCATGGATGTGTTTTATGTACCAGGTTTGCATCAAAATTTGTTAAGTATGGGTCAATTATCATAAAGAGGTTATTCTATGAACATCTTCAATGGTGTTTGTAAAATTCGTGATCGTTTTAGAAGACTTATTACAAGAGTACAAATGACTAAGAATAAATTATTTCCTTTGAATATTCAATATCAAAAGGAAAGGTGTTATAGTAGTTATGTTCATACCGATTCTTGGTTATGGCACAAGAGAATGGGTCATGTAAACTTTAACAATTTACAAGTTTTAGCAAAGAAAGGGATGGTATCTGGTTTACCTTTTATTGAGATTCCTGAATCAAGATGTGAGAATTGCATCTTTGGCAATCAGCACAGAGATCCATTCCCAGTGAATAAAGCAAGAAGAGCAGAACAACAACCGGAGATTGTTCATAGTGAATTATGTAGTCCTATTGAAGTAACATCACATGGAGGTAACAACTACTTTATAACTTTCATTGATGATTTTAGTAGAAAAACATGGGTATATCTACTTAGACACAAGAGTGATGCTTTTCAAACTTTTAGAAGTTTTAAAGCTTATGCTGAGAAACAAATTGGTAAGAGTATCAAGATTTTAAGAACTGTCACATGCAAAGAGTATACTGTTGTTGATAGTTTTATGGAAGAATATGGCATTCAACATCAATTAACTGCAAGATATACACCACAACAGAATAGAGTTGCAGAGAGAAAGAATAGAACCATAATGGAGATTGCAAGAACTATAAGAAGAACAAAAGATTTACTAAAGAATTTCAGGGGTTATGTTGTTGATACATCTATGTACTTACTTAACAAATGTCCTACAAATAGTTTGAATAATATGACACCAGAAGAAGCTTGGAGAGGTACAAGACCAATTGTAAGACATATGAGAATTTCTGGATGCATTGCGTATGCACATGTACCTAAAGAACTTAGGAATAAGTTGGATGACAAGAGTGAGAAGTGTATTCTTGTTGGTTACAGTTCAGTAACCAAAGGGTACAAGTTGTTCAATCCTGAAACTGGAAAGATAATCACAAGTAGAGATGTGATATTATTTGATGAAGATTCACAATGTAATTAGAATAGTGGATCAACAAACAATGTTGATACAAATTTTGGGTCAACAAGGAATGTTGATCGACATACTGGATCAACAAGGAATGTTGATCCACCTACTGCTGTCAGAACAGTTCCAATTGTAGTTGAAGAAGAAGTTCAAACTCAAGACAATGTTGAAGAACATCATGAAAAAGCAATTCCACAAGAAGTAACTACAAGACCAAGAAGGAAATATGTCATACCTGCTAGGTTGAATGATTATGTTTTATCAAAAGATAATGAAGATACTGATGATGATGTGGTGAACTTTTCATTATTTGGAGATTGTGATCATGTAGCTTATGAAGAAGCTTCCAAAGAGCAAGGTTGGATTCAAGCCGCGCCATGAATGAAGAGTTGAAGTCAATTGAGAAGAATAATACTTGGGATGATCTTATAGTGTGTTTATATGTGGATGATCTTATATTTACTGGAAATAGTTCTGAGATGATCAATGAATTCAGGGAGGATATGGTGAAGGAGTTTGAGATGACAGATCTTGGTTTAATGTCATACTTTCTTGGCATAAAAGTACAACAAACTGAAAGAGGAATTTTTATCAATCAACAGAGATATGTAGAAGGAATACTAAAGCGTTTCAAGATGGATAATTGCAATCCAATCTTAACACCAGTAGAGGAGAGATTGAAGTTGACAAAAGAAGGGTCAAGAGAACTTGTGAATTCAACAAACTTTAAGGGTCATGTTGGATGTCTCGGAGATATTTGACTGCTATAAGATACGATATCATGTATGCGGTTGGATTGGTTAGTAGGTTTATGGAATCTCTAGACAATCACATTTACAAGCCGCAAAACGTATTCGAAGTATGTCAAAAGAACAACTAGCATGGGAATCTTTTATACTGTTTCAGAAGATCCAAAATTAGTTGGTTTTACTTACAGTGATTGGGATGGAGATCTGGAGATACATAAGGAAGAAAGAGTACATCAGGTAAGAAGAAAGAAGTTGAATTAGTTGGTTTTTTTCTTGGTCATCTAAGAAGCAACAAGTTGTTGCATTATCTACAACATAATTGTTGAATATGTAGCTGCTAGCAACTGTGCTACACAAGCTGTGTGGCTGGGAATGATGTTGAAATCATTGTTTCAAGAACAAAAGACACCTACAACAATAGTTTGTGATAACAAGTCTACAATTTCCCTAACTAAGAATCATGTGCTTCATGGAATAAGTAAGCACATTGCTATTAAGTTTCATTACATCAGAGAGCTTGTCAGTAACCAGGAGATGGCTGTGGAGTTTTGTGAAAGTGAAGAGCAATTGGCTGATATGTTCACCAAGTCTTTGAAGTTTAATACTTTCATTTACTTGCGTGAAAAGCTAGGAATGATTGGTAAAGCGTATCTTGGTTTAAGGGAGGATGTTGAAGGTTAAACCAAGATAATGTGAAGATTACACTAAGGATCAACAAGTATTGTTGATACAATTGATATGGATCAATTATGAGAGTTAACAGAGTTTGAGTGGGTCAACAAGTGTTGTTGACACAGTGCGTGAATCAACTAGTTTTGTTGATACAATGGTACGATATTTAGAAGTAAACTTGGGTTGAAAGTATTACTGGTTTTAGAGTTTGTTTACGTGAGAATTTTCTAGAAGAGTCTTTGTTAGAGTTTTATTATGTTAGGAAAGTGTTTATTGCTTGAGAGTCAAGTTTGTTAATCATATAAATAGGATGTTGAGCCATGAGTCGAAACACATCAATTAAGAGAGAAGTTTTTGTTTAGTGTGTTCTTTCATTAAGTCTTGATATCAGATTTTCTACAGATTTCAATGAAGGGTGCATTTCCTTTTCGTAAATGATATCATATGTACACTTTTTGTATCTCTCAACTACTCTATCCCTGTTATGCATGTGCTTGAGGTGAGGGCTTCTAGTTCATCTCTATCGATTTGAAGCCTTTGTTTTGATTATTTGAGTAGAAGAGATTAGAATCCTAATATAACGCGTCGAATGTATAGTGTACAATTCACTGTAAGCTACCATGTCAATTAAGAAGAGTATGTAATAAGTTGTTTTAAAAATTGTGTCCTACCTGAACATGCATGCTCCAACGGCTATTCATCGAACCTATTTATTATTTTTCATGTGCTTTAAGTAAACCCATTAATTCGTGTCAAACATGTGCTACGAGTGAACCTATTAAATCGTGTACCGAATGTGTCGACAAATTTTTTTGACTCCTCATTGATCAAGTTTGAACAGTAAGTTTCTTAAAATCTTTTCGACAACTTATTATTTTTAATGGTATCTCCATAACAACTAATTTGATACTATACCAGAAACTCAAATTGGATTTACTATACCGTACCTGCTAATTTGATTTACTATTTTTTCTCCAAGAAAGGGTGAACAAAGAAATATTTTCTCGAAATTCGGTGGTGAAAACTTCGAAGGAGGCCTACAAAATTCTCAAAGATTCCAAGTTTCAGAAAAGGTAATCTCCGTTAAATTTATGGCGAGATTTCGATAATTTAATCTTGAGAAGAAATTCTGACCCGATAATTTCATTTTCTTTCATAAGTAAATTATCAAAATCTCATCATGAATTACGTAGTTTAATAAAGATACCATTTCCTATCATTGAAATGCTACTTCGAGGATTTCATTGTTTGAAATGTGCAATGTTAGGAGAGAGAATTTTGGATGTATCTTGGCTTACTCAATCTAGCAATCAACTCTTACCAACTCTCACTCACTTGGGCTATCGATGGATTCAAATGAAACTAGTTTTGCCTATTTATAGGCAGTGAGACCTTTACCTGCTTTACCGAACAAGAAAGAAAACTCTAGAGAGAATTCTCTAGAAATAACCGGCTAAGATAAGACAACTCTAGAGAGAATTCTCTAGAAATAACCGGCTAAGATAAGACGACTCTAGAGATAGAATTCTCTACCCTAGTTAGCGATTCGGGATTCGGCAAACGTACGGAACGGCAAACGTACGAGTATTATACGGTTTTGTAAAACCCAAATTCGGTCCAAAATTCGGTCAACGGGACGGAATTCGTCAATAATTCAGAACGGCATCAAACATGTATAATTCGATTTAGAAATGTGAGGTCGGCTCTGAAAATTCGATATCTATTATAATAAATAATTATTATTTATAATGACATAGACTAATTTTATGCATATTTGAGAGTTATTTAAAAAAAATAAACTTAATATGATGATATTAATAATATATACAATATTAGCCATCCAAGATGACGTGGTATAGTGGTTTAGATGCCCCTTCAAATCTCTCCGGTCATTTTTGTTTCATAAAAGTTACAACAATGTCTAATATTGGGCTGTGTATGCTCGGGAGGCAGTAAATCCCAAAAAGTGAGGCCTTTAAAAACGTAAAAGCTAAAGAATTTCTGGCGAAGTAAGCAGACGTATTATTCGGGATATGTAAAGTTCGTGAACCATTCGCGAATAATCCGGGAATGCCATATAATACGCGTCTTGGGTTCGGAGTTGCAAACGTACGCGAATAAGACGGTAAAATTCGTGATACGGAAAAATTCGCGAATCATTCGCGAACTTACTAACTAGGTTCTCTACACAATGGCCGACAGTCCAGGATTGTACAATTTTTACTAGGGTACATTAATTAAATAACCCTAATTTTAACACCCAACAAATATACCCTTATACAACAATAAATATACCCCTATTATATAAGAACCTTATCCATTAAAAAATAGATTACATTAATACCCTCACTTATAATTTTCTTTCATTTACAAACCTTATCCATTAACAAATTTTTCTCTCTAATACTTCACCACCACCACCACCACTATTCCACCACCATCAACACCACCGCCACCACCATTCTACCATCAGCACCACCGCCACCACCACCACCACCATCACCACTTAATAACTACAACCACCACTAATATTCCACCACCGCCACTAATATTCTACCACCACCACCACTATCTTTGCTATCACCATTTCCATAAAATATTTGGTGTCAACAATCGAAGTTGTTCCAAAAATTAAAAGTTCAAAAAATACTTTACTAATAAATATTCCAGCTTTTTTTTGTGTCAACAATCGAAGTTGATCCCAAAAATGGAATCATAAACCAAATTTGCAAAAAAAAAAAAAAAAAAAAATTCCAGTTCAGTTGTGTCAACAATGGAAGTTGATCCCAATAAATGGGGTCAACAACCAAAGTTGATACAATAACTGAAAAATACTCCAGTTTTTGTGTGTCAACAATGGAAGTTAATCCCAGTGAATGGAGTCAACAACCTAAGTTTACACAAAAAACTAAAATCTTCTAATCTAGTTGTGTCAGCAATGGAAGTTGATCTCAGTAGATGGAATCAACAACCAAAGTTTGGAACAAAAAAAGAAAATGACATATATAAATGAGTGAATTTGGCGTGAGTCGAACACGCATCATCTGACATGAAGTCAGCCATGCAACCATTGCACCACAAATTCAACATTTCAAGAATTTTACATCTATAATATCCAACAACACCACCACTACCAATAGTCGAACAACAATGTATAAACACAAACCAACAAGAAATTAAGTTAGTTTTTTTAACAAACATGACTTAGACTACACACATGACTATATTAATCCAAGGAAATGCTGTCAACAATAGGAGTCAGTAGTTGATTCTATAGAAAATGTTGTCAACAACGGAAGTTGATTCCATAATGGGATCAACAACAATAGTTGATCCTATAAAAATGGCATCAACAACAAGAGTTGATTCCCATAAAAAACTGAAGTCCAAAGATCTTTCGACGAAAAAAGTTAATACATAAGAACCATACTTGTAAAATGGATCTAGAACACTAATGGCTCCAATTTAATGAAACAAAGATAATCAACGTATCCTTGGAAGTACCCAAACACATTACTTCACCTGTATTCCAATATTTCCAACAACAACATTAACTAATGCAACCATAGTTGATGACAGTCCAAGTACACACAAAGAGCATATGTATGGTCAAAGCCAGGGCAGCTAAACCATATACATCCTTTACCTAGGAAAGAGATGAGTAAATCCGACACAAAGTAAATTAATAAGAGCCAAAGCCTCCTTTGCACCCTGAACTTAAGAAGTGGAACCATAAATTGCAACTGCAATCTCGTTCCATTCAGTGTTTTAACCACTACACATCAAGTTACAATTGGGTCTCAAAAGCATCAGGAGCTCTTTATGCATACACCAACTTTCCTTACTTTACACATAATCAATAGTACAATCAATTCTCAATGAACTCAATGAATTAGGCTTAAGCATATGCATACAAAAGAAACACCACCGACACAAACAAGAAGTAAAAATATAATACGCTAACAATATTTTACATACCTGCACCACGAGTATCTCCACCACCGACAACTTTCTCCACCAGAATTAATTATCTTCCTTTGTCGTTGAAGATAACACCTGAAAGGTTTATCATCAAGCTAAATACCCCTACGTGCTACAATGAAGATAATATTGGCGCCAAGTTTTATGTCTGACCTATATATAACTTCTGATGAAGAGCAATCATCTCATCCAGACTGTAATAAAAATATGCAAACCTGTAAAATTATAATTTCTCAAATAAAGAATAATAAGCAAAAAAACAAAAACTCATGATAATGTTTAAATTTAGTGGTACCGTTCAAATCATCTTATAACATTTCAAGATAGTAGTTGCACTTCCCTGGCAGCTTGCAAAGCATGTGCAATCAGATATAGTAGCGATCATCATACCACAACAACAATACTAACTTCATACAAACAAAAAAAAAAGTGCATAAAATTATCTTATGACTAAAACAAGCTAGACTACTATTGTAGCAATGTTGCTGCCACCATCTCCGTTACCACTCAACTGTTTTTACACCAACACCACCAAATTTTGTTACCACCATCACCACCACCACTCTCATTACTATAACATACAAGTATTGCTACCACCAACCCAACAATATCACCATTATTCCAGCACCAGTCCAGCAAACACCAAACCCAACAAATCACCAACCCATTGTAGTCATTACCAGCAAGACCACTACTAACACATAGCCACCACTACCGCCACTGAATTTAGTCAAACAATGATACCTATTACTACTGAAAAATCCAACAATTTTCAACATCACTAAAATCCTACAATATATATGCGAGATCAATTAAATAATGTGAAAATACAGGAAATCAAAATCGAAAATTTCTAGGTGTTCTATACAAACCTGATCCATCAGAAACTCCTTGGAATTTCTTTGATTCTGTTTCAATTCGAAATTACTAGCGATAGAAACCTTAAAATCAGATCTATCGATCCCCTAAGAATTTAACTGATATTGAATTCACTGATAACAAGAGAAGAAGATGGAGGATAAGAAGAAGATCAATTTCCGGTGACGATTATGATTTTTGATTTCAACAAAGATCTCTCTCTCTCAATCGAAATCTACTCTTTTTCTCTCAATCTCTGTCTCTCCACTGAAATATAAAAGCGGGGATGGAAATTAATAGATACTGGAGGGTTAAATTGTAACTATAATTTTTTTCCGGAAGGGGAGGGGCTTTATTATTGTTGATAAGGCTATTATTAAAGGTCCGTCAAAATGAAGGGTATTTATCCAATTCCCACTTTGTACTATGGTTTTACGTACCTAGTTTGATTGGGGCCCAAAGAAATAATTGGGGATAATTTTAAAAGTCCCTTATCCAAATATTTTATGTAATGGCTAATCTGCCCTTCTTTCATTAGGGATAATTTTATTTAATTAGTGTTAATCTAATTTAATTACACTACGGGAAAAACAGTAATCTACAACTGTAACTTCACAACTCATATATTTAAGGTTGTGAAAGGTGGTATGTTTGACAACTTTTGTTAAACAAAAGTTGTCAATATATAAAAATGTCCAACTCTTAGGACCAAAGAGGAACAAAGAGTCGTGACGAGAATCAAAATCACAACGTTTTTGTGAAAAGAGTAGTGACCACCTTTAGACTTTAACAACTCATCTCGTTAAGGTAGTGAATAACTATATGACAACACTTATAAGGGTTGTTGAAGATTAAAAAAATATCATTTGGAATAATGGTGTTTGAGAGATTCGAACACAAGCCAACTAGGTGTTAGCACAAGCCTTGAACCATCCTTCCTTCCTCTCAATATTGGTAGTTTTGTCCTATTTTTATTACTATTACTATCACAACCCTTATAAGAGTTGTAAAAAAAAGACTTGAAAAAAAAAAATGAGGAGTGAGGTATTCAACCATCCTTTCACATTTAAATATATGATTATATTTTACATCTACTTTTATATATAAGAAAATTTCAAACTGAGCCTTAAAAAAAGACCAACAAATGAGCCACTTTGCCTGAAACATGCAAGGCATTGTTAAATATAGACACGATTAAACAACATAGCATAGCAAACCAAAGTATATAATGTAATATATAGAGTGATTTAAATCTACATTCTAGAGTGACAATATAACAAAACAAACCAAACTTAAAAGAATATTAACCTTTACTTTATTTATTTTCATTAAAGGATAGTTTGGTCATTTTCTGATTTCCATAATATTTATTGCATTTTTTCCAATAAGGGTAATATGGTCAATTTCGGTGATCTGTAAGAATTACATTACTTATTTCTGATAAGGGTAGTATGGTCATTTTCACAGTCTCCATAATATTTATTGCACTTTTTTCCAATAAGGATAATATGGTCAATTTCACAGTCAATAAGAATTACTTTACTTATTTTCGATAAGGGTAGTATGGTCATTTTCACAGTCTCCATAATATTTATTGCACTTTTTTTTTTCCAATAAGGGTAATATGGTCATTTTCACAGTTTGTAACTTTACTATACTTATTTCTGATAAGGGTAGTATGGTCATTTTCACAGTCTCCATAATATTTATTGCACTTTTTCCAATAAGGGTAATATGGTCATTTTCACAATCGGTAACATTTACTTTACTTATTTCCGATAAGGGTAGTATGGTCATTTTCATTGTCTCCATAATATTTATTGCACTTTTTTCCAATAAGGATAGTATGGTCAATTTCACAATCGGTAACATTTACTTTACTTATTTCCGATAAGGGTAGTATGGTCATTTTCATTGTCTCCATAATATTTATTCCACTTTTTTCCAATAAGGGTAATATGGTCATTTCACAGTCTGTAAGAATTACTTTACTTATTTCTGATAAGGGTAGTTTGGTCATTTTCACAATTTCCATAATATTTATTGCACTTTTTTCCAATAAGGGTAATATGATCATTTTCACGGTATATAAGAATTAGTTTATTTATTTCCGGTAAATGGAAATCATTCTTACCAAGTTTAAGGTTTCGGGGAATATTCCAAAGGAATCTTACATGTAAATGGATGGATTCATCATTTTTACCAAGTTTCTAACTTATAGTAGTCCACTCCCATCCAGGTTTCGATCTCGGAGCCACTGTATGCAAACAATATGCCAAGATTGGGTTTGTTTAAGGTTTCAGAGAATATTCTGAAGGTATCTTACTTGTAAATGGATGGATTCATCGTTTTTACCAAGTTTCCGACTTATAGTATTCCACTCCGGCCAGGTTTCGATCTCGGACCCAAGGTATGCGTACATTATGCGCGAATATGGTTTGTTTAACGTTTCGGGGATATTATGAAGGAATCTTACCTGTAAATGGATGGATTCATCGTTTTTACCAAGTTTCAGACTTATAGTAGTCCACTCCCGGCCAGGTTTCGATCTCGGAGCCACGGTATGCATACACATGGCCTAAAATATGGTTTGTTTAAGGTTTCAGGGAATATTCTAAAGGAATCTTACCTGTAAATGGATGGATTCATCGTTCTTACCAAGTTTCCGACCTATAGTATTCCACTCCCGGCCAGGTTTCGATCTCGGACCCAAGGTATGTGTACATTATGCCGAATAGGGTTTGCTTAAGGTTTCGAGAGATATTATGAAGGAATCTTACCTGTAAATGGATGGATTCATCGTTCTTACCAAGTTTAGACCTATAGTATTCCACTCCGACCGGGTTTCGATCTCGGACCCAAGGTATGTATACATTATGCCGAATAGGGTTTGTTTAAGATTTCGGGGATATTATGAAGGAATCTTACCCGTAAATGGATGGATTCATCGTTTTTACCAAGTTTCAGACTTATAGTAGTCCACTCCCGGCCAGGTTTCGATCTCGGAGCCAAGGTATGCGTACATTATGCTGGAATATTGTTTGTTTAAGGTTTCGGGGAATATTTCGAAGCAATCTTACCTGTAAATGTATGGATTCATCGTTCTTACCAAGTTTCAGACTTATAGTAGTCCACTCCCGGCCAGGTTTCGATCTCGGACCCAAGGTATGCGTACATTATGCCAGAATAGGGTTTGTTTAAGGTTTCAGGGAATATTTCGAAGCAATCTTACCTGTAAATGGATGGATTCATCGTTTTTACCAAGTTTCCGACTTATAGTAGTCCACTCACGGCCAGTTTTCGATCTCGGAGCCAGGGTTTGCATACAATATGCCATAATATGGTTTGTTTAATGTTTTGGGGAATAGTGGTTCATAGTTTGTTTGCCGTTATACCACATTTGAAGTTCGAATCAACACTGAGCTTCATATTTATCGATTTCGATGATGTATCCTGCTAAGTTTGAAGTTTGAACCCTCCCGAAGCTTCTTGGTTCATAGTTTATTTGTCATTATACCACATTTGAAGTTGGAATCAACACCGAGCTTCATATTTATCGATTTCAATGATGTATCCTGCTAAGTTTGAAGGCTGAACCCTCTCGGAGCTTCTTGGTTCATAGTTTGTTTGTCGTTATACCACATTTGAAGTTGGAATCAACACTGAGCTTCATATTTATCGATTTTAGCTCATACTTATCGATTTCGATGATGTATCATGCTAAGTTTGAAGTCGAACTCTCCAGAGCTTCTTGGTTCACGGTTGTATGTCGTTACTCCATATTTGAAGTTCGAATCAACACCGAGCTTCATATTTATCGATTTCGATGATGTATCATGCTAAGTTTGAAGTCAGAACCCTCCTGGAGCTTCCTGGTTCACAGTTTGTATGTCGTTATACCATATTTGAAGTTCGAATCAACATTGAGCTTCATATTTATCGATTTTGATGATGTATCCAGCTAAGTTTGAAGTCAGAACCATCCTTAATTTCGTGGTCCATCTCTAAAAATCTTATAACCTGAGTTTACCAGTGTGAACTAAAGATACTTCATGACCTGTATGACTTGTAAAAATTACTTCATGACCTATACGATTAGTTGAAATTCAAACCGGAAGCACAAAGAGAAAGCACAAAGAAACACACCAATTATCGAATTCATTTTTCATTTCTCGATTCATTCTTATATATTTTTTGGATTTTTTTATATCAGAATGTCGATAACAATGTCCTAAATTTATTAATATTTTTTTTGGATTTTTTTTTCATGTCGAAGGTTTATAATTAAACCGAAAACATGAGTTCGTATTAACACAAATAGAAACACACTTGCTCTCAATCCGTATGACCATCTAAATACAATATCAACCGTTAAGATCTTTTCTTGATCCGTATGAATGGATCAGACGAAACGTGGTCCGTTGATCATTTTAATTCTCTCAATCCCTCATCTTCATCTTCATTTCTTGATTGAATCGACCCATCTTAGTTCTCATCGTAATTTCAGGTGAAAATCATCACAACCTCGACCACGAAACCCATTAATCGAATACCTCGAGATCCAGCTTCTACAAACCCTAAATCAAACGAAACCCAACTTCAATTCGTAATATGCTACGGATTTATTCTTTCACTGATTCAATCTCAGAACCCCTTGCAATTCTTATTCAACATCTAACCTAGCCACAAGAATCATACCTCTCCATCCTTGAACATCGAATCAGGGTTTGAGGTGATGTTGATTATGGTGGAGAAATGATTCGAAGAAGGTGATTTCTGCTGATTTTCACGAGAATGATTCAAGATGAGTATGGGGGTTTTGAGATTGAAATCAAGCCGAGATGTAAATCGTTGCTACAGCTGCTGTGAAGAAGATGAGATTTCAGAACTGGTGATGTTTTTATGGGGTACAGATCCAATTAAACGGAAGTTCCTCATCCGGTACTCGATTCAACAGCACAATCATCAAAACCAAAATCTGATACTAACCCTTAGCAGACAAACCCACTTCTTATTCATTTGGGAACTCGAATTTCTTCTTTCCTGTTCTTCAAACCCTAAACCCCAAGTCTAATTTGATTTATTCTGTCTCAAAAAACCCCCAATTCATTTCAGACTCTCACCAACAAATTTCTTCTCTAATTCTCCTCTCAATCTCTCGATTTCTCCGTAACAAAGCCGCAATAATATTTCTCTCTAAATTTCAGATGGATTAAAAGATTTTAGCAGAATCAGTGAAGGTGGTGGTGACTTTGTTGATGAAAGGGAAAGAAGAGATGGGTAATTACAGATTTCAAGCTTTTTCCGTCGAATTACAAGGAAGAATCTGTGGGTCGATCTGCTTGAGCTGGTACAGATTTTTGTTTTTCTTACTTTTCAATTTCGATTCCCTTTGAAATGACTTATTACCCATAGTTTGGGTGATTTATTGTTTTGTTTCTCATACTCGATTATGATTTTTTCTTCTTCATTCTTCTTCTTTCTATGGTTGGTGCTTAATTTGAGCAAACATGGATCCGAAACTTTGAAATTAGATTAGAAGTAGAAGACGCCTAATTTCCTTATTCTTTTCATATTCGATGGTTTTGTGTAAATTTAGAGAGATTTTGCTATTGGGAATTTGGAATTCTCTATCTTAATTAATCGGGATTGGTATTGCTTGAGCTCAAATTTGATTGGATTAAATGTTTTCAGAGCAACATCAACTAATCTTGTTATTGGAGTTGCGATTGGTGGTATGGTTGTCCCTGGTTGTTTATTTCTGTAAGAAGAAGAAGATAAGAGATCAAAATCTGTTGATTGCTATGGAAGACCTTCTCCATCTAAAGGTATAATTTTCTTTTGAATCTACCAAAAAAATGGTGTCGATGTATAACAGTTCAAGAATTGCAATTAGTTTTCAGCGGAGAAGCTTGTGAGCAACAAATACTATTAGTATAATGTTCTGGAACCTATGCTCTTAAAATTTTGTTTCTATAAATTTTGGATTTACCAAGTCCTGAATCAACTAATTGGGTCTTGGTTTATGTGTTGGTAACCAGTTAATCGAAATCGAAATTGCTCTATAGATCGATTACTAACTCTTTCTTTTATTGTTGTTTTACCTAATTTTATAGTTTGCCTTAGTTCAACCTCATGCCAAGTTGCCAACACTTAGTGTGGTGTTATCTTTGTCACTTTTGCATTCTTCCTTTTCTTGTTGTTCTTATTTGTTTATAGTTACCCTGCTTGAACTTGCTTTTGGTGTAGCACTATGTTGTTGTGAACATCTGAATATCATTTTTATCCACGTAGAACTAGATGAAGTTAGTGGAGTTAAGATTGCATAAGTAGCATTTACATTGCCGATCTTGTGTGTGAGTTTCATGGTTATCTTATTTCTTTCATTTTACATATGGTTTCTTCTGAGTTCCGAATAGTTATATGCAGCGCCCTTTGTTCAAAAATTCGTTTTGCAGTCACTAATTTGTCAGGATATTTAGCCCTTTTGAGCTTCTAATATCAAAAACTTTAATCTATGTATTCACCGTTAAACAGTACGTTACAAGAAGTAGTATTCATTGTATTCTTGATCACCAGAAAGCTGTGAATGGCATGAGCTCCTTAAAATAAAAATTCGCTAACATTTTATTTTGTAATCAACTTGTGTTATGACTTCTGGTATCAATTCCTTTTATGAGCTAACACAGATTTGTTTTGGAATCTCTGCAGTACTTCATGTATCGATTCTTTGAGAGGACTGAAATGTATACACTCGCACATATTTTGCATCGTCTTAAGCCAAGTAATTTGCTCCTAAATGAAAGTTGTGAACGAAGGTTGGAGACTCTAGCCTGGAATAGCGAGGCAAACATCTGAAACGGATATGATGACGGAATATGTTGTCCCTCGCTGGTACTGTGCACCATAGTTGGTCCTCAATAGTCTAGAGATATTGCATCAATTGATATTTGGTCAGCAGGTTGCATACTTGGTGAAATTATGACTCGAGAACCACTCTTCCCAGGTAAAGATTATGTTCATCACTGATATATGATTTTGTTAGCCTACTGTTGCTGCTGTTCTATCATTAAATATGTGTCAAACTTTGAACATAATTATTGTATGACAAGGTATACTCAATCAAGTTTTCACTTGTTTTTTAAGAGATTGTGCTCTGGGGTGAAGCTTGCGGTCAAAATCTCACCCATGAGGGATTCCAAGGGTTGAGAGACGAGTTTTTATGGTAAGAAAGAATAGCTAGAAGGGCTAAAACTTAAATGTTAGTATTAGATTTTTTTTTTTTTGGTGTCGAAGTTCTCAGAAACCAATCTTACATTTGTAACAAACAATAGTGATTGTAATTGTAAGTCTGGGTTTTTTTCAAATACATGGTTATTTAAGTATTATAGATTTAATTTTGTATTTAAATTCTCAATATTTAATTTTTTTCAAATCAATTATGTACTACAACTCGAAATTAGAGTGTCAAAGAAATGACATGCAACTCTTCCCATAGTTGTCAAAGAAGTGACATACAATTCAAACCATTGTTGTCAAAGAAATAACTTGCAACTCAAATCAAAGTTTTCAAAGAAGTGACATACAACTCAAACCATTGTTGTCAAAGACTAGACATACAACTTTAACCATAGTTGTCTAAGAAATTTCTACAACCCCAACAAGTGTGGTGTAGGAGTGGTCGTACTTTTGAGTTGGGACAAGCTATTAAGGATGCTGTTATTCGTAAGAATTCCAAGTACTTGGAAAAATGCACGTCACAAGGATACGAGTTTGGTGCTTTGGCTTTTACTACCCTTGGTGAGCTTGGGGAAGACACGACAGATTTTGTTAAACGTCTTCAGAAGTACATGGCCGATCATGGTGCTAATGTGCGAGTAGGAGACTTTCTATTTCATACGTTAAATGTGGTTGTTCAAAAAGGGGTTGGAGGCCAACTTGTTGCTCGGCTACCGACTAATTTCTTGTCCGATGAAAATTCTTTCGATGAAACTCTTTGGAAGAAATTCTGGATAAGTAAAAAGTTGGATTTACTATACCGTATTTACTAATTTGATTTATGGCTATTTAACGTTTGGTACCAGCAAATGTCCAACACCTAGCTTTGTACCCAATATTCGAAATATTAAGCTTTGGTACCTTGATCTGACGGAGACCGGTTGGTCAAAACCTTGACCTAATAAAGTAATAATTATTTTTTTGGAATCAAATAATTTTATTTTAAAGCCCCAAATCACCATTCAATCCGACGGTCATAAATACACTTGCATCTTCTTCAAATGCCATTTGTTCTGAACTTCCAAAAAACCAAAACACTTTCTGAAAGTATTACTCACAAATCCACCGTTACTAAAAATTTCGCATATCTCTTTGTCATCATCACTATTTATTTTGATGTTGTGTCTGTGATCATTCTTCACCAATCGGCATCAATCATTCTTCACCAATCGGCATCATTCAACTCGATTAAATTTTAGAAGCTCTTAAATGATTTGGTTTTGGGCAAGAAACAAAATCAGTTTTTGAATCAAAGAAAAAGAGAAAACTTAAAAATAGATTATAACCCACTCTTCAATTACTTCACTTGTTAAGAACTCTGATCTCTATCTATCTCCATCCTCTTTTGTATGATTTTATTGCGATATTGTCATATGATGTCGTTCAAATTAGTGTAGGAGAATGAGTTGTTTTAAGACTTGAAATTGTTGCAGGGAAGGAGATACTTGAATCACCAGCAAAACGCACACAAAAGGTGTTTGTAAAATTTCCCGAACCATTAGCTCTTCTCGACCTCAAATTAACCAAGAGGCTGCAGCTATCAGGGACTGAGGGTGATACTGAATTGTTTTTAGAGAAAAATTGGAAGAGGAATATGAAGTCAAGAAGGAAACTGAATTTATGTTTTGATTAGTCGGTGTTTTGAATGAAGTTTTTTTTGTCGGGAAAGCAGGAAAAATGGCTGTGGTGTCGTTGTTTTGAGGAGATCAATGGTGATGATTGATTTATGATTTGTTGTTTGTTAAGGTTTAGGAAACTTGGGTCAGAGACAATTCCTTCAAAAGGAAAGAATTGAGCTACAAAAGAAAGCTTACGGAGAATTGATTTGTGAGTACTGAGTAGTAGTTCTTGATCCGTTTGAATTCTCTGTTTGAGAGAGAGGTAAGTAAGGAGAAGAAATTTGAAAGGAATTTAAAAAAAATATTTTTTTAAAATAAAAATTAATTTTTTAAATATTCGGTACCAAAACTAGGTGTTGGACATTTATTAGGTAGCAAACGTTAAATAATCCTTTGATTTACCACTTTTTCTCCGACAAGGGGTGAAACAAAGAAATATTTTTTTGAAATCGGTGGCAAAACTTCGAAGGAGGCCTGAAATATTCTCAAAGTAGCATTCCAAGGTTCCGAAAAGGTAATCTCCATAAAATTTATGGCGAGATTTCGAAGGAGAATAGTTTCATTTTTTTCATGAGTAAATTATCAAAATTTCGCCATAAATTTTATAATTTAATGGAGATACTTTTTCTGATCTTTAGAACGCTAGTTATGCTACTTTTAAGCTTTTCATTATAATTGAAATGTGAAATGTTACGAGAGAGGCACTCAACTCTAACCAACTCTCACTCACTTGGATTTTCGATGGGATTCAAATGAAACTAGCTTTGCTTATTTATAGGCAGTGAGTGTCTAGAATATTCAAAATGCACGTGACCTTTACTTACTTTACCAAACAAGAGAAAGAAAAGTCTAGAGAAAGAATTCTCTATATATAACCGACTAAGAAAAGAAGAATCTAGAGATAGAATTCTCTAGACAATGGCCGACAGTCCTAGATTGTACTAGGCTTTACATAGTGGAGAATATTTATCTTCTTTGACCGTCTAAGGATTTAGAATTCTAGATTAAATCACAAATTAACTACTATCTTTAACACGTCCCCTCGATAAATATTAAATAGTGATGACTTTATTGATGGAGAAGCAAGTAGCCAATTACTACTCCCTTCGTACCTATATTATATAAGTGGAATTTTGAATTTTCTTTGTATCAATAGATAGGCGGAGTCCTATTTTCAAGATAAATTTTCTCACAAATACCATTATTTATTGTACATAAAAATTGTGTTAATAATAAGATAAAGGGTAAAACAAGAAAAAACATGAAAAATGATGAATTCAAGGTAATCTTCTTAATTTAAGAGAATTGGTTCCTCCGCCTATATATGTGATACGAAGGGAGTACAAGATAATGACCTTATTTTATTTTCTTTATTTACATTAGAGAAATCGTACGCGTCGTCTGCCGCTTTGGAACGTGAAAAAGTGCAATAAAAATACCCCTAAGTGCAAGCTTAATTACTTATCATTTTTGCATTCTTTATTTTAAATATAAAAAAGAATTACAACTTAGAAAGACTATCATCCGGTAAGAAATTGGTCGGAAGCCTATCAACAAGTTGTGCTCCAACACCTTTTTGAATAACTACGCCTAACCTATGAAAAAGAAATTCTCCGACCCGAACATTAGCATCATGGCTAGCCATATAATTGCGCAAACGCTTCAGAAAGTCTATGAAATCATCACCCAATTCCCCTAAGGTGGTAAAGGCAATTGTCTCAAAACCAAAACCATGAGATGTGCATTTCTCTAAACATTTAGCATTCTTACGAGTAACAACATTCTTAATGGCGAGACCCGAGTTAAAGGTACGAACTCCACCACCGGTAAAAGGCGAAACACCAGTCACATCCAAACACACATCACGACCACTATCCCAATTATGCACAAGTATGTCAGCCGGTCTCAAAGCAGTGCCATTATTCGCATGAAGCCCCAAGTCAACCTCTTTCCTAGCCGGCACACCCACACGATAACACATGTATGCAATAGTGTCTCACACCAAATCATGTCTAAATTTAAGCCCAACTTCATTCGCACAATGCAAGGCATGATCACCAAAAATATCCATATCTCTCTTGCATAAGGGACAAGAACCATTCTCCTCGAAAAGAGGGATCCCATATCTGTACCAGAGAATTTCTCTATATTGCTTAGCTCCAATAGTTTGATTAAGCCCCACAATTGGAATCGCCATCAAAAAGTCCCAGGCATGTTTTGTTTGGTTGCAGTGCCATAAAACCGAATCACGCTCCGACATAGCATAACTGGTAGGTATGTTTTCCTTCACTGCATCAAAGTAAATATTTGCCAAGGAGTTCATGGAATGGGTGGCAAAATTACTTCAGCTAAGAGGAGAAATGGCGACACACAGTGAGTTGAAGGAGTCCAAAGCTTGCTGAAGAGAGGGGCCACTACTACTGATTACAGCACCCCTCAAAATCGTGGACTGCATCTCTAGGGTCTGTAAACAAGATGCAAGGAAACAATAATGTTTGGTATCCTGTATGGTGTACACACCCATACCTCCATGTTTGAATGGCAATGTAGAAAGCCTATGTTGTAGGAGTTTGTAGCCAGGGCCATCACCATAAATGACGTGTCTAAGGAATTGAAACAGACGAGCGTCAAATAAGTCTTGACTTTCTTGTAAAAAATCAGGCTTAGTTGTTCTCAAGGCGAAATAGAGTCTCGAAACACCGGTGCAATTCCGAAACAAAAGCAATTCACCTTGAGGGTCTTCTAATTTCTCTACAGCTTCAATGAGGTCCATAGTCTTACGCACTCTACTAACAACCAAGTCTTTATTGAATTGAGCATCAAGGCTGACCGGCCCACCCAAAATCTTCACACCCTTAGTTGGCCTACTGATATTTGGAGGGAAAACGCCTGGAACCAAAGCTCTAGGGTCTGAAGAGGGCCAAAGAAGTTCCGTCTTGGCTATGTTCAAATGCAAACCCCTTTCACCCCCATAATCTTGAATGATCTTCAAAGCCTTTGCAACCATTAGACTATCTCCTATCAAGGTACCATCATCCAAGTACCAGGCTTGCAATTCAAGCTCGCATTGCATGGCAAATTTTTTTAACCAATGGGTGAAGAGTAAGAGCAAACAACAAAGGCTCAAGAGTATCCCCTTGTCGTACACCCTGAAAAGAGGCGAGAACATGATCCATGTAATATAAACGAGCAGGAGAAGCGTAACAGAATTTAACCCATCGAGAAATCGATGGGCACAAATTACGTACCTCAGAAAGCATGAATGACCAGTCAATGAGGTTAAAAGCATTCGGGAAATCTACCAATAACATGGAAAGATTGTCCGAGTCCCCTTTCTCCTCAATCATGCGGTTATATTTTCCATGCGGTTAAAAAAAATTCCCCAGACTTACTGTTTGATTAACGACTTGGATAAAAAATTTAATGGATCAAATAAATAAAGGAATTTAGTTCATCTTTTCCATTGTTGTGTTGTCTTCACCGTGACACGTGTGAAACGTAATTGTCTTCAGCATGACACATCAGATGTTATTGGTGTTGGGATTTTATTATTTTTTTTTGAAAAACTATTTATTCATAAGGAGAGGAAGAATTACAAGAGTTAGATGGAAGCCTGGAAATAAGCTGGGCTCCACTCCCTTTTTGATGACATTCGCATCATGGCTAGCCATATAGTTGCGCAATCTTTCAGAAACTCCACAATATCACTAACCAACTCCCCTAAAGTAGAAAAATCCAGCACGCGAAGACCAAAACCCTGAGCTATAAACTTATCTAAATATTTGGTTCTTTTTCGAGCGACAACATCATCAACTGCCTTACTAGGAACAAAGATGCGCACCCCACCACCTGTGAAAGGACAAACTACCGTGATATCCATAGACACATCATGCCAAATGTTCCAGTTGTACACTAATATATCAATTCTCAAAGATAAGCCATTATCCGATAAGAAACCCAAATCCACTTCTTTCATAGTAGGGACACCCGCACGATAACAAATATCGATAAAGGTGTCACGAACCAGGTCATGTATATACTTGAGCCCAACTCCATGCGAGCAGTGCAAGGCATGATCCCAAAAATATCCATCTCCCTGCTATAACTGAAGCATTTTTTTCCCACTTTTTCATATTCTGTTAAATTTTATTCCTCTAATCTCTCTCGATCTCCAGACAATATTGGAAACAACTAATTAATACCCAAAGCTTCGAATAGTCTAAAGCATCAGATTAGTTTTTTTTTTTTTTTTTTTTGAAGCAAGCATCAGATTAGTTGAACATATTTATCTAACTCGATCTATCGAATTAAGTGTTTGAAGATTGAGACGAACAACTGGGTTGATGAAAATGGGTGTACAACTCACTACTCTGATTGAGGAGATGAAGGCTTTGAAAGGATTTCAAGATCAAGATTATTTTGTTTTACCTGCTTCAATCACACTAACACCATCACCACTAATTGGGTACCCAACTCAGTGAAAACATGAATAAGCGTGTATCGAATTGAAGTAATTGATTGTGGTAAGTGAATCAATTTGTTGGTTTCTATTGAGTAATGTAATGTTAATAGTGAAATAATGTATTATGAGTGTCAACTTTATATTTAATTGTGTGTGTTGATTAAATACGTGGGTGTAAGACATCCACACGTTTTCCTTGTAAGGTCTTTTATAGACTAAGTAGAAAAGAGAGTGTATTATCTCTTCAACTTAATGAAATTAGAGAGAGTGAAAAGAACCAAATAGGTTCTCACTTCTCCATTAAAAAAATAAGCCACAAACATCTATCTTTAATCACCCAAAAACCAACAATTGGTATCTAGAGCTTAGATCTATTAGATTTGATCTTGGTGAGGGAAAAAAAAATCAATCAATACCCATTAAATCAAAAAATCAGCAACAAATAAACTTTTCAAAATCTATATCTAGAAAAGAAAAAAACCCAATTTTTCAATCAATCTTCAATCAAATCAATGGCAAGTAGTATCTACTCAAATCAATACATTCAACAACCTTCTATACCACTTTTCATGGAGAAATTTATGATTTTTTGGCAATTAAAATGAAAACCTTATTCATGTCTCAAGAAGTGTGGGAGATTGTTGAAGATGGGTATGATGAAATCGAAGATACATCAAACTTAGATCAAGCACAAAAGGATTTACTTATGGAGAATAGGAAGAAGACTGCAAAAGCATCCATGTACATTCAATAAGGAGTTGGAGAAACTATTATACCAAGGGTAAGTCATTTTCCTAAAGCTAAAGAAGCTTTGGATATTGTTCAACAAGAGTATGGAGGCAATAAGAAGTTAAGGGAATTAAAATTACATTCATATAGAAGAGATTTTGAGAATCTTAGAATGAATGAGAATGAATGTTTAATGAGTTTTCATCTAGAGTTGTTGAAGTTGTTAATAATATGATGATGTGTGGTGAGAAGATGGAAGAAAGAAGAATTTGTGAAAAGATTTTGATATGCTTGCCGTAAAAATTTGAACCCATTGTGGCGGTTTTGGAAGAGACTAAAGATTTCTCTACATTGAAGTCACTAGAGTTATGGGCTTCCTTAAAGGTGTATGAGCAAAGGTTGTTAAGACACTCCGAAAAGTCAATTGAGAGTGCTTTTCAATCAAAATTGAACTTGAACTCTAAAAATTCAGCAATGAAGAAAATTGAGTACAAGGGTGCTGCTTCATCTAACTTCAAAGGAAAGGGAAAATGGAAGAAAGGAGGAGCAAACTCCAACAACTACACAAAGAGTGATATTTCTCAAGTACCAAGGTGCAATTTTTGCAAGAAGAATTGTCATTTGGATAAGAATTTTTGGAACAAAGGAAAACCCCAATGTCGCAATTGCAAGAAGTATGGACATTTGGAGAAAGATTGTAGATACAAAGAAGATGAAGAACAAGCCGGTAGAGCGAGAAGAAAAAGAAGATAAAAAAATTTGTTTTATGCTTGTCAAAGTGCTATGGTGACTTCCAAAAGTGAAGTTTGGTTTGTCGATAGTGGTTGCACAACTCATATGTCCGGTGAAAAAATCTTGTTTGTTGATATGGATACATCCATAAATTCTCTAGTGAAGATGGGGGATGGAACCATGGTTCAAGCTAACGGAAGAGGTACCATTTGTGTGCAAACTATCAATAGAGCAAAATACATTAGAGATGTGATATATGTTCCAGACTTGGCACAAAATTTGCTTAGTGTTGGGCAACTTGTGGAGCTTGGGTACGCGGTCCATTTTGAAGATGGATATTGTACCATTTATGACAAGAAGCACAATAACAAGAGACAAGTCATGAAGAGTATCAAGATGGAGAAAATAGAAGCTTTCCAATTGTGTTTGAAAAGCAAAAAAATGTTGCATTGAGGATGGAAACCATTTATGAAACATGGTTATGGCATAAAATACTTAGGCATTTGAATTTCAATAGTCTCAAGGTGCATTCCAACAAGAACATGGTGCAAGGACATCCACAACATATCAACCACAAGGATGGAGTGTGTGAAGGTTGTGCACTTGGGAAACAACATCGCTAACCATTCCTAAAAGGTGTAGCATGGAGAGAAAAAAAACTTCTTGGTTTGGTACATACCATGTGTGTGGACCAATGAATACACCAACTCATGGAGGTAATAGATACTTTATCTTATTCATTGATGATTTTAGTCGTATGACTTGGTGATGATTATTTTGAAGTTGTTTGTAAAAAGTGGTAGTAAAGTTCGTTCAACTCAGACTTGTAAAGATTTAGTTTCAGAAAACTCTAAAAACAAAGATAATATTTACACAGGTTTGTCACAAAATATCGAGAGGTACTGAGACTCAAGATTCCACCAATTCTCATATTCATGTGGTTCGACTATCAATTCCAGACAATTATAGCTCATAACATATAAATATTGACTCTTTATTCTTTGCCAAGGTAGATTTTATAAAAGATTGATTTGTAAATCACAAGCATGACGTATCAAAATACTAAGACCAAGCATACGTCATCAAACAAAATCACAACCAATTAAGAAAAAAATCATGAAACGATTTAAACTAGTGCAAAAGTCATAAAGGAATTAAATAGATTTACCACGGGCATAGAGAATAGCTTCCTCCGTCATCCCGGTGTTGGGGTTTAGCTCTCATATTATTCACGTGCTCAAAATAATTGTTCATAGCTCAAATAGGTGAAAAACAAGAGTAAACTAATGAAGCAAGCAGTTTGCAACGGCACAGAGGCGTTACAAACAGCTGTTACAACTGGTAGTGGAGTTATATTGGAATACGAAATATAGTCTGCCCTGAAGAGCGGTTTTACGTGTCGTTGATCTGCGACAGGTTTTCAGGATTGTCACTGTGGGTTGATGTTCTTCAACTCCTTCTTCTTCAAAGAAGAAGACAAAGACAACTCCACCCGCGGCTCTGTAAACTTTATTTCTTCTCTGCAACTACCCAGACGTCTCCCCAAAGTCTCGACACCCCCGTATGACTCCAACCAATGCCTTATATATACACAACAGGCCCTAATTCTCTCAATTATCACCTCCGTTCTTTTTTCACCAAGCCACGATATCTTCCCATTTTTATCTCCTCTGCGCATCTATATTTGTTCAATCCTTACCACACTTGATATGTACGAATCCCACGAGGATATATATGCTCCAAAACAGCTCAGAACTTCCATATATAAAACCATAAAATCGAGGAAATATCTCGTCCCCTGTTTTGTCCAACTCGGTGGTTCATACCTATTTTTACGAATCTGGGAAGCGTACAATCCCTGTTTTATCTCCATCAGCTAATCCCAAGTCAATCCCGAGAAAGTCTCCAACTAAATCTCGTTGAAAATCTTGCCTGAAAATCTCGCTGGAACAAAAGCAACTTTCCGCCAAAACATTTTTAAGCCGTGAAGAAGAGGTGTCCCCCTATCCTGAACTGAAGTGCGAATAGCAAGTGGTGGTGAGTAGTAAAGAGGATAGCCCTTATGAACTGGATGCCCCTTAGTAATTGAGGTACCCCTTATCCAAAATGGGGGTCCGTATAGTAATTTCTCCCACGAGCGCAAAACCACTTTTCGAGCCAATTTCACGCAAAAGCTTATTTCTCCAAAAACACCTACAAAAACATAAAAATCCATAATAAATACAAAATCGAGCACTAACAACATATACAATTGAGATTATATCAGACACAAAAATGTGTCTATCAAATACCCCCAAACTTATTATTTGCTCGTCCTCGAGAAAATTAATTCTAGAATATAAAATCCTAACTCACTGTCGCAGGCATCGTCGATTGCATTTAGCGTATGCAATAAGCCTTTAAACCCCTAGGTGGCCCTAGTGGCCGAGTTATAGTCTCGGGAGGGTTTACCAGAGGTGTACCCACAAAACCTTTACACTCCACCCTAACTATCTACGCAGAACCTTGGAAGGCACTAAAGAATCTCCTTGGTTGGCATACTTATTGACTACAGGAGGAAGTACCCTGATGCGAAATTCCAATTGATGTACACGAGTTTGCACAAAAAGCATACTAAAATTCATATATAAGTCAGCTCTACTCGGATAGTCGCACTATGGACATCAATACCCGAGTCAAAACTAATCACATGGATAGATCAAGAAGATGGAAATAGAAAAACATAGATGGTTTTGATGTTTACTAAGTGATCGATGTTTCCCATATCTCTGTCTGCAGGCCTCCGCCAAAATGAACCTATCCTAATGGGTCGAGATACTAGTTCGACTAATATCAACACACCGGCATATACAAGGGAACCAGTGGTCGATAATCCTAACTCTAGGTCAACACAACTGGCATATACAAGGGTTCCAGTGGTCGACTTTATTGAATTTATTAGGTTGGTCCGATGGTCCGGTCTCACTTTTTTTTCCTTTATTTTTTCTTTTTTTTTTTTTTTTTTTTTTTTCAACTTTTTTCAACTTTTTTTTTTTTTTCAACTTTTTTTTTTTTTTTTTTTTTTTTTTTTTGGTATCTCAATCACTCTATTTCACCCTAGCATTGGTAACAACTTGATTCGTGGGCCCCACCTAATCACTTAGAGAAACATAGTTTAAAAATAAAATAAAAACAGAAGTGAAAAGGACTCAACGAGATTGGTGAAACTATCATGTTATTTCTAACACCTGAGCTCTCGTGCTTTTATGAATAGACTCTTTAGATGTTGCCATCTAATCGATTGGTTCCTCAACTCCTACAACCAAAATGCTTCCATCCACTTAGATTGGTTAGTGCCATCCTTAATAAACATAAATTTCTAGGCTCGGAGTTTAACAATGCAACTAAAATGTTTCTCCCATACCCCCAAACTTAAATCTAACATTGTCCTCAATGTTCTAAAGATAAAATTAAAAGCATGAACAAGGAGAAACTGTTACCATTTGAAGTAAAAGAGTTAAGGAAAGATATTACCGTGTCGCATGAATATTGGGTTACCTCCCAAGAAGTGCTAAGTTTAACGTCTTCAGCCAGACTAAGAAGGGATTAGTCACCTCATAAAATCATAAAGTAATAGCCGAAATATCTGTGGGTCATCAAAACCAAATAGAGCTATCACAGATAAAAGGAATATGCAACCTGCCAAGAAAATTAACAAATAAAGCACACCCTTGTCTAGTTTCCTGTTTAAGACAACTACATCTAGCTGTGGTTCAGGTTCAGGCTCTATGAAAGGGTCTAAATAAAATATTTTCATGGGTTGCATTTCCTCGAAGCTAAGATCCGATTTAGGTATTAGAGTCTGGAAAAACTCAAATAAAAACTTAGAAGCACATAATAATAACCTAAATAATTGCGGATCCTTAAAGTCAATCAGTTTTGACTCACACAATTGACCACGATGAAACTTGCAGTCAATCATAATAAAATGTGTCGATACTAATTTCCTAAAGTACTTAGGTTTAGTCTCAAAACTAAATAATTGACACATCTGAAACTTATACATTCCCACTGGTTGAAAAATATTTGGTGGGAAAACAAAATCAATCGTGGTATCATAGCCTGGGTTAACCACATCAACCAGAGGATGGGTTTCTAACAACTGAACTTCCCTATGGACATCACTAGGTTCAGGAAAACGTGTATGAAGATAATCTTTTAAAATGATTGAGGCACATATGTCAAGTCCCAAGTGAGGGACCTTTCTAAGAGTTAAGGCACATGGAGAATGATAATCACCCCCAAACTTAGAGTTTTCAGTGTCTCTAGAAAGACTAGTCACAACTTCTAATTTCAAGGTCATCGATTCCGAAAATGGTCAATTGATTCTTCTAAGTCAGGTTCATCCTCACTCATCTCTACGAGTTCATTTTCTTTGTCTAAGACTAAGGTTTCTAAATCGCTAGACTCTAAAACAATATTCTCAGAATAAACTCGTTCCTCAAAAGTATCATAAACCGTAATCATAAGGGAATACTACATCGTCTAAAACGGTGGTATCTCTAGTCAAATCCTCGTCCTTTTGAATAGGTGAAAAATTATTTGAATTTGAACTAGAAATATTATCATTGTAAAGCTCAATTGGAGTAACAAATTCCTGATCACTATGCCTAAATATTTCAGATTCTTCATCAACACTATCCTCATCATAATCATCATTGTAATAACATGAAAATGGTCGAACCTCATCTAAAGTAGTGTTACCAATTCTAACCTCGTCATCTTGATTATGCAAATAACTATCCTCATTTTCAAAGGTACTATTGGAAACACTATATTGGAAATTAAAACTATCTTGAGCATTTCTTTCCTGGGCCTCTAACAACATTTCCTGAGTCGACTCACATGATTTCCTGATTGTATCTAGGAAAGAAGGTTCACATGTTTCATTGCTTTCGTCCATAACTAAGTTATTCATCTCGTCTGAACTACGTGTTGACTCAAGTAACTTTTGTGTTGACTCAGCTAACTTACATGCGGACTCTAGTAGAGAGGAATTTTGCTCATATGACCGGTGGGCGTATGGATAGTAATTGGGCTCATCATGGTATGAGCCATAACCTTGAAAAGGCTGATGTTCCCAATCACTATTCACATTATGGTCAAAGTAGTAACGTCCATTTTGAAACTCAGTCGGATATTCGTTGTATTGGCTATTGTAATACCAGTTCGACATTCTATTCGCAGGGGTGTGAGTTGTCACACAAAATAAAACCCACTGACAGGGGATTCGTGGGTGGATAGAGTCTTACCTCCCGTACCAGACGGGCGATGAACCGTTGAAGTCGACTCAGGCCACCGACTCCTATGTCAGTGTACGAACCCGAGGGGCCGAGACAGTATCGTAACTGTCGTCCTTCCCTGCAAACAGTTTATATTTAATTTTCAACCCTTCCTTAGGGTTTTAAAAATAATGTCCAGTCCAGAAAAATAAAGTCCAAAAAGTGTCCAAAAAGGAAAAGAAAAATTACAAAAATACAACTCTATTTACAATTTCTAAAAATAAAAAGAAATAAAGTCTAACTAAAATAAATATATACAAAATCTTCTTCACTCCTTGGACTCCTCTTTTCTTTCCTTCTTTGGCGATGCTTTCCTTTTATAGCACTTTTTCTTTCCTCGTAGCTTCGCTCCAAATCTGAAAAGAATCAAAAGAATACCAAAGGCGTAAAAAGAACAAAAAAAATAAAATAAAAATAAACCTAAAACAAATCTAAATACAAGTCCGCGTCGGCGGCGCCAAAAATTGATGATTATTTTGAAGTTGTTTGTAAAAAGTGGTAGTAAAGTTCGTTCAACTCAGACTTGTAAAGATTTAGTTTCAGAAAACTCTAAAAACAAAGATAATATTTACACAGGTTTGTCACAAAATATCGAGAGGTACTGAGACTCAAGATTCCACCAATTCTCATATTCATGTGGTTCGACTATCAATTCCAGGATAATTATAGCTCATAACATATAAATATTGACTCTTTATTCTTTGCCAAGGTAGATTTTATAAAAGATTGATTTGTAAATCACAAGCATGACGTATCAAAAATACTAAGACCAAGCATACGTCATCAAACAAAATCACAACCAATTAAGAAAAAATCATGAAACGATTTAAACTAGTGCAAAAGTCATAAAGGAATTAAATAGATTTACCACGGGCATAGAGAATAGCTTCCTCCGTCATCCCAGTGTTGGGGTTTAGCTCCTCATATTATTCACGTGCTCAAAATAATTGTTCATAGCTCAAATAGGTGAAAAACAAGAGTAAACTAATGAAGCAAGCAGTTTGCAACGCTGCAGAGGCGTTACAAACAGCTGTTACAACGGTAGTGGAGTTATATTGGAATACAGAAATATAGTCCGCCCGAAGAGCGGTTTTCGTGTCGTTGATCTCGCGACAGTTTTCGTGGATCACACTTTGTGGGTTGATGTTCTTCAACTCCTTCTTCTTCAGCAGCAGCAGCAGCAACTCCACCCGCGGCTCTGTAAACTTTATTTCTTCTCTGCAACTACCCAGACGTCTCCCCAAAGTCTCGACACCCCCGTATGACTCCAACCAATGCCTTATATATACACAACAGGCCCTAATTCTCTCAATTATCACCTCCGTTCTTTTTTCACCAAGCCACGATATCTTCCCATTTTTATCTCCTCTGCGCATCTATATTTGTTCAATCCTTACCACACTTGATATGTACGAATCCCACGAGGATATATATGCTCCAAAACAGCTCAGAACTTCCATATATAAAACCATAAAATCGAGGAAATATCTCGTCCCCTGTTTTGTCCAACTCGGTGGTTCATACCTATTTTTACGAATCTGGGAAGCGTACAATCCCTGTTTTATCTCCATCAGCTAATCCCAAGTCAATCCCGAGAAAGTCTCCAACTAAATCTCGTTGAAAATCTTGCCTGAAAATCTCGCTGGAACAAAAGCAACTTTCCCGCCAAAACATTTTTAAGCCGTGAAGAAGAGGTGTCCCCCTATCCTGAACTGAAGTGCGAATAGCAAGTGGTGGTGAGTAGTAAAGAGGATAGCCCTTATGAACTGGATGCCCCTTAGTAATTGAGGTACCCCTTATCCAAAATGGGGGTCCGTATAGTAATTTCTCCCACGAGCGCAAAAACCACTTTTCGAGCCAATTTCGCCGCAAAAGCTTATTTCTCCAAAAACACCTACAAAAACATAAAAATCCATAATAAATACAAAATCGAGCACTAACAACATATACAATTGAGATTATATCAGACACAAAAATGTGTCTATCACTTGGGTGTACTTCATGAGACAAAAATCGAAGTTTTTAGCATCTTCAAGAAGTTCAAGAGCCTTGTTGAAAAGCAAAGTGGTCACTACATCAAAGTTTTGAGAAGTGATAGAGTCAAAGAGTACAATAACAAAGAGTTTGATAAATTTTGTGAAGATGAAGGCTTGGAAAGGCAACTAACCGTGGGTTATACTCCTCAAAAAAATGGTTTTTCCGAGAGAAAGAACCAAACCGTAATGGAGATGGCGAAGTCCATGCTTCATGAGAAGGGTATGCCTAAAGTTTTTTGGGCCGAAGCCATTAGCACCGCCGTCTACTTGATGAATAAGTGTCCAAAAAAAGCCGTATGGGATAAAACTCCTTTTGAAGTATGGAGTGGGAGAAAACCATCGGTAAGGCATTTCAAAGTTTTTGGTATTGTGTGTTATTCTCAAATTCCAAAGGTGAAGAGAACAAAGCTTGATGAATCAAGTGAGAAATGTATATTTCTTGACTGTAGCCTCCAATCAAAAGGTTATAGGTTGTTTAGCTTGAAAAACAACACAATGATCACAAGCCGTGATGTCTTGTTTTATGAAGGTGCTTCATGGAATTGGGAAGAAGGTAAAATTGAGAAGAGAACCATTATTATTGATGAAGAGCAAGAAAATTCAGCAACAAATGAAGTTGAAGAAGGTGACGAAAATGAGGAAGAACTACCTCAAACACTTCTAAATAAAAGACAAGGAGCATCTCCAAGTATGTCTCCAAGTACTAGTGCATCAACATCACCACCATCGGCACCAAAGAAGATGCTTAGGTTGAGTGAAGTATATGAAAGATGTAACTATTGTACAGTGGAACCAGAAAATTTTGAAGAAGCATCAAAAGAACCGGTTTGGTTAAAGGCTATGAAAGAAGAAGTTGTTGTCATAAATGATAACGATACATGGGAGAAAGTATCAAGGCCAAGTGACAAAGAAGTTATTGGTGTGAAATGGATCTACAAGGTGAAGTAAAATGCGGATGGATCGGTTCAAAGGCACAAAGCAAGGTTGGTGGCAAATGGATATTCACAATAACCCGACATCAACTACAATAAGTATACAAGTTGAAGAAAGCTTTGTATGGTCTCAAGCAAGCACCAAGAGCTTGGTATAGTGAGATAGATGGATACTTCAAAAGGCAAAATTTCAACAAAACCAAGAGTGAGCCTACACTATATGTGAAGACACAAGGTACGTCTATTCTCATCGTTGCTTTGTATGTTGATGACCTTATCTTTACGGGAAATGATGTTCATATGATTGAACAATTCAAGATAGAAATGATGATGAAATATGAGATGAGTGACATGGGGTTGCTCAAGTACTTCCTTGGTACTGAAGTTCACCAAAGTGAACATGCATGGAGTGTTCATATCTCAAAGCAAGTATGCCGAAAAGGTGTCGAAAAAATTTGGTATGCTTGGTTGTAACCCCACATCAACACCACTTGTAGTGAATGAGAAACTCAAGAAAGATGATGGAGGAAGAAAGGTTGATGAGACTTACTATAAAGGTCTTATTGGAAACTTGTTGTATATTACACATACAAGACCTGACATCATGTTTGCTTCAAGTATGCTTTCGAGGTTCATCACCTAGTCATCTACATCTTGGCGCGGCAAAGAGGTTGTTGAGGTACACACAAGGACCAATGAATTTTGGAATCATGTATTCTAGAAATTTGGATGTCAAATTAGTTGGCTATTTTGATAGCGACTTGGGAGGATGTATTGATGACATGAAGAGTACATCGGGGTATTCTTTTCTCTTGGTTCAGGTATATTTACATGGGCATCAAAGAAGCAAGAAACTGTAGCTCAATCCACTGCGGAATAGGGGTAAATTTCGGCATGAATAGCTACATCTTATGTTGTATGGCTAAGAAGAATCATGGAAGACATTCAAAAGAAGCAAGAAGAAAGCACGGTAATCTTTTGTGACAAAAAATCAGCAATTTTTATGTCCGAAAATTCGGTTGAACATTGTAGAGCAAGGCACATAAAACTCAAGTACCATTTCATTCGAGAAGCGGTTCAAGATGGTGAGATAGAACTCAAGTATTGCAAGACGGAAGACCAATTGGCGGACATATTTACCAAGGCGCTTGCCAAAGGAAAATTTCAACATTTTCGTAAACTACTAGGAGTAGAAGAACATCACATTAAGGAGGAGATTGTTGAGTAAAGTAATGTTAATAGTGAAACAATATATTAGGAGTGTCAACTTTATATTTAGACGTGTGTGTTGACTAAATATGTGGGTGTAAGACATCCACACGTTTTCCTTGTAAGGTCTTTTATAAACAAAGTAGAAGAGAGAGTGTATTATCTCTTCAACTCAATGAAATTAGAGAGAGTGAGAAGAACCAAATAGGTTTCCACTTCCCCATTAACAAAATCAGCCACAAACATCTATCTTTAATCACCCAAAAACCAACAGTTTCATAAAGAATCAAAATTTTATTTTTTCGAATTTGAAATAAGTTGAACTTAAGGTTGGTTCGTTGAAAATTTGCAGAATGGGTGAATGTTAATCATTGGTAAGAATAGGCCATTTAGGTGATCTTACCCTTTCATTATTTTGCAATAGGGCAGATGCAAATCATAGCTCGGACTATAACAAGCATTTCAACGCACAACAGAAACAGAGTACAACAGCACGGTAAAAGTGGTAGATATCCATCAATCTGATACATAAGTCTTAGAAAAAATGACAGAAACAAAACTTATGTAGAAATTTAGAAGGCCGAAGAAAATCTACCATCCTTTTAGAAAAGAGCAGCAGCCTGAGTCATTATCTACATGAACCTGTTGGTAGGATGTTGAGGTGGTTGACCTCTATCGTTGAAGTATCCCTGAAATCCAGGCGGTGGTGGTACAAAATAATATGATGCTGGTGGTGGATAAACTGGTATGTACCCTGCATTTCAGACGTACAAAAAGAAACTTGTTAAATCTAAGAAGCCCATGAAAATGAAGCTGTAAGTAGAACTAAACCTAGAGGCGATGATATCACGATAATACCAGGTGGTGGGTAACTATCGCCTGACTTTTTTTTTTTATCGAAATAAAAGAATAAATTAGATGAAGAAGAATGTACAGACTACTACCAGAGGTAGTAAGAAAGAAAAAACAAAATTAAGAAAAATTACATGAAAATGGCTTCCCAATTATTGAGAAATGCATATGCAAAATTCAGATGCACTCTATGACCATTAGCAGCTGCCCAACTTAGGACCAAAGATTTAACATCCATACCCAAATCCTCGTCTGTCTTGAAGTTGTAATCCTTCTCAAAAGTTCTGCAGTTTCTCTCCCGCCATATGACCCAGATTACTGCAGCTGGTATGAGTCCCCAAATATAATTACCTTATGGAGAAAAAACTGATTGATCCCAAGAATAAGCAAGTTGTGTAATTTTTCTTGGAAAAACCCATGCCCAATCATCTCTAGGAGAAACCATGCTCCAAACTTTGCGTGCAATCTTGCAATGCAGGAATAGGTGATCTTGTGTTTCAATATCATCTCCACATAGAATGCAGGAATTGTGAATATCTATACCTTTTAAATGAATCTTATCAATAGTATTAAGCTTATCATGTATTAAGCACCAAACCAGAAACTTAGCTTTTGGAGGAATCGCAGCTTTCCATATGAAAGAGTAAGGGAAATTTTCAACACAAGAATTTGCCACCAGCTTAGAGTATAATGTTTTAACCAAAAAAATACCTGAACTATCGAGAGTCCATATTCATGTCGCCCGAATCCTCGACATGAAGGCCATTGTTTGGTTGTCATCCTTCAATGTTAGTATGTTACTCTCGGAGGTGAGGAGTTGCATTAGTCCGTTCAAGTCCTTTTGGCCAAGCACGTTCATCATGTTCCAGTGTGAATGCTAGAACACCTTGACATACCCTAGCTAGCTTATAAAATACAACGTACCATCCAAAGTAGTCGAAATCATTACTCGGTCCTACTCGATTAGGGAGCTTGGAGTGAGGAGCAATTAGTTCGGACTTGGAAATCGCCAAAACTCAATTCTAATACCTCAGAATCTATTTATTAGAGACATGTATATTGCTGCCTATAAGTCATGATATGTACCTAATTAAACTTAAAATTTTAACACTATCATGTAATTAAGTGTGTAATATTGTTATATTGAACTTATTTATAATGTATTTAGAGGTTTTTATATTTGATCACTCCTATCTGAGGGGTTACAAATATTTTCTTTTCTAATTTCCGTGCATACGTGGCCAACTCGGAAAAATCGTTAACTCATTTTGCTAAAAAATCGGTCCAAATCGGCAAAATCGTCCGCCTCAATCGTTAAAAATCATAAAGGGATTGGAATCGGAAATCGCCTCGGTCATATAGCCTAGCGATTACTCGGCGAGTAATCAGCCTTGGAGAGCGATTTTGACTACACTGATACCATGTTTAAGATTCATTCATGGACAAATTAAGGAAGCTGAAACAGAAACAAAAGACAGATTGTTCTGAACTAGAACAAGATCACTGTGGAAGAAACATGGACTTTGTGGTTAAGATAAGCTATGAACTAGTCAGCAGGAAATAAAGATACATAATTTGTATCACCTCAAGGGATTTGCGTGGTTGCTCCGATGGCGGTTAGATTTACTTCCATGGGGTAATGAGTTTGAGATCTTATTATTGATGATTGGTTTTATAAATTGCAGAAGGTTTGAGGATAATTATCTTTTCAAAACATATGACGACTTCATCTTTGAAGATGGATCATGAATCCTAGCATGGCCAGCTGTTGTAGGTCATAAAATTCACTTGAACTTCTCCAACACAATGTTATCTAATTGGCATGCCATCTTCTTGTAATTCTTTGTTTTCTGTACTTTCATTTTTTTTTTTTTTTGTTATACCTCTTGTAGAACTCTTTGTATATTCTTCTTTCTTTTAATACATCTTCCTTTCTGATCAAAAATATGATTCGTGTTATAAATGAAATATCAGTTACAAGTATTGAAGGATAACTCTCCTCCTAAAATAAGCCAACCCCATCTCCCAGGGACGACCCTGAGGGAAGGTCAAGGAAGGTTGACTTCGGGGCAGCAACCCAACAAGTCAGCAAATTTAGTTTTTGGTTTAGGGTGTTTGTTTTAAAAGAAAAAGATGGAGGTTTAAATCGTGATTATAAAAAATATAAAAGGATATGTTTGTAATATATTTAGGGGCATATTCTAATATTTAGTTTCTTTAAGAGTTTATTGCTAATTATATAAAAAGTCTCCTGTATATTACAGATTCAAAGATCAATTTTCTTTTATCGGACTCTAACTTCATCTCCTTCCTTTTAGTTCTTATTCTTAGTTCCTTCCCTTCTCTACACCACTTCCACTCCTTTTGGTTCTTATTCTTAGTTCATTCCCTTCTCTACATCACTTCCACTCGATCCACCATCTCCACGATAAGATAAAATCTAACCCCTAATTCAATCATGAGAATAGATGTCATTAATATATTGATTTGAGTCTCTTTTGAGTTTCAGTAAGTACTATTCAATTGCATTTTTGGGGGAAATTTTTTTGAACCCCCATTTATAGATGAGGGGAATGTGAATGTTGGTGCTGCTAATAATGGTGTTAATGTGGGTAATGTGAATGTTGGTATTGCTGATAATGGTGTTAGGTGTTAATGACGATCAGATTTATGGAAGTGCTCTACTGATATAAATGGGAACGATGGTGTCTTTGAAAATGTCTTTGAAATGATGGTGTCTTTGAAAATGTCAGGGCATGGAAATGATGCTAATACAGGGCATGCTTAAGTTTTGGAAGGGGGCAACAATTTTTGGTTTGCTTTGGGGCAGCAAAACGTCAGGGCCGGACCTGCCTTCTCCTGATTTGTAACTTCATATTTATAGAGTCTTGAGCAGCACCCTCCAAATGCTTCTGATAAGCTATCGATCGTATTATAGAAGGGGTATCGCTAATCACTGCTCATGCTCTCCTCTGGTGCCCCTCGTTCCGCTGAAAACTCGCCATGTTGTAGGTTGGGTAGGTGGTGCCGTGGTTGCATTAAATGCTGGGTAGATTTTCCCCAAAGTCATAAATGGTTGGCAAGTGTGGAAATATGTAACCCATCTAATGTCCCACTGAATCAGTGGTATTGCATTACTCTTAATTTCCATTAGCTCTTTCTTTCCAAGAAGACTCGAACTTGCTAGTGCTCATGTACTTATTTCATTTTGTGATGTCGTCAATGCTTTAGTACATTATAAGTGAGGAAGATTAAGATTAGTATCGTTTTTATTTACCCTATCGAATACGAGTATTTTTTTTTTTTTTCTGCCAAATTTTGTAATAAAAAACTACAGTATTTTCCAACATTCCAAGAAGCAATACATAGGAGGATTAATGTAGAGAATTTTCCAAGAAACTACAGTATTGTTCACTAGGTTGGTGAATCTAGTGAACAATAGTGCGGTGTCCACCACGGAACACTAATGGTGGGTTTATTTGCAGAATTCACCGTTTCCAGGAATTTATAATTTCATGGGATTACAAATTCTGGGATTCATGTAAATTCCTTGTGTGTTTGGTAACTCAATTAAAATTCCTAGGATTTATTTAGTTTTCTTGTATTAAAGTCTTTGTACGGTTTGGTATTACCATCAAATCTTAAAATTGCATATATATGGGATTTAGAGTTAAAAAAAAGTGGGTTTACAAATCCCTTGATAAGTTTCCAAGCAAATCTTACGGGGGAGGGGTCGAACTTCATATGGAGGATTTGCTGGAAAACTGAATCCCGTAGGAAACGTGATTCCAAGGATTCGGGTAACCAAACATACCAAGGGAAACATAATTCTATCAAATCTCTTGGACCCATAAATTTCACCTTTAAAACTCTACATCCAAACCCACCGTAAGTTTGGATAATACTTTCAGTAGGAAACACCTCATAGGCTAAATTGGTATTTATTGCGTATAGTGGTGGCACTGGTGGGTGAAAAGAATGAAGAAGCGTACCTTAGATGTTCTTTCTCTCCGTGATTGGCTAAACTCGGAAGCATGCACTTCTTTGACTATTGAGCTGGGAGTTGTAACTTGGTCGTGGCTTTGCACGCAAGGACAAATTTGGAATATCTAGTTTGACTCTCTTACGAGTCTTTTCAGTGATAAGTTCAGAAAGTGCAATTTCTACCGTTGGAAGGGGAGATCGATGATGGATTGATGCTCTGAAAGTTTCAAACTCATCTCTCAATGCCATTAATAGCTGAACTAATCAAGACTCCTCTCTATATTTTTGCCATATTTCTGTATCAATAGTCCACTTTGGTTCCATAAGTTCTAGTTGATTCCATACGATTGACATCTCTTTAATGAAAATCGAGATGGTCCGGTCGACCGTTGTTTAAAGAACGAATATCCTGCTCAAGTTTGTATCTTTGTGCAAAGTTAATTTGAGTATACCTTTTAGAGAGGAAGTCCCATGCTTCTTTGGCTACTTCAAAATTGACCAGCTGCATGCTTATGGATGTGATCACTGTATTCTCGATCCATGTCAGAATCCTATGATTGTTGACTTCCCAGATTTCTTTGGGATCTTGTGCTGATGAATATTTTACGTCCTTGTCTTTGACGCCGGAACTGCTTGCGGTAGGAGCCTTTTTTGTGCCATCAATATACTTCCACATACTTTTTCTCTTGAGAAAACTTCTCATGAGATATGACCAGTGATTGTAATTGGTTCCATCAAACTTAACCGTAATAGGTGAAGAGTCTTCTCGAGACATGATTAACTGCTGTGACTAGTAAGAGATAACTTGATTACTGATATTTCAAGATTTCAGGAACAAGACAATAAACTTTCTGTGTTGCAGCGGAAATGGTTTAGATGTTTTCTGGCTCTGATGTCATGACAAAGTTAGTCATGACAACAGTATATTGAGAAAAAAAGTTTTCTCACTTAATACCTTAACGAAAGAGTTACAACATCATCTTATACAAGATTCAAGAGCTAAAAACAGAAAGAAGATAACTACGAATACAATCTAATGAATACAGAATATACATGCAAAAGGAAAGCAAAATAACAACACATATACGCCATATCTTCTATCATAATCGCATACATACTCCATATCTTCTAACACTCTGGTGTCGCTCGTTCCTCTGAAAACTTGGCACGTGGTGGATGGTGGCATTAAATGCTGAGTAGATTTGTTTCGCATGCGCAGCAACGGCTCTATCTGCTGAGTTTTCAACTTAAGGCAACACGGCTCCTCTCCATTGTTCATTCAAAATCGTCTTGAGATTGGTAAAATCAACTTCTCTTTTGAATCAGTGCTTCACGGGTGTATTTAATAACTTCATTGTTGTTGTTTTGAGATCGTGCCACATGTACGGTGTCAAATTTGCAGTTACAGAATCAAGCAACTATAGTCATTATCTCCAATTTCAATCCCGTAAGAGACGGCTATATGTAGCCATCTAATGTCCCACTGAATCAGTGGTATTGCACTACTCTTAACTTCCATTAGCTCTTTCTTTCCAAGAAGCAATACATAGGGGGATTAATTTAGAGAATTTTCATATTTCCAAGTCCTTCCCAAGTATCCGAGGTTGGTGCCTGGTGGAATCTAGTGCGCTGTCCACTACGGAACACTATGTTTGGATAAAACTTGGGTATGAAACACCTCATAGGCTCATACTATGAAACACCTCATAGGCTCATACTAATTTATTGCGTACAGTGGCGGATGAAAAGAATGAAGAAGCCTACCTTTGACGTGCTTTCTCTCAGTGATTGGCTAAACTCGGAAGCATGCACTTGAGGCCCCGTCGAGATGCCCTTTCTAAAGCCCTTTAAATACCAGTCTCCATATCCTTTCAGTCTCATCAATATCTCGTACACATTCTCAAAGTGTTAGTTAAAATGGCTACTCATAAAAGAGCTACTGTTACTGTTTTTTTCAGTGTCTTGTTAGGTTTAAGCATATGTTCTGCAGCTAGAGTTCTCCTCAACGAAGAAGAAGTTGTAGTCGATGTAGCACATGCTGGTGGCGGAAGGGGTTTTGGTGGTGGAGGAGCCTATGTCATTGGCGAAGGAAGTGGTGTTGGTGAAAGATTAGAACAAATAAGTTATGGTGCCATCAGCCGTGGTAGAGGACCTGTTTGCAGAGGAGGTAACCCAGAGTATCGAAGTTGCCTCCCAGAACGTAATCACGCCCCTGGTTGGCATGCCAGCCGTTGTACTGGACGTTACTGCCGTCCTGCTGCTGGTAGTGGAGTAGGTGCTGCTGAGGCTCAGGAAGGTGGCGACAGTGTTGGGAGTGGTGGAGGAGCTGATGGACCTCAGAGTGGTGGCTACGTTGCTGAAGGTGAAGATAGTGGTGGGGCCGCTAGTGCTGGTAGTGGAAGCGGTGAAGGAGTTAGTCAAGGTGGCGGTGATGGTGGCAATTAAATATTGCTGCTTTTAAAACACCATCCCAATCTTAGCCACTGAACTTAAGAGACCAATATCTTATATATATTGCCAAAAACATATGCCTAAAAATAAAAGAGTCTGAATGCGAAGGAGTTTAATGGTGGTTACATCCACCTCTATGGCCAGTTGCTAAACTGACTTTAGATGTACAAATGCTTTCTATCTAATAAACTGTTCCTTTTGTCAAAAAAAAAAACAAACAAGCTGTCTATATTGTTTAGTTCGTTGCCTTGATTATCAGTTACCATTTTGATATCCTAGGAATGTATGAACTTCTAATAGGACCCTTTTGTTTTGTGGTTCTCAAACTTTTCGGGCAACTGTAATCCGCGGAATTCTTGTTTTTATCACAAGGTCTGCTTGATCCAAGTTTTTCAGCTTTGTTATAGTATCTGCAGAAAGAAAAAAAAAAACAACTTCCAGTTGACTTAGTTAGCGAGGAACCCACATTTACCTCCACAAATTGTGTACATAAAATAAATAAATAAATAAATAAATAGAAACTGATTTATGACTCCCATCTTTGTTAACATATATCCTTATTTAAGGATAAATATTGTTTCCTAGTATATAGGATCTTTGCTTTATCACAATATATATTTTTAGCTCTATATATTCATGAGTCAGTGTAACTGTAATTGTTATGATTATCATAATAAAGAATTATCTTCTTCTCAATCTCATATTTGTGAAGATGGTATCTATGAGCTAGGGTTCTTGAATCATGGGTAGTGATTCGTAATTATACCAAAATAAATCTAAACAAAAAGGGCAGATGGAAAACAAATCTGCTCCTATTATCGCTCAATCAAGGTGCATCATTCAAGCCCGAGATTGTTCTTGATGAAACAAACTATGACTTGTGGTCACAAATCATGGAGATGCATATTTTGAAAAAGAAAAAACTTCTTTTATTATGGGAAGAACAAGAAAACCTACCGAGGAAGATCCAAAATATGAAAAGTGGCACATGATAATCAAAAGGTCAAGAGATGGTTGTTGATGTCTATGTCACCCGAAATCATGAAGAGATATATTCGGTTACCTACCGCTAGAGAGATCTGGGATGCATTATCTAAAGCCTTTTATGATGGAGATGATGAGATGCAGGTGTTTACTCTAAACCGACGAGCGTTTAAGAAATCAAAATGGCAGAGATCTCTCAACTTATTATGGAGAACTAATCGAAATCTTTGGAGAGTTGGATCATCGTGACAAGGTGGTTATGGAGAATCCTAATGATGTTGAAGCCTATCGAAAATCAATACAAGCGCCTAAGGGTGCATATATTCCTCTTTGGATTAGATGAAAGTTTTGAGCGCATCCGTGGTGAAATCTTGAGAAAGGATCCTATTCCCGAATTGGAATCATGTTATTCACTTGTTCGTCGTGAACTGCTCGACGACAACGATGACAAAAGAATCTAAGAAGTTGAACCCGCCGCTATGGCAACTCGAAACCGGTATAATCAAAAGGGGTCTTTTCACAGATACTCAAAGACCGAGGTGGACAAGTCATCACTTAAGTGTACACATTGTAATCAATCTGGACATACAACCGACATGTGTTTCGAGTTGGTTGATATCCGATTGGTGGGATCAACATATGGAGAGGAAGAAGGAGACAAAGAAGAATTCGGTGCTCCAATGGCTTCAACAAAGAAAGGAAAGGATTCCATGGTAATATCTCGCTTAATGAGCAAGGACAGTAACGATAGTAAGTTTTTAAATGTTTCTTCACTTGTTTCGAATAATTCATGGATAGTTGATTCAAAAGGCGACCATATGACATGCGATTCTAAACAAGTCTCTTCCCTTAAACCATCCTTACAAAAACAGTCTCTACCAAAAATGGCTCACAGGCTCAAATTATGGGTGAAGGGTCAATATCTCTCACTCGAAAGTTTAGACTTAGATTCTGCCTTAGTAGTTCCTACATTAGACCGTAATCTCCCCGTCGGTTTCCCAAATAACTAATACTTTACATTGTGTGGTAATATTTTGGCCCGACCGTTGTGTTTTTAAGGACATCACAACGAAGCAAACGATTGGTTATGGTGTTAAGCGTGGGAAGCTATATTATCCGGATTTGGTGTCAAGTAGTTCGGATAAACCGCGTCCAAGCTCTTCTTGCCGATGGTTCCGAGGGGAAGAGACAAAAATCTCAATTTTGTTATGGCATCGACGATTGGGACATGCGTCGTTTGGTTATTTAAAAAATTATTTCCTAGTTTGTTTACAAAACTTGATATTTCTAGTTTTCATTGTGAAGTATGTGAACTTGCAAAAAGCCATCGTGCTTCTTTTCCATTATCATTCAATAAGAGTCCAGTTCCTTTTATGATCATACACTCGATGTTTGGGGGCCATCTAAAACTACTACTCTCGGTGGTTCAAAATGGTTTGTTACTTTTATTGATGATTGCACTAGAATGACGTGGGTGTGTCTCATGAAAAGCAAAAGTGAAGTTACCAACTTGTTTCAAAAGTTCTATAAGATGATTAGCATTCAAGACAAAAAACAAGATTCAAGTTCTTCGTAGTGATAACGGTGGTGAATATATGGATTCCGACCTTCAACATTATTTAGAGGGACACGGAGTTATTCATCAAACTACTTGCTCTAATACTCCTCAGCAGAATGGAGTAGCAGAGAGAAAGAATCGTCACTTATTGGAAGTGGTCCGTGCTTCATTAATAGAAGCACATATGCCATTGATGTATTGGGGAGAGGCACTTACTTCCGCAAAGATATCTTATAAATCGAGTGCCATCCAAGACCATTGTGTTTCAAACACCCCATCAAGCTCTTGGTGAAGCAAACTTGTGTCTCCAACCTGTTCCTAATCTTCCGCCTCATGTATTTGGTTGTGTAGCTTATGTTCATCCGCACAAGAATCAACGTGATAAGTTGGCTCCTAGAGCTCAAGTGTGTATTTGTGGGATATGCAACAACTAAAAAGGGATATCGTTGCTATCATCCTCCAACCAAAAGAATGTTTGTTACTATGGATGTTGTATTTCATGAAGATACTATGTATTTTTCATGTGAGTCCGAACTTTCGGGGAGTACCATAAGGAAATTCGGACTCTTAACTATGATGAAGATATATCGGAAATCGATGTCTCGTTATTGTCAATTCCGATGATATACCTCAAGAAAATTTTGATGAAGGTTCTTCAAGAGAAGAAACAGAAAGTACAAGTATTGGATCGTGTTTAGAGATTCAAGATGAGGTTATGATAGAAGAGATTCCAGAGTCTACGTTACCTCAAGAAGATGAAACACCAAACCAATCGTCTCGCTACGGATGTTCTTGTAGAATCAAGGAAACAACTTCCACAACGTATAAATAGAGGTATTCCTAAACCTAGATATGAACCCGAAATCTCTAGTAAGGTTAAGTACCCTATGAGTCATTATGTCTCTCACCATCGTTTGTCTAAAGCTAATAAGGCATTCGTGAATCAACTATCTACTTGTTTTTATTCCTAACAATGTGCAGAAGCATTAGCCGATCCAAAATGGAGAGCAGCCATAGAAGAAGAATTGAGGTCCCTGTTTGAGAATGATACTTGGGATTATGTTGATTGTCCAAAAGGAAGAAAAATTGTGGGGTGTCGTTGGATTTTCACCATTAAATACAAGGCAAATGGTGAGATTGAACGTTATAAAGCAAGATTAGTTGCTAAAGGTTACAACCAAACTTTACGGTATCGACTATACTGAAACTTTTGCTCCAAAGAGCGAAAATTAACACTGTACGAGTCTTGTTATCGCTTTGCGCAAACTTGGATTGGCCTTTGCAAAATAGTTTGATGTAAAGAATGCCTTCTTGCATGGTGAATTAATCAAGAAGTTTACATGGAGCTCCCACCGGTATTTCGGTTCCAGGATCTCATGGTAAGAAGGTATGTAAGCTAAACAAGTCATTATATGGACTAAAACAATCTCCTGGGCCTGGTTTGGAAGATTCACCAAATCTATGAGAAACTTTGGATATCGTCGAGTAATTTCGATCATACTTTGTTCATAAAGAAAAGGAAGGATAAAATTACTGCTCTTATCATATATGTAGATGATATGGTGGTAACAGGAAATGATCCAGAGGAAAGGAAATCTTTGCAAAGATACTTATCAAAGGAATTTCAAATGAAAGATCTTGGTTCATTGAAATACTTCCTTGAGATTGAAGTTTCTCGATCCAGTGAAGGAATTTTATTATCACAAAGGAAATATGTTCTTGATCTGCTAAAAGAAGTGGGCATGTCAAGATGTCAACCCGTCCATACACCTTTAGAAGAAAAGGTAAACTGTGTATTGAACCCGATCAAGTTCCTACCGATAAAAGAAGATATCAAAGACTTGTGGGGAGATTGATGTATCTATCTCACACAAGGCCGATCTTGCTTATGCACTTTCAGTGTTGTTAGCCAATTCATGCACAATCCCGGGTGAACAACACATGAATGCAGTTTTACGTATTTTGAGGTATTTGAAGTCCTGCTCTGGAAAAGGAATTTTATTCTCTAAAAATGAAGATCATAGAAAGGTTGTGGCATATACTGATTCCGATTATGCGTAAGAAATCGATGGAAAGACGCGTTACCGCAGCTACTTTACCTTTGTGGGAGGTAACTTAGTTACTTGGAGAAGTAAGAAACAAAATATTGTTACACGGTCAAGTGCAGAGGCTGAATTGAGAGGTATGGCGAGATGGCATTTGTGAAACCTTGTGGTTAAGGCTTCTCCTTAAGGATTTGGGGGCTCCTCTCAAGGATCCTATTATTCTTTATTGTGATAACAAAGCTGCGCGTGATATTGCTCATAATCCTGTTCAGCACGATCGTACTAAACATGTTGAGGTTGACAGGTTTTTCATCAAAGAGAAGCTGGACAACAACATTATTGAGCTGCCATAGGTTCGATCCAAGAACAACTTGCAGATATTCTCACACATGGAGTGTCAAGCAAAAATACTTGGTTTTTTTTCGGACAAGTTGGGCATGTGTGATATCTATGCACCAACTTGAGGGGGAGTGTTAACATATATCCTTATTTAAGGATAAATATTGTTTCCTAGTATATAGGATCTTTGCTTTATCACAATATATTTTTAGCTCTATATATTCATGAGCTGTGTAACCAGAATTGTTATGATTATCATAATAAAGAATTATCTTCTTCTCAATCTCATATTTGTGAAGAATCTTTTCTACTCCGTATATTAGAAGGAAATTTTTGATCCATGTCATCCTAATGAAACCTGACGTGAGCATGAGAGACAAAAATGCTAGACAAAAACAAAGTCTACATAAGAGCGATTGATAAGTTGGAAGTGCTAAATAAGAACGATTGAAAACTGGTAATGTCCATCATGAAATGCATTTCCCAACAAACTAAAACGATTGGATATTGTTGTCACATTATTTATTTTATTTTTTTAATCGAACTCCTCCGAGAAATCCAACTTAAATATATCTGGTAGAACTTGGTCGGAGGCTATTGAAAAATCCTAAGCATGCAGCTTATTTTCTCTCTTGGGGTGATATTGGAAAATCCAAATTAAATGGTGGCTTAGGTATTAGGAATTCTTATGCTACTAATAGGGTTTTCATTTGTAAACTTGGTTGGAGGCTATTGAATAATCCGAATAATTTTCTTTTTTCATTCTTAAAATACAAGTACTTTCCCAATCAGAATCTGTTAGAAATTGACAAGGCTGTTGATTCTTCTTCTTGGATTTGGAAAGGCATTGTAAATGGATTGCAATTCATTAAGGCAAATTATGTGGTTAAAATCAATGATATGGTGCTTCCACTCTTATTTGGAATTCGAACTGGATTCCAGGGTATAGTAATCCTCCAATTTCTTTGCATCCTAGTTACAATAATTATGCTTTTGTTATTGTACTCTTTGATTATATTCATAACTGTTGGAATGTTTCTCTGTTAAATGATTTATTCTCGCCCGATGAAGTTACTAGGATTATGTCTATTATGATAAACCATACTCATGTGACTATCTAATGTGGGATCATACCGTAAATGGTAAGTTCACAATTAAATCATTTATAGAATTTACATGAATGATACTTCCTCTTATGTGGATTCCTTTTTGGAGAAAAGTTTGGGATATAGATTGTTTGCCGAAAATTATAAGTTCTTTCTATGGAAAATAGTTGCGCATATGCTTCTTGTTAACTATTTGATGCAGATTTATAACCCGAATATGGATGTGACTTGTCCTCTCTATCACGGTCATGAAGAAACTATTATGCGTTTATTTATAAAATGCCCGGTGGTCTCTCATATCTGGTTTGGGATTTCCTTACAACATTTAATGTCACCTGATTTGGAGTGGATTGATGATATTTTTCTTTACTGGCATGATACTAATCTGGGAACGTCCCCCTACAAAGTTTCCTGGCCTAGTGTTGGTGCTATTGTTACGTGGTGTGTTTGGAAGTTGAGGTGTGATATGCTCTTCAAGAATGTCTCTGTTTATATGAACATGATCATTTTGGATATTAAGAGAATGATTAGTTCATATATTGTTCCTCAGTTTTGCTCTTCTATCTGTAGTCGTGATGTTAGGATCTCAGTGACTGAAGTGGATCATTTTATGTTTGTTGATGGATCTTTTAAAGATTTTAAAATGGGTGTTGGTGTTATCTGGTGTGATGTTGCAGGAAATGTAAGAAGTTCCCATTCGGATTTTGGGTTGATTCAAGATGCGGTGGAGGTGTCAAGTCTGTTTGCACTAATTTTGGCGATCTCTTGGCGAAGAGATGCATCTTCCCAAAATTGTGTTTGTTAGCGATTGTCCCCAACTGGTGAATTTTGTGAATGGAGTCATTTCTAACGTGGAGAAGTTTGGATCTTCTTGATCACTGTCGGAATTTATTTTCTAGTACGATTTCTTTTAAAGTTATGTATATAAAGCGGATTAATAACTCTCTAGCAGACCAGCTTGCACGTCGGGGTAGAAAAAACAGTCTTAAGGGTCTGTGGATCTCCCTTCCTACTTTTCTGAACTCTCTGACAAGGAAGGTGAACTTGAATGTAGTATGTAATTTGCTTCTTTGTTAATACAATGGTGTGTTTCTTAGCAAAAAAAAATTTCTTCTTATTATTTTCTTTATTATTTATCTTTTCTTAACAATAAAATATTAATAACAGAACCCATGTCAGATGAAACGTCCCAAACGCTTAAACTGTACTACGGGCCCTTAGACTCGATCCACCACCACTACCACTACCCCTATGAAATGAATGGGATGCTGTACTTATAATTCTCTTTCCGCGCCTCTGAATCAATACTCAAAAGCTCCCAAGGTACATTCTCTCCTGTTCTCAGAGAAGATGAATTTGGGCCAAAGATTATTACATCTCCATACAAGAACTATCTCCAATTCTTCTTACTATAATCAATCATTTCTTCAGCATAACTATTATGAAATATTTTTGAGATATTATCATGGGTCTGGAGGTAATAGGAATAGAGTTACACAACTTGAAGGTTTCGTCAGGGATGAGTGTAAGTCTGGAAGAATTAAGAATCTTGATGATGGTTTGAAACACTTTGATAAGCTGATCTTGGAAAGGCCATTGCCATCTATCATTACATTCTGTCATGTATTGAGTTCGCTATCAAAGATTAAATGCTATTCAGATGTCATTATGTTGTATAAGAAGATGAATTTGCTTGGAGTAAAACCTGATTTGTATACATTCAGCATTTTGATTAACTGTTGCTGTAAATTAGGCCAAGAGAATCATGGGTTTTGTTTGCTTGGAGAGATTATCAAGAGAGGTCATCATCCTGATACAATCACTTTCACTACACTGATTAACGGGTTGTGTCTTCAGGAAAAGATTGGTATTCTACCTAATGCTTTTACATGTAATACTCTAATACACGGGCTTTGCAGAACTGGTAGAGTTGATCTTGCTCTTCACCTAAAAACAAAGATGGTGAAATGGAAATGTAGTCCAGATGTTGTTTCATATGGTCTGATTATTGATACTCTTTGTAAAGGAGGTTTAGTTGATGAAGCTTTAGTTCTTTTCTCTGAAATGCTTAGAGATTCAAATATCACCCCGGATGTAGTTGTTTACTGTTCTTTGATCAACGGACTTTATGGTTCAGGTCGCTTGAATGAGGCCAAGAGATTCCTTGAAGAGATGGCCAATAGAGGAATCTCTGCAGATGTTGCTATGTGGCTCTAACAAAATGTGGATTTATGACAAGAGAAGCTTAATAGGTACACATTCATTTTGATATTATCTCGTGATCGGCGTCAATTTACGTTTTTCAGCTGAAGTAATGGATAACATCTCAGGAGTCTGAAATGTGTCTACTGTAGCCTCTTTACAAATGTACAAACACGAAGTTCACATCAGAAGTAAATTAGAAAATTTCCATCAGCAACCTTAGCTAGTAAATGGAACTGAACATCTTGAACGAAGTTCTTGTTATGGTCAAGCTAAGGTTGCAAATTCCCTTTACCCTATCGTTATCGCTGCAGCTGTGACGGGGTTTGCAATAGTTTGGAAGAAGTGGCAGTGAGAAAGTTGTCAGTCACCAACTTAGGTGGCACTTTAACATCAGTGATCAGGTATTCTATTCACTTTGGCGATTTTGTATTATGTTGATATTATATCTCGTCTTTTCCTGAACCAGAACTTTGTAGCACCATTAGTGACTTTCAGCCATCATCAACTGCCACCTATTTGATCAAATTTGTATTGCGGGACTTTGTTTTTCAATTTTTCCCCTTATAGACACTATCAAAACTGATATTTTTATCCATTTTGATACTCTAGTTGAGAAGAAAACTTGAACTGTTTTCCTTGCAGAGTAACCTCATTATGTAAATGTGAAACCAGAAACCTAAGGATATATGAAGGGCCATGCAAGATTTTTTTTTCCTACTTGTTTAAACCACTTTTTCAGCTCATATGCCGAGAGAATGTATGTATGATTAAGCAGGTACTTTCCAGTTTTAAACCATGAAGGAAGTTTCAGTGCCCAGCATTACTTTTACGTGCAACCACAATTGATCCTAATGAGTGGGTACTCTACTGTTATATGATTAAGCAGGTACCGTCAAATTAAGATGCAAAGCTTTATTTGGTCTCGTCGGATGCTGCTTCAGCTAAAGTATCAGTTTTGTTGGAGACTTGGAGGTTTCTCCATGGGGAGCTCAATCGCACTTGGACAAGGTTTCACTAAGGCTTTAAACTTCTGCAAGTGTGTTTATGTAAGTAGTTCGAGAAACTCTGTGGCCATGTAACGAGTTTAATTTGTTTCAGCACCAGTCAAATCCGGTGGGTTATCAACCAGAAATTACTACTCATAACAAATGAATAATAGTCACTGCTGAATGGCATTAATAAGTTTATTTATCCAATTATACTGATTACTAAATTGTATATTATTATTCATAGATTAGTACGTCGTAGATCTCTGCAGGTTTGTCCCAGTGTGCATTAGTCTTCGAAAGTTGGTGAGGATTCTATTCAAGTCACTTTCCCATACACAGCTGTGTTGTTTATACCATACTGAAGTCAAGGTACACGACAAGTTGATGTTCATAAACATATTAAGAACTCTGATTTCAAACTGCAATTTGCATATAGATTGAAACTGCATGTGATCTGATCTTAAAGTACACATTCAACTCTAGTTTCAACACAAAACTTTTATTATACTGCTTCAGACTATAATCTCTAGAAAAAATACATTTGCAAAAGTGATGCCTGCTTCAATAATTATTCCAGTTTTAGTATCTCCACTTATTACAAATTTATTTGGGTTCCTCAGATCCCTTATAGAAAGCGATTTTGAACTAATTTCTGGTGTGAACGAAGAGTTCGAGAGACTCTCCAACATATTATCAACAATTCGTGATGTTCTCAAAGACGCCGAGGTTAAGCAACTTCACCAGGAGCCTATCCATAATTGGCTAAGAAAACTAAAGGATGTTGCTTATGATATTGAAGACTTCTTCGATGAATGCGCGACTGACGCTGCTATAAGACGCTCAACAGAAATACTGAAACCTAGTAGCAGATGCAACAACGTTAAGGTATTCATTACTGGTTCTGTTCCTAAATTTCTTGGTTGCAAACCAAGTTCATCTTCCTGCCGTACAATCGCAAAAAGAATTGAAAAATTTATAAAAAAACTGAATGAGATTGCCGAACTAAGAAAGAATTATCCCTTGGAGTCCCGTGTGAATGCAGAATTTTTTCAGTCAGATATGAAACAGTCTAGGAAAACTTCTTCTTACTTAAGTGCACCTCAGGTTTATGGAAGGGACCAGGATAAAGAATACATCGTGAATCTGCTAAAAGGTATTAGCGAGGATGGCAATAATCGCCAGGGAGGAGATATTTTTGTCTGTCCCATCATAGGTATTGGTGGTCTTGGGAAGACAACTCTTGCTCAAATGATTTACCACGACGAAATGATTGTAAAACTGTATAAAATCAGACTCTGGATTTCTGTTTCTGAAAATTTCCATCAAGAATCACTGTGTAAGGCTATCTTAGAATCAAGTGGTGATGAGTCTGCACGTAACCTTGATAGCTTGGATGTTCTTGAATCTCGTCTCCGTAAGCTATTGGATGGTAAAAGGTTTCTAATCATATTAGATGATGTATGGAATGAGGATCAAGGCAAATGGGAGATTTTTATGTCTTCGCTGAGATGTGGAGCGAAAGGTAGTTCGATTGTTATAACAACTCGAAGTGCAAAAGTAGCACCAATAATGTCTACTACCATCACACCATATTATCCAGAAATGTTATCTGAAGAGGATTGTTGGTCTTTGTTCAAGCACCGTGCGTCTTTTTCAGCTGAGGTTGAAACAACCTATCCAAAGTTAGAAGAAATTGGCCGGGGGATCATAAAGAGATGCGGAGGTATACCTCTGGCTGCAATTGCACTTGGAGGGTTACTTCGAGGTGAAAGAAATGAAAAACAATGGCTGTTTGTGAAAAATAGTGAACTTTGGGAGCTTGAAGACAACAGATTGAACGCCATTTTACCTGCTTTGCAGTTAAGTTACAACCATTTACTCTCGAATTCGAAGCAGTGCTTTGTTTTCTGCTCAGTCTTTCCGAAAAACCGCAAATTAGTAAAAGAAGAATTAATTTACCTCTGGATGGCAAATGGTTTTCTTCAATCAAAAGCAGGCGGCATATTGGAGCCAGAAGATATAGGTAATAAGGTTTTTGAAGATTTATCGTTGAGATCATTCTTTCAAGACTTTGAAACAGATGAAGAAGGCAATATTATAAGGTGTAAAATGCATGATTTGATACACGATCTCGCATGTTCAGCCATGAGGGATGAATGTTTAGTCTTGCGGGGTGATGGAGGTAAGGGAAGTACTCTGAGGATAGCAAACAGTAATGGTACTACACATATGTCAGTGGTTGACAGTTCAGTCGGGTCTCTGCTTCCAGAAAATTCACCACGCTTGCGTACACTTATCCAGTTGCAGCAATATACTCCGATCATCTCAATTTCTCCTCTTGAAGACATTTTCTCAAATCTAAAACGTCTACGTGCATTAGACATGAGAAGTACAGATTTAAGCGTAATCCCAAACTCGGTCAATAAGCTGAAACATCTGAGGTACCTCAACCTTTCTTCTACTAGTATTACCTTGTTACCAAATGAACACTTCTGTAGCCTAATTAACCTGCAGACCTTGAAGTTATCTGAATGTCATGATCTCATATGTTTACCGCAAGAAATGAGGAAACTGACGAATCTTAGACACCTAGACATTATGGGGTGTTACAAATTAACTCAAATGCCAAAAGATATGGGGAAATTGATTTCTCTCCAGACGTTAAGTTTATTCATCGTTGGGGAAGATACCGGTTGTGGTGTCACAGAATTGAAAGAACTTGACCACCTCAAAGGAGAGCTAGTGATTAAAGGATTGGAGCATGTAAAAAATTCAGCTGATGCGGGAAGTTCAAATTTAGTGAGAAAACCGTATTTGGAATCGCTTAAATTGTACTGGTCCTCATCAAGAACAGGAACAGAAGAAGAAATAGGAGAAGGTCTCCGGCCTCACCCAAATATAAGGAAGTTGCATGTAGAAGGATACAGGGGTACCAAGTTTCCACAATGGATTGGAGGCGAGGTTTCTCTGCGGCTACCGAACTTGGTAAAAATCTCTCTTAACAATTGTCATTGTGAATATCTGCCACCACTTGGTGAACTACCACGCCTTAAGTTTCTTGAAATTTGCTATATGAGCTCAGTAGTGCATTGGATCAGCAATGATTTTTATCATCATCCTCTCAGTGATCAACTCGTCTCTTTTTTCCCATCGCTCGAAGTACTTGACATTCATCACATGTATAATTTGGAGAAGTTTTCATCACCATTGCCGTCATCACTATCATCTTTGAGATCATTGTCAGGCCGGCTAAAGAAGAAACCAAGAGGAGGTCAAGGACAAGTATTAGCATTCCCATGTCTTAAGAAATTAAACATAGTTTGCTGCCCCAAGCTGATAGAATCTATCTCATTACCATCTTCTCTCAAAGATTTAAATATACGGAACAGTCATGAAATGGTAGTCTCGAAATGCTTTGAGAAGCTCCCTTCTTGTCTTTCACATCTGAAAATCATTGGAATTCCCAATTTGGTATCTTTTACAATGGTTGCAGAAGAAGAAAAGGGGAAGCTAAGCAGTCTTACTCATCTTAAGATTAAGGCTTGCCCCAAGCTTAAGACTCTGCCTAATGAATTTTTTGAAATTTTCAGTTCACTGACCCATATTAAGATTATAAGATGTTCCGAGTTGATCAAATTACCTGAAGGAATGCAGAATCTCAACTCCCTCAAAATATTATGGATAGAAGATTGCCGTGGTCTCAAGTCTTTAAATAGTGGTCTGCAGCATCTGACAACCCTTGAGGAATTGAGGATTTGTGATTGTCCAGAACTGGAGTTCTTGTCAGAAGATTTTCAAAATCTCATCTCTCTACAAAATCTAGAGCTTGAGGGATTACCTAAGATAACAGATTTGCCTCCAATTGCTATATGTGGAAGTGGGGAATCATCACAACAGCCAATCAGCACAGTGTTACCAACACTTACAAGAATGACCATCAGAAATTGTTCTGGCCTAACGAGATTGCCTGAGTGGTTATCATACCGGACATCGCTTGAACAGATGGAGATTTCAGATTGCAAGAACTGCAAACTTTTACCAGATGGACTGCAAAGACACACTGATCTCACTTTTTTGACGATTCAGAACTGCCATCCAGATCTACATAAAAGATGTGAGAAGGATAAGGGAGACTGCTGGCATAAGATTGCGCACATTAAGCATCTCTCAATTGAAAATGAAGAAGAGTAGTTCATCAGGGGGACAATTGGAAATCAATCAACCATGGCATAGTAAGGCAGGACAATAACCAGGTAAATCTAGTGACATTCGAGTTGATATGTATTTTGGGCCATATGTTACTACATATTGCCAGTTTTACTTCCTAAACCACGGATATAGCAATGATACTTTTTGGTTTCCAAACTTCTTAGCACGGACCTCTTTGCATGTAGCATCTAATTGGTGTGTTTTTCATGCAGATATAAAACGAACTGCTACTAAGGACCAGAGAGCTTATTACTACTGACCTTCGGATGTCACCGTAGAATCTGCATTACTACTGACCTTCAGCTGCCAGAAGATGGAAGGGAGGCTGCCAGATTCACTAAGGCATTCAGAGAGGACTACAACACCTTCAGCTGGACAGCTTAACTAAGAGTACAAGACATTAAAAATCGTATTAGGCAGTTATATGAATTGAACAGAAATGTAGTAGTAGTGATTAACTGTTGTAAGGTAGCCAACAAGGCAACTGCTGCATTAGCTAACAAGTCAAATGCAATAACAACCTTGGATTATACTGGCTATCAATCTAGCTTTCTATCTGAAATAGACTATTGGCCTTGGACACTACTAGAAGGGCGAATGAGATGTATCTAAATTCCGTCTAATTTGTACACATTTTCTTATCAAAAAAATAAACTTGCGAAATAACAATATGCAGTTGTATTTGGGCTTGCTTTGCCGGGTAGCTAAATTATTAATATTTTATAGAAATGGGCTTTGAAAACAGATACTCAACAGTCAACATTCATTTTTCATAATGGGCAAGTGGGTGTTGATCCAACTATTAGATTATACAATATGAACATATATATGCTACTTCAATCACATGAATAGATAAGGAGGGAGGATCCATGGACACTCTTAGATAGACAAGGTCCGACAAGATTTGCGCCATTTTCTCCGGCAAACTCAAACGACAATAAATTTAAGTCTAATATTTTACTGATATGTTCATATTATAAGACTTTACATTCCTACAAAAAATGAATGCAATTCGAGATAGCAAACCTGACCATCTACCGATCTTAATGTCAACCATAAATTTTGAACGGCGGATATTCAAAGGGGTAGATGGTGGATTTACACATCTCGAATTGTGCTCATTTTTTGTAGAAATGTAGAGTCTTATAGAAAGAATATACACTACGGGAAAAATCATCATTTACAACACTGTATTAGGGTTGTAGTACCCGTACTACAACGCTTTTTTGTGTATTGTGTAGGTGGGGTATTGTAGAAAGTCCAAGATGTTCTACAATACATGACTAAGTGTTGTTAAGGGTGATGTGATTCATGGTTCGACAATATTTTGCCAAAGTTGTGATTCTCTTTCGATTTTTTTTGAAAGCCTAACACAACCCTTGCTTGTTGTTGTAGGAGTATCTTGGACAACACAAGTAGTGTATCGTAAAAATATGTAACACAACACTTGTATAAGTTGAAGGTCTATCTTAGACAACCTAGGATGTGTATCGTAGAAATATGTAACACAACACTTGTATAAGTTGAAGGACTATCTTAGACAACCTAGGATGTGTATCGTAGAAATATGTAACACAACACTTGTATAAGTTAAAGGACTATCTTAGACAACCTAGGATGTGTATCGTAGAAATATCTAACACAACACTTGTATAAGTTGAAGGACTATCTTAGACAACCCAGGATGTGTATTGTAGAAATATGTAACACCTCTTATTACTATGATGAATAAGATTTGCACGACACTTGTTAGTGTTGTAGAACTATGTTGTACAACACCTAATTATGTCGTAAAGACATTCTTTCACAACCATTGGTTTGTGTAGTTGGAATATGGAACACAACTCTTGTTAGAAGTTGTGTGCATATAACTATTTTGAAAAAAAAATTTATATTTGAAACCAAATTGCCGAAAGTATTTCACATTCACATTAACCTTCAAAGTGTAACACATTTACATTCATTCTAACATTGTACAAGTTCACAAAGAAAGTTCAGTTCCCAATTCTTTACCCACCAATGAATACATGCCTACAATACCACACTCGCAATTATTCCTATAACATTTCGTTCTAGAACTAGATAAAGAGCAAAGTTTTCATTTCTTTTTTTTTTTCACTTTTCCCCCTTCCCCTGAAGAAGAGCGGAAGCTATTAAGCTGTCAATATACCTGAAACCTCATTAAATCCATTGAAATTTATATAAAAGGCACCCAAATCTATTAGCCAAGGAGATTTAAGGAGCTCAATGTGCTCAGCCCTCAACTTAGATCTGAAGTTTCTTCCATTTACAGAGGAGTGTACCTGCAAAATCCAAAGTAGAACCTAAACCCATTCAAAATAGCAAGGCGGTCACACCTCCACCATTTGCATATATGTCAGGAAGTATGATAACTCCTTTCTTGCTTAGAATCTGAAATAAATGTCAAGAGTTAAAAATCTTAACTAGATGAAAACCCAACATATGTTCGCATCACGGTTTACAAAATGAGTGGTAAATTACCTCGCCTGCATCAGGATCAGTAGGGTGATTTGCCGCTTCTATGATGTATTTGGCCTTCACATCTCCAACATTGTCCCTTTAAGAAAACGAATAAAATGGTATGAACTTACTTGGTAAGGTTTTTAATACGCATCACAAAAACAAATCTTGAGAAGAAAAGAGACTAACTTGTGAAGAACACCGCCAAGAGCACGGGAATAAGAACATCACAGTCATGGACAAGCAATTCACTAGCATCCATAGAATCTCCACCTTGGAAATCCTTTAAACTACCCGTAGCCTCTTTGTGCTTAATCAATTTGAACTGCACCAGTGATGTCGATTACAGCCACAACCTTACCACCTCGCTCATGAATCAGCTTTGCAGCCCAGTAACCCACATTACCGAACCCCTGAAATAGTTCAAAAACTAGTTTAGAAACAAATTGAGAGAGATTCGAAATGCAAGCTCGATTTACAGTTTGAATAGAAAGATTAGAGAGTATCTTTCTATTTACGTATATGGAGAATTTCAAATCTGTAAAGGTCTGTCCATATTCATTGAGCAAAGCCTCTGTTGCAAATACAACACCTCGTCCGGTGGCAGCTTCTCTAGCTAGTGATCCGCCGAGGTCCTACAACATCAAACAATAACGTAGGTGAACATTTACGAACACAAACGCCTCATTCAAATCTCAATAAACCGTTTACGTTTTTCCAAATCCTGAATAGGTATTTACAATTGGCTTTCCAGTAACAATAGCCGGAGATTAACCATGAAATTTAGAGTACTCATCCAAAATCCATGCCATTGTCTGCGTAAAACCCAATTAGGATTACAAATTTCAGAACTAACGATGCGAAAATACAACAAAATTATTGTAAATTATATGACTAACAAGTAGTTTTCATACACGAATATACATGTGCATTAGTTCCCATGTCAGGTGCAGGAATGTCCGTGTGAACCCCAATTAGATCATGAATCTTTTGAGTGAAAACACGCTTAAGACGTTCCAATTCACTCTCAATTCCTTTGGTGAACAACCAATTCTACCTACTTGGTCTCGCTAAACCAAACCTTCCTTCGCTTGCACTCGGGGGAGGTCCCTTCCCTTGTTGTCCTTCAAGCACGGAACTCTACTTCTCTGCAACTCAGAAAGTAGATAACCTCAGATACAATATATAACATACAAACCACAACAGTGAATAAATTGAATCGACATGAACTCAATAAAAAGGAAATGAGCAAATAGAGAGAGAGAGAGAGATTTTTTACCTTTTCGGATGTTGGTTGTGGGGATTTAAGTCAAGCGAGCAAACAAAGAGAACATATTAGAACATATTTGAGAAGAGAAGGAATTGAGTAGCATAACCAGCAGAGTTCAGATTCAGGGGTTCAGTGATATTACCTTCTTCCTGTTCTTGCCTTCATCTTCATCATCGTCTTCCTCGTCGTCATCTTCATCCTCCAATGAAACCTCCAAACATTAAGATAGACAAGTTTAGTTTTCCAAACATTAAATAGATAGATTCTTGGGCTGCACAATTCAAAATGGTACTGTAATTGACAACCCAATTTGCAATTAGATATAATTCGTCGTAGGTGAAAATCTCACTTGAATTTGAAAGCACTTAAAAATATTCAAAATAACAATGGAATAGTACCTGTCATTGCTATGTTTGTGTCTCAGTACTTCCATAGTTATGAGTCAATATCTGGATAGTCAACGTCTACGTCTCGTGTCAAAGCAAACCAAGAAACCCAGTCAGTCTAAATCAACACAAAAAGTTCTTACGAGCATCAATGCAATTTAAAAGATGCAAGGAGTCCAGGACAATAAAATGTATGTGAAACGAGTTCTCTCTATAAATTCAGGTATTTGAACTGAGAATACAATAACCAAAACCATGGTTAGAATAAGACTAAAAGCCAACACTATCAGCATCAGATATTGTATCATCCAACTCCACTAGCTAATTCCATTTCACCAGATGCAAGTCAATTTTAATATAAAAATATAAGTGCTCATGTTATTCTGTTTTGATCTACAAAACCTACTCATACGCTGCAACGAAAGCCGAATTACGCAATATATAATCGGAAAAAATAAAAGGAAGTTGAAATTAAGTGACACACACCTTTGTGGCCTTGCGTAAACAGTTCCATTAGTAGCTCTTATAGATGTTTTGGCACAAGCTTCAAATCCCAGTCTTTCTCAACAGATGGAAATGTTCTAAGCAACTTCAAGTAAGTTCCATAACTAGAAGCTGAACTAATTAACCAAATTTTTTTGACCGAATTACAAATCAATAACTTCATCAATTCAGTAACTATAAAAATCCCATCACAATTTCCATCAACAAGACCTTTCAAATCTCCAAAACTAATCACAATTCCAGGACCAGGACAACTCTGGAGTACTAATCTTTCCAACTATTGAAATTTTGATATCAACAGACCCTCATTTTAATTTCCATTCATGAATTCCAGTACTTCTTTCTCAATACTAATAAATCTGAATCCAGTCAACTCAACAGGCAAAGCAGCAGCAACATTTCATCCTCTTCCCCCACAAATTTCTTCAAAACTATGAAGAACATCATTTGCAGAAACACCAACAAGTAATGGATTCCTTTGTTCTTTATTCAAAGAACATCCATAATTCTATCAAATTCCATCTCATCATCATAATTTCACTCATCACCAATAAGTAATGGATGTCTTGATTCTCTATCTAATTTCGGTTCCATCAATTTCTTTCTCGGTCTCAATTTCATTTTCGTTATCTCAACTCATCTGAATCTTCTCTTCCCATCCAATTTCGAATATAACTTGTTTGTGAAAACTAATCTCATCAATATCAGAAGCCAATTCAATCATAACCATTACAAATATACTCATCAATCAAGCATCTTAGATCTTCCCCGTCGATGAAATCACCAGAATTCTTCATCTGCAGCTCACAAACACCAAATATTCATGGCAAATGATCATGCCCTCGCTCTTCTACTCAGTTTCAGCAAATATTTAGTTTACTTTCAGATCATTTAAGGAAATCATAGGAGGGGCTAGAGGGTTTGGTGAGAGACGCGTGAAACGAAACCAAAATTTGCAGAACCCATATATCAAGACCCTTGGTAAAAGAAACACTGAAGAAAAAATTGATTCAATCAATTGTCAACATTAACTGGACATTAGTGAATTAGGGTTTCGTGGAATTGTTCAGAGAATATGTAGAAGATGAAATTGAGAGTCTTCGGGGGAAGATTAGAGATGAGTTTTACTGAAATATAGAGATGGAAGAATCGAGTTCTGTGTCGAAGATTTGATGCAATTGAAGCTAACGAAACTTGGGTTAGGGTTTCACGAATTGCAGAGTTAGAAAGAGATAGAGCTCAAGTGGTTGAGGGAGGGTTTGGTGGGTGAATGAAAATGATGGGCGGACCAGATTTCGTTTCATCCACTCATACGGATTGAGAAAAGAATCTGACGGTTGATATTGTATTTGTGATACTCATACGGATTGAAAGGCATTTTTATTTCCCTTTGTGCTAATACGAATTTATGTATTCGGTTTATTATCAACCTTCGACATGAAAAAAAATCCAAAAATAATAATAATAAATTTAGGACATTGTTATCGACATTCTGATATAAAAAAATCCAAAAAATGTATAAGAATGAATCGGGAAAATGAAAAATGAATTCGATAATTGGTGTGTTTCTTTGTGTTTTTGTGCTTTCTCTTTGTGCTTAGGTTTGGATTTCGACTAGCCGCATAGGTCATGAAGTAATTCGAAAAGTCATACGAGATCATGAAGTAGCTTTAGTTCACACTGGTAAACTCGGAGTTAGCATGATACATCATCGAAATCGATAAATATGAAGCTCAATGTCGGTTCGAACTTCAAATGTGGTATAACGGCATACAAACTATGAACCGAGAAGCTCCGGGAGGGTTAAAACTTCAAACTTAACATGATACATCATCTAAATCAATAAATATGAAGCTCAGTGTCGATTAGAACTTCAAATATGGTATTACGACATAAAAACTATGAACCAAGAAGCTTTGGGAGGGTTCTGAACCAAGAAGCTTTGGTAAGAACGACGAATCCATCCATTTACAGGTAAGATTCCTTCGAGATATTCTACGAAAACTTAAACAATCTCCATTTCTGCATATTATATGCGTACCAGGATCCGAGATCGAAACCTGGCCGTGAGTTGACTATTCTAAGTCGAAACTTGGTAAGAACGACGAATTCATCCATTTACTGTAAGATTCCTTCGAGATATTCTACGAAACCTTAAAAAAACCCTATTTTCGCATATTGTATGCGTCTTAGGATCCGAGATCGAAACCGGCCGTGAGTTGGCTACTCTAAGTCAGAAACTTGGTAAGAACGACGAATTCATCCATTTACAGGTAAGATTCCTTCGAGATATTCTACGAAACCTTAAAAAATCCTATTTTTGCATATTGTATGCGTACCAGGATCCGAGATCGAAACCTGGCCGTGAGTTGACTACTCTAAGTCAGAAACTTGGTAAGAACGACGAATTCATCCATTTACGAGTAAGATTCCTTGATATATTCTATGAAACCTTAAAAAAACCCTATTTCGCATATTGTATGCGTACCAGGATCCGAGATCGAAACCTAGCCGCGAGTTGACTATTGTAAGTCGAAACTTGGTAAGAACGACGAATTCATCCATTTAAGGAGTAAGATTCCTTCGACATATTCTACGAAACCTTAAAAAAACCCTATTTCTGCATATTGTATGCGTACCAGGATCCGAGATCGAAACCTGGCCGTGAGTTGACTACTCTAAGTTAGAAACATGGTAAGAACGACGAATTCATCCATTTACAGGTAAGATTCCTTCGAGATATTCTACGAAACCTTAAAAAAACCTTATTTCTGCATATTGTATGCGTACCAGGATACGAGATCGAAACCTAGCCGCGAGTTGACTACTGTAAGTCAAAAACTTGGTAAGAACGACGAATTCATCAATTTACAGGTAAGATTCCTTCGAGATATTCTACGAAACCTTAAAAAAACCCTATTTCTGCATATTGTATGCGTACGAGGATCCGAGATCGAAACCTGGCCGTGAGTTGACTACTCTAAGTCAGAAACTTGGTAAGAACGACGAATTCATCCATTTACAGGTAAGATTCCTTCGAGATATTCTACGAAACCATAAAAAAACCCTATTTCTGCATATTGTATGCGTACCAGGATGACTACTCTAAGTCAGAAACTTGGTAAGAACGACGAATTCATCCATTTACAGGTAAGATTCCTTCGAGATATTCTACGAAACCTTAAAAACCCTATTTCTCGCATATTGTATGCGTACCGTGATCCGAGATCGAAACTGGCCGTGAGTTGACTACTCTAAGTCGAAACTTGGCAAGAACGACGAATTCATCCGTTTACGGGTAAGATTCCTTCGAGATATTCTACAAAACCTTAAAAAACCCTATTTACGCATATTGTATGCGTACCAGGATCCGAGATAGAAACCTATCTGCGAGTTGACTACTGTAAGTCAGAAACTTGGTAAGAACGACGAATTCATCCATTTACAGGTAAGTTTCCTTCGAGATATTCTACGAAACCTTAAAAAAACCCTATTTCTGCATATTGTATGCGTACCAGGATCCGAGATCGAAACACGCCGTGAGTTGACTACTCTAAGTCAGAAACTTGGTAAGAACGACGAATTCATCCATTTATAGGTAAGATTCCTTCGAGATATTCTACGAAACCTTAAAAATACCCTATTTCTGCATATTGTATGCGTACCAGGCTCCGAGATCGAAACCTAGCCGCGAGTTGACTACTCGTAAGTCGAAACTTGGTAAGAATGACGAATCCATCCATTTAAGGTAAGATTCCTTCGAGATATTCTACGAAACCTTAAAAACCCTATTTTCGCATATTGTATGCGTACAAGGATCCGAGATCAAAAACCTGGCCGTGAGTTGACTACTCTAAGTCAGAAACTTGGTAAGAACAACGAATTCATCCATTTACAAGTAAGATTCCTTCGAGATATTCTACGAAACCTTAAAAAAACCCTGTTTCTGCATATTGTATGCGTACCAGGATCCGAGATCGAAACCTAGCAGCGAGTTGACTATTGTAAGTCGAAACTTGGTAAGAACGACGAATTCATCCATTTAAGGTAAGATTCCTTCGAGATATTCTACGAAACCTTAAAAAAACCCTACTTCTGCATATTGTATGCGTACAGGATCCGAGATCGAAACCTAGCAGTGAGTTGACTACTCTAAGTCAGAAACTTGGTAAGAACGAGGAATTCATCCATTTACAGGTAAGATTCCTTGAGATATTCTACGAAACCTTAAAAAAACCCTATTTCTACATATTGTATGCGTACAAGGATCCGAGATCGAAACCTGGCCATGCGTTGACTACTCTAAGTCAGAAACTTGGTAAGAACGAGGAATTCATCCATTTACAGGTAAGATTCCTTCGAGATATTTTACGAAACCTTAAAAGAACCCTATTTCGCATATTGTATGCGTACCAGGATCCGAGATCGAAACCTAGCCGCGAGTTCACTACCGTAAGTCGAAACTTGGTAATAACGACGAATTCATCCATTTACGGGTAAGATTCCTTGAGATATTCTACGAAACCTTAAAAAAACCCTATTTCGCATATTGTATGCGTACATGGATCCGAGATCAAAACCTAGCCGCGAGTTGACTACTGTAGGTCAGAAACTTGGGAAGAATGACGAATCCATCCATTTACAGGTAAGATTCCTTCGAGATATTCTACGAAAACTTAAACAATCCCCATTTATGCATATATGTATGCATACCAGGCTCCGAGATCGAAACCTGGCCTCGAATTGACTACTCTAATTTATAAATTCGGTAAGAACGATGAATCCATCCATTTACGGGTAAGATTTCTTCTATATATTCTACGAAACCTTAAAAACCCTATTTCGCATATTGTATGCATACAAGGGATCCGAGATCGAAACACGGCCGTGAGTTGACTACTCTAAGTCGAAACTTGGTAAGAACGACGAATTCATCCATTTACAGGTAGATTCCTTCGATATATTCTACGAAACCTTTAAAAACCCTATTAGATCGAAACCTGGATGCGAGTTGACTACTCTAATTCACAAATTCGGTAAGAACAACGAATCCATCCATTTATAGGTAAGATTTCTTCTAGATATTCTACGAAACCTTAAACAAACCCTATTTCTGCATAAATGTATGCATACTGATGAGTGTAGAATACACCGTATTTAATATCTAGTATTTATGCTTTCTTTGCGAGTTTTCTTGTAAATTATGTATCTTATGTGTGCTTTTGAGTTTATTAGGTGCAATGGAGTCATTTAGAGCGAAAGGGCAGAATTGTCTTTTCAGGGAAAATACTATCGGGAGCCGAGCCGGCGTTAAGGGGCGACTCTATTTTGGGGAGTACTAAACAAAGACCAGTTGTGGTTAAGGGGATCTTTGTCTGGGTTGCCTTTATTAAAGCGAGATGGGTGTGCTATTAGCATCCAAATTTGGCTTATCCCTAATCGAGAGAAACTCATCTCTCATTCTTTCATTTTCATGAATTGAAATGGCAGAGCGATTGTTTGCTGCTGTCATCTAGGGTTTGTACTGTTTTTGGTTGAATCATTTGAGAAGAAGATTGAAGGAATTGAAGAAGATGAAGGTGGTACTTGTGGAGAAATTCATCAACTGTGGAAGATGATGAAGTTAGGGTTCTGTTGCAGACATGATGGATTTAATCAAGGCAGAGAAGTTGGGTTGTCTCGGTGTTGTCGATTGAGCAGATGGGTTTTGATTTACGGAGTGCTTAGGTCGAATCTAGATGAAGAATTTGGAGTTAGGGTTGGTTGTGTTTGTTGAATCGAGAGACCGAAATGGATTTGAAAAGAACGGAATGGTGGCGAGAAGATTCATAGAAGAATGAGGTTTGTGGATGAACAACACACTGTTGCCTTGAGTCAATGGGTTCTGGCAAAAATTGATTGAAGCCAGGGATGAATTTTGAAGCAACCAAGAACTGGGGTCTACAAATGCTTGAGTAATTCACAGCTTAGATGTATGTTTAGGGGCAGAAATTGATGGCTTGGGTGTTTAGAATGGTCTTTGAGTGTTGCTTGAAGGTTGGTGATGATTGGTGGTGAAGCCAAGGCAGCTAGGCAATGGCATTGCAAGATGGAAGACGCGAGGAGATGCAGATTGAGTATTCAGGTATTAGTGAGAGCCTGAGTTGTGGTGTTCTTGTGGATTACTTGCAGTGGCTCGAAGTGTTGTGGCCTCGAGGTGGTGACTTGAATGAGAACTCGATGCTGGTTGGTGGCGAGATTGCGGGGTATTATGAAGGCTGTGAATGGAGTTATGGCATGGGAATGTTTTAGCGAGCTGGATGGCTCAATGGCTTGATGTATGTGGTATAGGTGGTTACAGCTCAGGTTTGAGCTCATCAAGGAGATGGTGCCTGGACTGTGGTATGTTGGCAGAGCTGAGTTGCTGAAGCTGCGCAATAGGAGGCTGGTTCTACATTGTTGTGAATTTAGATGCAAGTGCAATCTTGCAGGTGGTTTGTGCCTGGTGCTGGTAAACATGTATTGCAGCTGGAATTACAGGGTTGTTGAGTCCAAATTGATTCGAGAAGGCCTAAAGTTGGTGGTTGGCTGTGTGGTGAACTTGCTGGTGCAGGTTATGAAGCATGGTCTTGTATGGACTGTTGTTTTGCAGTGAGTGGGCTTAGGTTGTGTATGTGCAGCTGTGCTTGAGATGGGTCAGTGGCTTGAGTTTGAGTTGCAGGTCAAGAGCTGGAGCTGTGGCCTGGACTGAATTGGAATGAAGCTGTTATAAAGAACTGGTGATTCTCATGGGATGAAAGTGTTGCTGGCAAGTGTTGCCTGAGCTGCAGTTTAGAAATTCAGAGGTGGATGTGAGTGGCTGAAATGGTTGGTCAGCTGAAGTTTGAATCGCAGGTGGCATTGCAAGAAGATGGTGCTGGGATTTATGTGGGATTGCAGACATGGCCATAACTGTTGGATAGGCCATAATGGCTTAATGGCCATGACTGTTGGTTTGCAGTGAAGTAGGGATGCTTGAAGAGTTTGAGGTTGCAGAGGCCATAATGGCTGGATAGGTAGCTCGAAGCACAAGGATGGTGCATCATTAGAGTGATGGCTCATGCAAGAGCTTTAGCCCGGCAAGATGGTTTAGCTCGACTCCGATCGGTGATATGACTCGGACCGACCTGTGTCCGACTCCGTGACTCTCCCGACTCGGTGCATCTGGACCGAGTTAACCCGCTGACCTTGACCGATTTGACCCGGCCGTTCTGACCCGTTGACCGGTGACCGGTTTGACTTTGCCGGTCACCTGAGACACTTTCCGGCGACTATTCCGGCCGGATTCCGGCCATAATCCCAGTTTTCCGTCGAGCGTTTTTGGGACAAAATTTCTACACGGGTTTCTCTCCATAGTGGACCGGGTGAATTTCCAACTAATGGACTTTGAAGACAAAACCTAGTTTTGGAAGGAGAAAAAGAATATAAAAGGGAAGACTTCTACAATGTTTTGGACCACGTTTTATTATCTCTTCTCTACTTTGTTCTAGGGTTTACACCATGAAGTCTTTTCTCTTTCTTCTAGTTATGAACTCCTTGAATATGAGTACCTAATTATCTTTTGGTTATGGAATAGTTGGATTTCACAAAGCATGATTCTTTGATTCAATATATTAGTTTTGTCTCATAATTATCGTTTACAATTCTCTGAAAATATTGTTTTATGATTGATTGATTGTTTTGTCAAGTTGCAAATTGGTAGAACTTCTATTCACATCTATTGCTAGTTTAGGGTTTATTATACGCAAAAGTGATATTCCTTGGATACAAGTAGCATAATATGATTATAGTTTGTAGTGATATATTCTTATGATCATATGTGAATTGTAACCTTTGTTAAATTGAATTAGTGCGCTTTCCACGTTCAATTGCTTTGATTGGCCTGATTTCATAGAACTTAACGCATCTAGGGAATTAAACTTGATTAGTGCTTTTACACGTTAGGTTGTTCCTTTAGGTAGAATTCATATTCGCATCTTTTAATGTGTTTGTTGATGACAAGAGGAGATTTGCGGGATATTCTTGCGATCAAGGTATTCTATGGCCTTTGATAGAAGTTGAGATTAAATATCAATTCTAGTTATTGTGAAAAGCATGTTAGTGAATGAAAACGAAATCCTTAACCAATACTTCTTATCCTTGAATTTATTTGTTTGCTTATTTCTTTATTTGTTTTTACTTATTTTATTTCATAAAATCACAAAACTACCGGGGTTATTTATAAGGAACCATAACAATTTGACAACCTAGACCTCTCTGTGGGATCGATCCTTTCTTGCCCTTGCTATATTTATATTTTGAGTAGTAAGAAAGTGTAATTATATTTGTGTCGCTTACGATAGCGATCAATACCAGGCTCTTAAATCGAAACCTGGCCGCGAGTTGACTACTCTAAGTCAGAAACTTGGTAAGAACGAAGAAACCATCCATTTAAGGTAAGATTCCTTGAAATATTCTACGAAACCTTAAACAAACCTTATTTCTGATATTTTATGCATACCGGGCTCCAAGATCGAAACCTGGCCGCGAGTTGACTACTCTAAGTCAAAAACTTGGTAAAAATGACGAATCCATCCATTTACAGGTAAGATTCCTTCGGTATATTTTACATAACCTTAAACAAACCTTATTTCTGCACATTCTATGTATACAATGCTCCGAGATCGAAACCTGGTCGCGAGTTGACTACTCTAAGTCAGAAACTTGGTAAGAACGATGAATCCATCCATTTACAGGTAAGGTTCCTTCGAGATATCCTACGAAACCTTAAACAAACCTTATTTATGCATATTCTAGGCATACCATGCTCTGAGATCGAAACCTGGCCGCGAGTTGACTACTCTAAGTCAGAATTGGTAATAACGACGAAGCCATCCATTTACAGGTAAGAAATATATCAGAATTGGATAAGAAATATATCAGAATTGAACATCCCAGGTTCGAAGTTTACCAGAGTTAAAATGACCATATTACCCTTACTAGAAATAAAGGTAATAAATATTACGGAGATTGTCAAAATTACTAAACTATCCTTATCTGAAATAAGTAAAGTAAATATTACAGATAGTGAAAATGATCATATTACCCTTCATGGAAATTTGTGCAATAAATATTATGGAGATTGTGAATGTGACCTGACTACCCTTATCGAAAAAAATTAAAGTAAATATTATTGCTTGTGAAAATGACCATATTACCCTTCTTGGAAATTAATGCAATAAATATTATGAAGACTATGAAAATGACTAGACCACGCTTATCGGAAAATAAGTAAATTAAATATTATAAATTTTTAAAATCACCATATTACCCTTACTAGAAATAAAGGTAATAAATATTATGGAGACTGTGAAAATTACCAGACTACCCTTATCCAAGTGAGTAAAGTAAATATTATAGATAGTGAAAAATGTATGTAATTATTTACAGAGAAGGAGTGTAGGTGATTGTTTACAGAAAATGCTTCGTGTTGTTTGCGGCTCAGTCACCTCAGCATTATTTTTGAGCATTACATTTTGTTTGACAACTCTTATGAAGGGTTGTCATAAAGTTAGTGTATTAAAGAACCACAAACTTGATAGAACATGTAATAGTGTAGGTATGGTTAGTGGTGTAGACTTCCATATAGGAGGTTGAGGATCAAATCCCCCCATCCTCATTTCTTCTAATGTTCTATATTTTTACTTCAACAACACTTATAAGTATTGTTATACATTTTTATTAAAAAAAAAAAAAAAAAAAAAAAGCCAAAACTTGTGAACGGTAAGGATGGTTGATGAGCTAGACGTCCATGCAATAGATTCATGTTCGAATCTCCCCTATAACCTCATTTTTTTCCAACATTATATATTTTTACTTCAACAACACTTATAAGTGTTGTTGTAGGTTTCTATTTAAAAAAAAAGAAGAAAAAAACCGAAACTTGTGAATCGAAAGGGTGGTTGATGAGCTAGACTTCCATGAGTAGGTTCATGTTCGAATCTCCCCCTCTAACATTTTTTTCATTATCATATTTTTGTGTTCTTCAACAACACTTGTCGAATTGTGATAGGCTAAGTCACTACATATATGGAACATTATATATTTTTACTTCAACAACACTTATAAGTGTTGTTGTAGGTTTCTATTTAAAAAAAAAAAAAAAAATCAAAACTTGTGAACCAAAGGGTGGTTGATGAGCTAGACTTCCATGTAGTAGGTTCATGTTCGAATCTCCCCTCTAACATATTATTCATTATCATATTTTGTGTTCTTCAACAACACTTGTGAGTATTGTGATAGGCTAAGTCACTACATATATGGAACAACGTTGTTATAGCTAAATGTCGTCACAACTGTTTTGCTTAAGGAGTTGTCGTTTGTTTTCTTAGCGCAACCCCTTGTTTCCTAAGGGTTGGCAGTGATGATATACGACAACTCTTCCTTTGAAACCAGTTGTAAAACATAGGACTTTCTACAATACTTAGCGAAGCGTTGTAAATCTCCAGTTGTAGATGTATATTTTTCCTTTAGTGATACCATTAAATTAAATATTAGACTTAAATTCATTATCGTTTGGGTTTTGCGGAGAAAATGACGCAAATCTTGTCTGACCTTGTCCATCTAAGAGTGTCCATGGATCCTACCTCATAGATAAGACAAGGTGAACAAAAACAAAGTTATAAAAATTGGATTGCGAAGGTGATTGGATCGAGAGTGTTTCTGCTCTGATACCATATTAATTTTTGACACGCAGATCAAAACTAAGGTGGATATCATTGCTCATGATCAAAAACAATAAGATAAGTCAATAATAAAAGAACGATAAAGCAAAAATAAATCCACAAACGAAACCCCGTAGAGTGAAATATTATTGATCTTCAAAATTTTCTGAGATAGCAGTTACATTTACATTTGGCAACTCCTATTGATAGAGTAAATAAAAACCTAGGAAAATAATATCAAATATTAATTATCTTTGACTAGGTAATATAATCAAGAAATTAATTGCATAATATTTTAGAATTAACTTTTAATTTAGTCTTCACTTCACGTGTCATGGCTGCATGGTCAGTTGGCTTGGTCTTCACCTCACATTATAGTTGCCTCGGTCCTTCTTTGCACCTATAAACATAATATACACTCTAATATAAGGTAGAGCTCAAAATAAAAACAAACAAACGTTCTGACATCTAATTTGTGTAGAGTCCGGGCTAATAAAAATGAGTCGGGGCTAACAAAAATGCTGTAAGTTTGTGATCCCACATTACGAGTGAGTCGTGTAGGAATTTTCCGCGCAATGCCATTTTGGATGCTCATTTGTAATAGGCTATGCGTTTGTCAAGTGAAGTCGGCTCCAATATAAAAAACCAAACAAGTGAAAGTATATTACACTACGGGAAAAATCATCATTTACAACACCGTATTAGGGTTGTAGTACCCCTACTACAACGCTTTTTTGTGTATTGTGTAGGTGGGGTATTGTAGAAAGTCCAAGATTTTCTACAATACTTGACGAAGTGTTGTAAAGGGTGATGTGATTCATGGTTCCACAATATTTTGCCAAAGTTGTGATTCTCTTTCGATTTTTTAGAAAGCCTAACACAACCCTTGCTTGTTGTTGCAGGAATATCTTGGACAACACAAGTAGTGTATCGTGGAACTATGTTGTACAACACATAGTTATATTGTAATAAAGTATTTCACAATATCTGGCTTATGTAGTTGAAAACTTGAAGACAACATATATTAGTATTGTGAATACAATTGTCATTACACTTCCTAGAGTTGTGCAACTGCACTAAACAACTCCTACTTATATTGCAAGATTTATTTTTACAATCATTATGCGGAGTAGTAAATTGTTTTAACACAACACTTATTAGTATTGTGATTATTACAGTCACTACACTTGGTTGGAATTGTAAAACCACCATGATACAACTATACTATGTGTAGTAGAATTTTTTGAACACCACTCTTACTAGTATTGTAGGACTATCATGGACAACACAAGTAAGGTATCTTAGAAACATATAAAACAATCACATATTATTATTATTATTAATAAGATTTTCACGACACTTGTATGAGCCATCGAACTATCTTGGACAACACATAGAACTATCTTGGACAACACATAGTTATATTGTAAAGATGTTATTTCACAATATCTTGGTTGGGTAGTGGAAATCTCTAACACAACACTCTATATGTGAATAAGGCCCAACATATACATTTCACTTTTGGCACCCTGTTTGTGTTGTGAAATGTGATGAAACAACTAGATTAAACTGAAACATAAACAGGCCCTGAAGCTGAAAGATTCATTCAAATTAAACTAAACCCAGTGTAACTGGAAGATTCATTCACATACCCATGTGATATACACAAAAACATTTACATACCCATGTAATATACACAAAACATACAAAAAAGTGGCAGTGATGATGTTTGTTACGATGTTTGTTACGAAAAAGTGAAGTCTTCCACAAAAGATCAAAGATGATTAAGAAAGTTTACTCGTAGGAAATTCGATCCTTGGGCCATGTGATAAAACCTGAAACAGCTTCACCAATAGATCTCGATCAAGTCTCCTTGAAGACAGGAGCATCCTCCACATAAGCAACCTTCACACATACAGAGTAGGCTCCAAAACCTATTGGCTTTCCATGTATCTCCTTACTTGGATCTGTTTCAACAATCTCAGCCTCGCAACCACTTCGCCCTCCTTGTACCAGAATTAACAACTTGCAAGCTTGGAATCTCTCCGGCACTTGGACCCGACTTGGAGTGGTATGAGTCGAGTCTCTTACATCGCCGAGAACAGTCCTGCTAGTGCTAGCCTCCGGTTGTTGTTGGCTTTTGGACTTGACTGCGAGAGGGTGAGACTCCATTGCAAACACATCTTGAGTTCCTTTCCTATATTAAGACCATATCAGCAGGTATGTGGGTCACAATCAAGTTTGAATTCATCATGAAAATAAGAACTAATCAAGTTTAAATTCTCACCTCTATCTCGCACCAGCCGACCATTCGATTCTCTACAGGATTCTGACACTCTCTAATCAGCAACTTATAGTGGGACTGGGCAAAGCAACCTTTTTATGTGTCGCTCCAAAACCAATTCCTTTAGGTCTTCCCCGTAGTTTTGTCCTCGCCAAAGGCCTTTGCAAGAATATCATCAACGCACCATGCTCTCGCACCATGCTCGCTTGAGCTTTTCAAGTTTCTCCTGTTTAATTGTGTAAAACATCGATATTTTCGCATTTTTAAAGCAGACACATAAACCACACAAAGGAAGAGGAGAAGATTTCTTACAAAAGCCTGCAACACCAGGATGTGGAATCTTTCCTTTCTTGTTGTATATGACCACGTTTCCATAAATCGACTTGATCAATCCCCTTTGGTTGTGTTTAGTTCCTTTTTACGCCAAATAAATGTATCAATACATGACAATCATCAAGAATAGCATAACAACATGGAATTAAAGTCACGATACATGCTAATAAGAAACTTGAAGATTTCTAAGATACAACCTTGTAGAGAATTGTGAGATGTAACATGTTCAAATGGTATCTAAATATCTGATAATTCCGCCTTAAAATATGTACACATTAGTGGCTTAGTGTGGGCTTTGAACTCTAAACTCTTAAGGAAGTCAACAACCAAACATGAATATTTGATATGAAACTAACATGAAAACAAACGCTAGATTACAACAGTTAAAAAGTAAACCACAGGTCGTGAAATGAAATGATCCATCATAAACGGCTTTACAATCCACAACCGGTTAAAAGGCGAGGAGATCAACCTATACGAAATTGCATAAGCATCTAAATTTTTGCAATTGCATAAATAATGTCACAATAACCAAGCAATTATATTTAGAACGATGCAATAGCTTTCACGTGGTGAACATACCAAGGCCTCCTCCAATCGAGCGAAACCCCTATTCGACTTATGGTATGTGGGGTGTTGTTTTTTTGCACGCTTTTCTTGCATTTTTTTCTTTTGACACGAAAAGAAAAATAGAGACATCATCATTAAACGAGACTTTTAAAGTTTTTAATAAAAATATACGATCATTCATTATAATAGAAAAAACTTACTCGAAGTCAATAGAGTCTACATGTTTCACAAATTCGTCCCATTGCCTAACCGTCATGGTCCCGGGGGCGTTAGCTTTTCCAGTAGTTTCTTTCTTTCTTCCCCTTGGCCCGATCGATAACATCGACACAAACCAGCTTTCCTTGACCTTGCTTCTCTAAGATAAGCTCCCATCTTCTTGAAATAGTAGGCTTTGTAACACTCAGGCACAATGAATCGGTTCTACAAATAAAAGTAAATAATTTGAATTATAATACGCTATGAATTCAATATAGTTGTTGAGTAAACGAAAAGAGATAAAGAGTTATGAACTACCGTACCATGACTACCTTCCATATGTTTTCTTTTGCTTCAATAGGGACACGTCTCCAAACCCTGAAAGTTAAAGGAAGTTTCCGAACAAGCACCCCTAGCACACTAGCCGTTGCACAGAGGGATCACCAATCTACTGCTCATTAGCGTTGAAGGTAATTGCTCTCTTCGACACAACATCATCCAACTTTAGTGCATGCATCCGAGTTGGGCCACGTGGAACATATTTTCTTTTCTTCGCTTCTTTTCCTTCTTCACCTTTCTCATTACTTAATCGTTACCATTCTCCAGATCAGGCTCATCATCATTAACATTATCATTCTCTTCTTCCACATCAGGCTCCACATGATCAGAGTTATCATCTTCCACAGCTTTACGGGTATGTAGATTTTCTTCTTCCTCTTCCTCTTCATCTTGCAAATCTGCGAGTGTGTCATTTGGATCCCTAAGTTGAACATTGAGACATGGGCTGTCTTGCTTGTGTCAAGTTACCGCTTTACATTCTTTCGCCCCACCTGCAATTTGCGGTATCTCCTTTGGAGCTTTTAGATTGGGACTTGGTAGTTGTTGATTGTGTATGTTGAGCACTTTCCAGTTGCACATTATTCTTCCCGGTAGCTTTTCTCTTTGTAGGTGGTGTTGACAAAGTGTAACACTTTCAAATTGTCGATTTACGCTTTGGAGTTGTTGTTGCACATGGAGAAAGCGCAAAGCACTTGGTTCTGTTCCCTTTGTATTCCTTGGTATTCCCCTTAATTGTCTTTGCATTAAGAGATGGTTCAAAGCATCATCTTGTGGTACCTTCTTGTTTCTTGGTGATGACCGCCTACATGCGGTTGAAAGAGATGGTTCTACGGACTTGTTTTTGGTCGGCGTTTGCTTGTAACTCAGAATTGAGCAAAGCACTTTCGGTAGGGATTTGTTGAGTGTTCGCTTGTTTTTCATCGCCAAAAATCGTAGCTTAGTTAGTTAACATGAGAAGGTAAAGTAGCTTGTTAACTGAAATTGAGTTAAACAGTCTTTACCTTTATCGCAAACTTCTGGATGTCCTTCATATTTAATGAATCCTTGCTAGTCTGCAACTTGGAAGTTAGCGGAGCACTTTCAGATGGAGATGCATTATCGCTTGACTTCTTGTTCCTTGGGGATGATCGTGTATGTGAAATAGATGGTGTCGCGGCTGTTTAGTCTTCTTCTTCAATTTGCAAAAAACAATGCATAGCTTAGTTAAAATGAGAAGGTAAAGAAATTTTTTTACACCGAAATTGAGATGAAAAGTATTTATACCTTTATCGCTAACTGGTTGACCAACCTCTTCTTTTCTTGCTTCCTGCTAGTGTACATTATTGCGATTATGCCTTGCAAAAATAGAATTCAACAATCAATATGGATCAAAAGCTAACACAAATGAGTTTCTGTTATAGGCCATGATTATCATTAACTAAAGAGAAAAGAAAAACATTGTTGGCCTCGAAGGAGGAAATACAGGGTCTAATGCCTGCAGCTCAAACACAAGGCCTGCTCAAAGTGGCAAAAAATCAAACTCCATGCTTTGGGCACAAATATACTCACAATGGCGCATAAGGCAATTTAACTGAAATGAGCTAGAACACACAAATCATACACCAAGGATAGACCACAAGAGCAATGCGGTTAGCTACCAAAAATATCGCATACAGGTCAATTTGGAAAAAAAAAGTAATACACGATAAATTTATCATTCAAGATTATTGAGATGTAAAGGAATAGAGGAGCAAAAGATGTACTACTTCTGCCTCAAACTTATGCCCGAGTGCATGAAAATGTAGATGACAACATCTGAGAGAACATGGGATTGACATTTCCACCACAAGATATCAACACCTTTGGTATAGGTAAGCTTACAGCTGACAATGTGATTAGCTAATTAGCCACCAAATATTTATACAAACTCCTACACTCAAACTAGTATGAACAAATTATCATATACCCACAGCAGTAAAATTTTATCATATAGCAGTCCACTGACCTTCTCTTGATCAGATTTTCATGTTTAGTTATTGCGGGAAGTAAAATCATACTAACTTTGAGGATTTATGTGTCAAAACAACAACAAAAAAAAAAAATTATCATGAAAATCAAAGACCAAAATTGAAGAATCATCAAATTAAAGACCAAAATCAAAGACCCAATTTAAATTTCATCATGAAACAACAAAAATTTAAGTTGCATGAGGAAAAAAAAAATTATAAAATCCCTAAAATAGAAAACTGGAAGAGAAATTACTCTTAAAATTTGAGAGTATGAGAGATTCGAGAAATTACCCTGAACCCTGAGTCCCTTGGTGAGATCTGATTGAGTTGGAGAGATTAATCCTTTGAGTTTCTCTTTGAATAGATTGAGAGATTGCTTGAGTTAGGGTTTTCTGAGAGATTTAGATCGAGATATTGCTTCCGAGTTAGGGTAATCTTTTGAGAGATTTAGATCGAGATACTGCTTCTGATGGAGAGATTTTTCATAGTGAAGAGGGTTTGGTGAGAAAGTTTTTTTTCTGATGGTGAGAGAGGGTTTTTCATAGTGAAGAGGGTTTTCTTTTTCGTTTTTTTTTCTTTCAGTGATTTTGATGAAAATTTCGATGTGTTTAGAATTTGGGCGCGCACTGAAAATTTTGGGGACACGTTGCGGTGGTCCAAAATAAATAATGTCTGAAAAATTCTCAAGCGAGACACGTGACCAAATTCGGGGCGGGCTTTTGGGCGGGTGAGACACAATTTTCTGATTGGTCTAACCAAAAGCATACGGATTGGTAAAGAAACACACTTTCTAACAAAACCAAAAGCCTTTTCCACCGTTAGATTTTAGTAGTTTTGCACCCCCTAATTTTGGTGCGTTAGATCATAGAAAATTACAAAAAAAACAACCATAAACAAATCAATGATTGGTCTAGGCCAAAGCATACGGATTGACAAAGAAACACACTTTTTACTTCTCAGAAACCTTAAACGAACACGAATTCGTCGACTCGAGAAAGAAAGCGCTCCGAGATCGAAACCTGGCCATAAGAGGACCACTATATATCTGAGAATTCGTAAGAACGATGAATCACACCATTTACTGGTAAGATTCGAACTTCAAATGTGATATAACGGCATTCAAACTATGAACCAAGATCGAAACTTGGCGATTAGTGGATCGTTATAAGTCGGTAACTTTGTAAGAACAACGAATCCAGCCAGATACTGGAAAGATTCATTCCCTGTATATGTTAAACATACCCATTTTCGTCGACTTCGAGGAATATACCTGTTCCGAGATCGAAACTTGGCGATGAGTGGACTGCTATAAGCCCAGAACTTCGTAAGAACGACAAATCCAAATGATACTAGAAAGATTCCTCGGGAAGATTCCTGTATATGTTAACGAGACCCATTTTCGTCGACTTCGAGGAATATACATCCGAGATCGAAACTTGGCGATGAGTGGGCTATAAGTCGGTAACTTTGTAAGAACAACGAATCCATTGACATCGGAAAGATTCATTCCCGTATATGTTAAACATACCCATTTTCGTCGACTTCGAGGAATATACCATTCCGAGATCGAAACTTGGCGATGAGTGGACCGCTATAAGCCGGTAACCCGTAAGAACGACGAATCCAGCCGGATACTAGAAAGATTCCTCGGAAGATTCCCGTATATGTTAAACATACCCATTTTCGTCGACTTCGAGGAATATACCAGTTCGAGATCGAAACTTGGCGATGAGTGGATCCTATAAGTCGGTAAATCGTAAGAACGACGAATCGACCGGATACTAGAAAGATTCCTCGGGAAGATTCCTGTATATGTTAAACATACCCATTTTCGTCGACTTCGAGGAATATACAGTCCGAGATCGAAACTTGGCGATGAGTGGGCTATAAGCGTCGGTAACTTCGTAAGAACGCGAATCCAAACGGATACTAGAAAGATTCCTCGGAAGATTCCCTCGTATATGTTAAACGAGACCCATTTTCGTCGACTTCGAGGAATATACCTGCCCGAGATCGAAACTTGGCGATGAGTGGACTGCTATAAGTCGGTAACTTTGTAAGAACAACGAATCCGGCCCGGATCATCGGAAAGATTCATTCCCTATATATGTTAAACATACCCATTTTCGTCGACTTCGAGGAATATACCATCCGAGATCGAAACTTGTGATGAGTGGATTTGGAGCTATAAGTGGGTAACTTCGTAAGAACAACGAATCCAGCCAGAGATCTGGAAAGATTCATTCCCCGTATATGTTAAACATACCCATTTTCGTCGACTTCGAGGAATATACCAGTCCGAGATCGAAACTTGGCGATGAGTGGACAGCATAAGTCAGAATTTCGTAAGAACAGCGAATCCGGCCGAGATATTGGAAAGATTAGGAAGATTCCCCGTATATGTTAAACATACCCATTTTCGTCGACTTCGAGGAATATACCCGTTCCGAGATCGAAACTCGCGCGATGAGTGGATGCTATAAGTCAGTAATTTTGTAAGAACAACGAATCCAACCGGAATCTGGAAAGATTCATTCCCCGTATATGTTAAACATACCCATTTTCGTCGACTTCGAGGAATATACCCGGGTCCGAGATCGAAACTTGGCGATGCGAGTGGACCGGCTATAAATCGGTAACCGTAAGAACGACGAATCCAAAAGGATACTAGAAAGATTCCTCAGAAGATTCCCCGTATATGTTAAACATACCCATTTTAAATCGACTTCGAGGAATATACCCGTTCCGAGATCGAAACTAGCGATGAGTGGACTGCTATAAGTCGGTAATTCGTGAAGTAAGAACGACGAATCCAGCTGTGACATCGGAAATATTCCTCAGAAGATTCCTGTATATGTTAAACATACCCATTTTCGTCGACTTCGAGGAATATACCTGGTCCGAGATCGAAACTTGGCGATGAGTGGACTGCTATAAGTCGATAACTTCGTAAGAACGACGAATCCCGCCAGATACTGGAAAGATTCATTCCCTGTATATGTTAAACAGACCCATTTTCGTCGACTTCGAGGAACCTGGTCCGAGATCGAAACAGCGATGAGTGGATCGCGAATCCAGGCAGAGATCGGATAGAATCCTCGGGAATGTTTTTTTTTCCGGTTATATTTTTATTTTCTATTAATGAAATAATACTAATTATATTTATTATTTTTAATAAAAGAAACGATTTATATAAATTAATAATTAATTAATACTAATTATATTTATTAATTATTAATTAAAAAAAATTAATGATTTTTTTTATTTTAATATATTCATCATAACATCATTCATTTTGTCTACAACCGTTAATTTTTTTTTTTTTTTTTTCCTTTATCTTAATATATCCATCATAACATCATGACCATCCATTTTATCTACAACCGTTCATTTCTTTTTTTTTTTCTTTAACCTGGTCGATTTCTTCCTTATCCTTTTCTTTTTCCCCCTCAACTTCATCTTCCCCATCGTCTTCGACAGAGAGCAAGAACTTAACCTCAAACCAGCTGCATCTTCGATACAGCAGCACCACCATCACTCAACCACTGGAAACTTCATCGTCTACATCTCCAAAAGCTCAGTTTATTACCATCCTTTACAAGTTCATCGATCTCAGGAGATTTCTTCACCAACAGAAAGATGAAGATCGATCTGTAACCCATATCTCGACTTACCATCTCCACCAATTTCCCAAAGTTGAAGATCGATCGTGACCTGCATTTGAATTTAGGGTATATTTTATTTTTTTTTGATTTTTGAATTAGGTTTGTTTCAGTGCATTAAATTCTGTTTTGAACTACATTTGCATTAAAAATTTGAAATTGATATCGACACAGAACAATTGATTAGATTCAAATTTGATTAAAATTTGATCTTGCCAAGAGTTTTTGATTTCGTCACTTCATATGTACATGTATTTCTTTTGGTTCTATACTTGTCACTTCAACGAATTGATTTGTTAATTGGATTTTAATTTTGTTGAAATTAGGCGTGGGGTATCCATCAACAGCTGAAGTTAATCACCAGTTTGGGGTAATTTTCTTCTTACCTTTCTTTCCTTAGTCATCATTCTGATATTTGTTCCCTGTTTGAGATAATGTCTCACTTGCGCGCGAATGTTATAGATTGCTTTTTCAATAGTAGTTAACTAGTTTCAGTTGCATTCAATTCAGTGCGAAATTGCATTAGATTTGGCCTCTTGAGATATAACACTTCAAAATCGAAAACTATAGGTTCGCAGATTCCGCAACTTCTAAATCTATGACTCGCATTGGCATGGTTACGTAGAACAATCTGCTTTACCATTTGCATTGAAAAGATGACTCGGGTAGGTAGCTTACATAGTATCACGACGTGGATACGTAACAATGATTTGGTTGTGCAATTAGGTCACTTTGTTGACACAGAATTTGATTTTCACCTTGTAGGTTTGTCAACATGGTAGATTTGTCAACATGGCCTATTAGGGACACAAATAAGAATATTCACCAATAGTTTTGTTCATCACTATGGGTTGATAAGAGCATTCCCTGTGTTGGGAAATATGTTCTTACGAATTGAGTGTTAAAGAAACATGTTCCATTGGTGAGTTGTTGCTGCCCGACTCAAGGTCTCTGGGCTGAGTTGATGCACCTGGGTGTTAAGTCAAGGAAGTAGATGGTAAATTTAAAGAAGTGGGGTGTTACAAGTACTCTGCCATGTTGTTCTGCACTTCATAAGTCAGTGCGCATAGTACTCTGCCATGTTTGGTTGATAGTGCGCAAAGTAGTTTGATTTTTCAGAATTACTGGAGTGGGAATACTAATCTTTGATTCTACAGGTGCGTGCGTACTATGCTGCCAGATCCACCATCCCAGTCTTGAACACTGAATATATATGCAGATGCCATAGAGTTCTTTGGAAGCTCTTAATTGGCAGACAAGAAGTTAAAGTTAAATGACATCACGTAATTGGTCAAGAATTCATCGCTATAAATGAGTAGTTACTCCAAGTTTTCGATTCCCCATTTTGTATATGTAAATATCTTATAATCTGTAACTCCAAGTTTGTAAGTTAAAAAAAAAAGAAATTTTTAAGTTTGACTTATGATTTGCTAATCCATAGTTCTTTACTTACGCTCGGTTATCATATTTTGATTGCGCGGGTGCCATTAATCTTTAATAAATTCAACATTCCAACCAAAGAAGTGGCTCCAAGTGTTGGTTGAGAAGGGAAATTCAAAGCCTTTTTAACTGGAAGAATCGAGCAGATTTGCAGATTCAAGTCATTACAAATGATGAATAAAGATTGGGTTCATTGGCCAAGGTTAATATGTTGTTCACTGTAGAACATTACATTCTTTACATTGGTTTTCCCTCTTGTATTACGTTTATTACCGTGCTTAATTGTTTCGTCGTTCTTTCATGTAGGGATGATCTTCCATATCAGGATGCCTTGCATAATTTCATAGAAATTGTTTGTCAAAAACTTGGAAATCCTTCCGTGTTGATTGTCCTTGTGTTGATTGTAAAAACCTTGTCTTTGTGCCACTTCCTCCTCAAGAAGTGTATTTTCACTTGCTGAAACGCGGTATGGATCCTACATACACTGAGTGGGTTTTTCACGGGGAGATAAATGTCACTTGTAATGATGTACACCAAGATGGAGCAACAGGGGGTTCATCTCAGATGTATGTAGATGCTGATGTTGAAGCTGATGCACATATCGATCAGGGACATGAAACTATACAAGACGAGGGGTTGGAAGAGGCGGACACACCGTTATATCCTAATTGTAACACACACACAAAGTTATCCATCACTGTTGAATTGTATAGGCACAAGACAGTAAATGGTTTATCTAGGAATTCTTTTGACGAACTTCTCAAGACAATTGGTTCCTTGTTGCTGCCAGGTCATTGTCTTCCTTGCTCAACATATGAAGTGAAGAAGTCTTTGAAATCTTATCAATTGACTTACGAGAAAATACATGCTTGTGTGAATGATTGTTGTCTGTTTTAGAAAAGACTGAAAGATGTTGAAGAATGTCCTAAATGTCATTATTCTAGGTGGAAGGAAGACACATCTAACATGGACGATGTCGACATGATAGACAAGCCCAAAAAGAAGATACTTAGGTTAAGGTCCTTAGATACTTCCCCATTGTACCGAGATTGAAGAGATTGTATCAATCAGCCAGAGTGGTTGAGATTGATTGATATGGCACGCGACGAACAAGAGTAAAGATGGGAAGATGCGTCATCCGTCAATGATTCTTTGGCTTGGAAGCACATAGATAGAAAGTTTCCGATTTCGCTTCGATTCCCGTAATTTGCGTCTTGGGCTTTGCTGATGGATTTAACCCATTTGGTGATCTTTCCCAAACCCACGTTGTTGGCCGAGTGATGATCGTGGTTTATAATTTGCCTCCTCATCGTGTATGCAAGGCGAAAACATAATTCGAGCATGTTGATTCCAGGAAAAAAAAACAACCGGTAAAGACATCGATGTATACTTGCAGCCCTTGATAGATGAACTGATTGAGTTGTGGGAGAACGGCGTGTGGTATATGATTCGTTTACTAAAAATGATTTTAACTTGAAGGCATTATTAATGTGGACAATAAACGATTTCCCCCGCATATGGTAATCTATCCGGATGTACGTATAAAGGGAAGGCAGCTTGCCCTCTTTGCGGTGAAAATACACTTTCAAACTGGTTGCCATTTAGTCGTAAACTGTTTACTTGAATCATAGGAGATTTCTTCGTCATAATCATCCTCTTCGGCGAGAAAAAGACCGGTTTAATGGAGAGGTTGAGAAAAAGGAAAAGCCACTGTTATGTCCGAGTGCCGCAGACTTGAATGTCGGAAAAGTATTGTCAATGACTTTGGGAAAGCGGAGAAGAATGAGGAGGAGATAAGGAAAAGAAAGAGGAAAAGAAGAAGAATAAAAAGAGTAAGGGGCAGAGTAGTGTGGCAACGTGCTAATGTGGGTAATTCTAAGTGTGGGAAGAGGAAAAGGGCTGTTATTCTTGATGCGGCTAGTTTGGGTGCACCGACAATGAAACCGAGCCGGGTGTTTAACAAACGGTCGATATTTTTCGACTTAGCTTCTTTTGGAAGGTCAGTTCTATAAATTCAAATTTACTAATAGTTTGCAACTTCAAATTTACTTGTTTATGTCTCAACTTTTAAATTCACAAGTGTTCACCCGAAATCATTTAGTTTGCTTAACAAGTCGAGAGTTGTGACCTTACTACAACTCTAAAATACCTGAAACTTTATTGGTAGCACTGAGACTTTATCAGTTTTGTTTTTTTCATGTCTTAACTTGTAGATTTTGAAATGTATGTTTCTAAGAATGAGTAGCGTAAGCAATATAAATATGAATAAAAATAAGTATAATATAATATAAATATAAATATAAGTAGCTCTTAGTGACCAAGTATGGTGGCACATCTTGTGCTGCAACTTGCTTTGTTTTCTCCTTTGGAAGATGGATGTGAATAAGGTCTTATTACTACGGCATCTTGTGCTGCACATCTTAGTGACCAGAGTTCATTTTATCATGATTTTTATGCTAAGGTCTAATTTTTTAAGAAGTTGTTTTTCCCTTCTTCATTGTTTGTTTTAATTCATAGCTTAAGGTTTATCGTTTAAGTAAGTTGATAAAAAATTTGTATGGATAGTGAGATGTTAAAGATAGCTCACAGATATGTGCTTTTTAACACACCCGAAATTGACCCATATATGACGTAAGTATGACATTCATGTTCATTAAAAATGGTCTGTCAGTTAATACTTCATTTTTAATTTTACTTTTGTCTTAGAATGCATATGGACGAGTTAAAATCTTGTTGGGAGGGCAATTACAAAGTGAAGACGAACTCAACTCTATACGATCGACACATTTGCAGATTGGTTTCAACAAAAGGTACGTTTAGTCCACTCTTAGTCGATTATGCGCTTAGTATAGTTTAAACACTTGGACATTTTGTCATTTCTAAAACGCAAATACGTGTGATTCTGTTTCATTTTGTCACTTGGAACAATCCATGTTGGGCATAACATCACTATAAATCTAACTTCCCATGCTTAGATAGCAAATTTAATTATATTCTTATGTCCTGAGATTATACATTTGTAGGTTAAAATGCAAATTAAACAAGGCATGTCAAGTATCAAACATGGTAGAATGGTTGTCATATGGGCTAGTTAGAAACCGCGTATCATATAAAGGCTTGCTAATCAATGGGTCTAGGTTTATTACGAAGGATGTTAAGAGAGTCACACAAAACAGTGGAGTTTCAATTGAATCAACAACCTTAGTTGCGGGACGGTTAAACTAGTGGGTTCTACGGTGTTTTAGAAGAAATTCTATTGTTGGACTACAATCATATGTTTCAAATTCCAATATTCAAATGTGATTGGGCTCACACCAGATTTTGGTGTGAAGGTAGAAGATGGCTTTACATTAGTCAATTTAAAACAACATAAGAACCAATACTGTAACGATCCATTCATTTTAGCAAAACAAGCGCGACAAGTTTTCTATTCTCGAGAGTCAAATGCATCTGACTAGTATGTGATGGTGAAACCACCACCTAGGGGTTTCCATGAATTAGAGGAATACAATGAAAAGCTTGAGACAAATTGCCAACCAGTGGATACTTCGGCTCTTGGTTTACAATTGGATGACGAGAGCGAGAGCTACTTTAAGAGAAGATGGTGAATATATCATAGTGGTTAAAACAAAGAAGAAGAACAAAAAGAAGAAGAAAAGGAAGTTCACAAGTTAAGTCGGTATAGTGTATTTTTTTCTTGTATTGAATTTTTACTATCATTGTCGCTCTTGTTGTATTTCCTTTACTAACACTAGTATTGTTCTTGCAAAATAGACATTTAATGACTCCATTTGGGTGCTTAATTTATAAAATGCTAGCTCATACCTTTGTAATATTTGTTCGAGTAAACACCCATTTTTAACTCCGCCAATGTAAATGATATATCATTTTGTCACGGCCTCAAGCCCTGGATAAAGGAGAGAGAAAAATGGACATGTCGATTTGTTATGATTGATATATTGGCCCACCAATTTTTTCCGAAATTTGTATGAATTTTGTAGGTTTGCCCGAATTTTATTTGGTGCTTTCAGGATTTTGCTAGGACTAGTTACTTATCTCGGGTTTTTTTTTTTTTTTTTGTTGTCAATTATGATGTCATATGGGAATTGAGTTGAATTCTGGTAGGATTGTCAAATTATCATTTTCTTCATTAGCAGGATTGTTAAAAGGCATATGGCGGCGAAGGAAATGCTCATATTGCTAGTCTATTTTTTTAAAAAGCGACCTCTTATGTTGCTACTTTTATTCCATTTGGGAATGTTGATAACTTTGATATTTGTGTATTAAGAGTGATATTTTTCGTTCGTAGAAGGATTCGCTGCTGTTTGTGGCTCGATCACTTGCGCATTATATTTTGTTTTACAACACTTATAAAGGGTTGTCATAAAGTTAGTGTATAGTTAGTATATTAAAGAACCACAAAGTTGATGTAACCTGTGATAGTGTAGGATGGTCAGTGGTGTAGACTTCCATGCACGAGGCTCGTGGATCGAATCCCCCAACCTCATTTTTTTCGAACATTATATATTTTTACTTCAACAACAGTTATAAATGTTGTTTTAGGTTTCTATTTAAAAGAAAGAAAAAAAGCAAAACTTGTGAACTGAAAGGGTGGTTGATGAGCTAGACTTCCATGCAATAGGTTCATGTTCGAATCTCCCCTCTAACATATTTTTCATTATGATATTTTTGTGTTCTTCAACAACACTTATGAGAATTGTGATAGGCTAAGTAACTACATATATGGAACATTATATATTTTTACTTCAACAACACATGTGAGAATTGTGATAGGGTAAGTCACTACATATATGGAACATTATATATTTTTACTTCAACAACACATGTGAGAATTGTGATAGGGTAAGTCACTACATATATGGAACATTATATTTTTACTTCAACAACTGTACATATTTTTTCATTATCATATATTTGTGTTCTTCAACAACACTTGTGAGAATTGTGATAGGCTAAGTCACTACATATATGAAACATTATATATTTTTATTTCAACCACACTTATAAGTGTTGTTGTAGGTTTCTATTTAAAAAAAGAAAAAAAATCAAAACTTGTGAACTGAAAGGGTGGTTGATGAGCTATATTTCCATGCAGTAGGTTCATGTTCGAATCTCCCCTCTAACATATTTTTCATTATGATATTTTTGTGTTCTTCAACAACACTTTTGAGTATTGTGATAGGCTAAGTCACTACATATATGGAACAACGTTGTTATAGCTAAATGTCGTCACAACTGTTTTGCTTAAGGAGTTGTCGTTTGTTTTCTTAGCGCAACCCTTGTTTCCTAAGGGTTGGCAGTGATGATATACGACAACTCTTCCTTTGAAACCAGTTGTAAAACATAGGACTTTCTACAATACTTAGCGAAGCGTTGTAAATCTCCAGTTGTAGATGTATATTTTTCCTGTAGTGTTATCCGGCCATATTAATTGGGTAGAACAGCTGATTTGGAATATGCTAATATGCTACATTATACATCGGATTCCATGTGGCGGAGACTTCTAACTTTTTCCTTGAGTTTTCTTCAGGGCCGAATAGAATCTTTTTTTTTTTCCAATTAAGTTTGCATATATAAATGCAACAGTTGGAGGTATGATGATTAACACACATATAAGCTTAGCTAGAAACAATTCACTCGACTCCTTGGCCATGGCAACAAGCACGAGCTTAAACTCGGTCTTTCTTTTGATCATCACGTTTACCGTGTTTGTAACCTTAGTTACAGATGCGAGCTCTGTGGAGGTCTGGAGTGGACCGGGATGCATGAACGGACAGTACGATGTATACAGTAAATGTGGATGCTCGGCTATTCATGAAAATGGTGCCTATCAATTCACATATCAAGGACAAGAAGTCTGGTTCTACAATGAAGATGCTTGCCAAGGTGAAGTTCACACTACGCTCAAATATACAACTGTCGACTGCAGATCATTTGGATGGAGGAGTCTCTTGATTCTATGTGATTAAGTTTTTTAAGCAGGCAATGATGCTTTGCTTCTGCCGTCGTCATTGTATTCAAGCGTGAGTCCAAGAATCAAAGTTACATTTAATAAAAACATGCACACGGTCATGGTGATATTTATACATTTAATAAGATCCATGAACTCAACAAGTTTCGACAACCCTTTTTTTTACTCATTTGCTTTTGTTTTTCCCTTATTTTTTCTCATGTTTTTTCATCTTTTTTTTCTTTGTTGTTGTTGATGCAGAACTCTTTTCTTATCTTATCGGATGTATACTAAATCGTGTGTCCATAATTTCTTATTTGTTTATATTTTCCAAAGTATTCTTATCGTGTTTGCATGTTCAAACAAGATATACATGTTTTAAAATCGGAAAATGGGTCATTTGTCCAAAAATTCTTAAAATATGGTTCAAATGGACGAGTAAAAATTATTATGGGTGAAATGGACACAAAAAAAAAATAGTAAGGATGAAACTGGATTCATCCTGGCTTAAACTTAAAAAATAGCGAGGATGAAACTGGATGCATCCTGATGTAAATTAAAAATAAGACAAAGAATTTGAAAATGGGTAGGATGAAACTGGTTACATCCTGGCTATTTTTATATTTTTGGCCATTTAAGCAGTATCAAAATCTAAATATCTTTTTCACCCAGGAATTATTGATTTTGGTCTTTTTAACCAATTTTGTGTTTTGAAATTCTGAAATACAGACAAACAGATTGAGTGTGCCACGACCAGTGAGGTGTTTTGTTATAGGAATGGGTTAACTTAATTTAGCTAGATTTCTAGAAAGCCATCAACCCAGACTTCAATATTGACCAATTACGTAGCTATGTGTCATATCTTTATTTCCTTCTAACCATTTATTTTCTTCATTGTCATTGCCTACAAATCCATCCCACCCCCAAAGCCTCTGATAACACAGCTGCATTACGATACTCTTTGTCATAAGTTTTCTCTGCCTCTTAATTTTCTTCATGGCAACTTGCAACAAGAATCCGTCGTCCAAGTTTGTTTGGATCGCGATCCTGGCTCTAGTCTTTGTAGCCTTAGTCGGCGATTTCGCAAATGCAAGCTCAATAACTCTATGGAGTGGACCTGGTTGTGACAATAGCGGCCAGATTATTAGGGACTGTGGTTGTTCAGACATTCACCTTCGTGGTGGTTATAGTTTCATTTACAATGGCCAAACTGCGGCTCTATACAATGAAGGTGGGTGCAGGGGAGTGGCTCACACAAGGCTCAATGCTGATGCTCGCATGTGCAGTGGATTCGGGTGGAAGAGTATCTTCATTCAGTGCTAATTATGTTAATATATTATGTGTGCATGACCTAGCTCGACATCTATCTCAATAAAGTTATGCATGATTGCTTGCTACTATTTTGTGCTGTTTTTCTTCTTTTTCTTTTGACACCGAAAGGTCGATATTCTATTGATAGAAAAAAAAATCGAAATAACACATGCTCTAGAATAGCCAAATCCACCCAAAAATGAAGAACCAACTTAACAAATAATTACAATTGATCAGAATGACCTTGCAGCCAGTTATTTAACTCAGGGAAATCAAGTATGCCGGAACCAATTTTCATTGGAACCTCCGAGAAATAATTGGATTTTTACCTCACCTTATTTATTTTTTTATAATAAAAGAGTAAAGGGCAGCTCGAGAGAAGAGCAACCTACTCCAAAAGTACAACATTGGGATCAATCGGGCTAAGGCTAGCACCAAGAGGATCCCTAGACAACAATATTAAAGTTATTACGGTAATCCCGAATAAGTAAGCTTGGACGGCTTGTAAAGCTTGCGAGAATAAGTGCAAATTGGGACCTTTCCAGTTTAGGTTCGAAATGAAGTAGATGTACTGGTAATCCTAGCCGGCTTAGTAGCATTGTTGTGATCTTTGAGAATCTAGTTTTATGAGTCTTCCCAAGACAAAGTCGATGACTTAAAAATTCCTATCTTCATTCCTATAGTCTCCTTGAAATCGTTGTTGCACTGCAAGTTTGTAACCTTTCTGAACGGCTTGTAGAATTTCGTCCTCTTGTTCAAAGTTGATGTTGGTCTTTTTCATCTCCTTTCCCCAAGTCAATGCTAGTTGAGCTCCTCTCGCTGGCTCGCTTGTTCCGCCGAGTCCAAAAGAGGCCGGGTCTTTAAAGTTCCTTGCTCCCATGCATTGCCCCGTGAAAGAGAGAGCCATAAAAGCAAAGTTAGTATCTTGTGGAACATCACTATTAGTCATATTATTATTAACTTCCATAATGTGTATGCTAATAGTGATCCCAAACTTTTCTCTAAAGTTTATATCCAGTCTGCTTTGGTTTATATATGATTCAGTGTTGCTGTCTTGATAGTGGATGTTGTTTAAGATATGCCCTGGATTGTGAAACACTCTGTCATAAGAGCAAATATGTTGAGTTATTTTCTGGGCAGTAGCAGCTGCATTATGATCTATAATCTGAAGATCTTGTCACATCTAGCTTTCCAGATGAACCGACAAATGGTAGCATAAGAAGTATTCCAGCTAGCAGAGGGATTGTTGGGTAAAAACCAACTGTTGAACCAATCATGAAAGGATCCGTGAGAAGTAAAAAGTTGATGATTATCCCCAAAGTGTTTCCTCCAAACATCATAAGAATTTGGACAAGCTAAGAGAACATGAGTAATGTCTTGAGAGGCACTTTTGCAGAAGTTGCAGATTGGATCAATATAATTTAGAATACCAGCTGACTTGGCATTTGTTGGGAGAATACCATGAGCACACTTCCATATGAAAAGTTGAATAACCGGGGTGGTATCCAGTTTCCAAATTTCTCTCCAAGGAGCTGTTTGGGTGTCACTGGCATATTGATCATTAATCTGTCTATCATAAAGGGATTTGACAGTGAATTTTCTAGTATGAGTTAAGCTCCATTGTATGGTGTCAGCAGTATTTGGGTGGTGATTTGTCAGGAGAATAAGGTTTTGAATGTCTTGAGTGAACTAGAGAGATAAAACATTTTGATCCCACTCCCCTTTGGTATTGAATAGGCCGATTGTGATTTCGAGTTTGAAGGGCATTGAGGTGGTTTTTGGAGTATGTCGTGTAGATTGCCTATTCATCTATCCTCCCAAATGTGAATGTTGGTAGCATCACCTATTCTCCAAATATAGTTGGATGCAGGATATGCCTTCCAAAATGCCTTTCCAAATCTAAGAATCAGTGTTCTTTGGCTTGGTTTCCATTCTAATGACTTACTTGTTTGGAAAATGAGAGGCCTTCATGGTACTGGTCCATTATGAATTTGGTTCTTTTATCAATCTCCAAGAAAGTTTTGATATCATGGCCATGTTGAAGTATTCTCGTGTTTTTGAATCTGCACCCTTAACTCTTTTCGTTTATTAACCGCATCCCAAGCAATATAGAATAGACCTTTGGGTTTGTCTTGGTCTTTATTCCAAAAGAAGTTCTTTTGTATAACATTTATCTCTTTGCAGGTGCCCTTAGGAATCTTGAAACAATTCATTTGGTAAATACTTGAGGTTGAGACAGTTTGGATCATAATAACTTTACCAGCTGTAGATAGAGTATATTTCCAACTAGCAAGTCTGAACTTAAGTTTTTCCACACAAGGTTTGAAGGCTTGAATCTTTCTTCTGTTTGTGAAGAGTGGAGATCCCAGATATTTGTCAGAAGTGCTAATTCTTTGAACCTTCATAGTATCACTTATTTTGTCTGCAATGCTTGGGGCAGTGTTCTTGCTGAAGAATATTCCAGATTTGGAGAAGTTTATCATCTTCCCTGAAGAATGCCCAAAGTCTTGAAAAATCTTGATTAAGTTGCTACATTCTTCCATATTAGCTTTGCAGAAGATCATACAGTCATCAGCAAAAATAAGGTGGTTGATAGCAGGTGCCTCACTGCAGACTTTTATTCCATGTATGAGACCTTTAGTTTCAGCATTAGTCAGATATCTAGATAGGGCTTCCATATAGAAAAGAAATAGGTATAGGGATAGAGGTTCTCCTTGTCTGAGACCTCTTGTAGGTTTAAAAAACTTTCCAGGAGAGCCATTTACCAAAACAGCCATGGTAGTGGTGGATATGCACTGGCGGACTAGGTTACACCATTGAGAGTTGAAACCCATTTGTTTCATAACTTGAATAAGGAAATCCCAATTTACCCTGTCAAAGGCTTTGGCCATGTCAATCTTGATTCTCATTGTGTCATTTGCTCCCTTTTTCCTTTTCTAGTATTCATATGGTGTATCGGTTCATGGGCAATAACTATGTTGTCAGATATTTGTGTGCCATGGATGAAAGCTGACCGAAAAGGGGATATCAGGTTTGGTAGAAGAGGTTTTTGTCTTTGAGCCAGAAGTTTTGAGATGATTTTATAGGTTGTGTTACATAAAGATATTGGTCTGAATTGAGCAGGGGTAGTAGGACTTTTCTGTTTTGTGGATAAGGGAGATGAAGGTAGAGTTCATTTCTTTGAGAAGATATCCAGAGGTAAAAAGTTCTCGAACCATTGTAGTGATGTCTTCACCCACTACATCCAGTTGGCTTGGAAGAAGTTTGGTGGGAAAGCCATTAGGCCACCGGAGCCTTGTCGCCGCCATCTGCGAGCAAGGATATTTTTGATTTCCATAGCTTCAGGTACCTTTAGGAGATTCTTATTCTTAATGGTGGTGGGGAAAAGGTTTATGAGGGATTGATTGATGGTTATTGGTTCAGCAGTGGCAATGGTAGCAAAGTGATTGGTGAAGCAGAGAGCAACTTCCTCCTTGTTGTGCAGCCAAGAGCCATCAGCTTGTTGTATAAAAACTATTTATTTCTTCTGTACCTTTTTTTAGCAGATAAGTGGAAGAAGCTAGTGTTCTTGTCTCCAAGTTTGATAAGCTTATCCCTGCTTTTAGTCTTCCAAAAACATTCATGAATGTTCTTCCAATGTTCAACTTGCTTCTTAGCATCTCTTATATCCTTTCCTCTATTGATATTAAATTGATTCTTGGTGATCCAGTCCAAGTGTTGTAAACTGTCTTCTAGATTAGTCTTTATATTTCCATAGATCTCCTTGTTCCATTTCTTTAATTTAACTTTGATATCTCTTAATTTTCTTGCAATTTTTATAACGAGAGATCCTTTGTGGTGGAATTTCCAACATTAAGCAATGATGTCTTTGCAATCATTGTGATCAAGCCAAGGTCCAAAGAATTTGAATGTAATGTGTCCTTGCTTCCAATTGGGATTGGTATTGATGAGAATTGGGTTTTGATCAGAACCAATGGCAGGGAGGTTGGAGATAGTGGTATTTGGGTGTATTTCAAGCCAGGTTTCATTAGCCAGACCTCTATCCAATCTTTGCTCAGTGAGATGAATACCAGTTCTTCTATTGGTCCAAGTGAATGAACATTCTGTGTAGCCCAAATCAGTAAGGTTAGCTTCTTCTATTTTCTCCATAAAAAGTTTAGCTTCAGAAGTATCAATATGGTGCTGACTGAATTTTTCATGATCATGAGGAACAATATTTAAGTCACCCATTATCAGCCAAGGAAGAGTGTTAGTTATATCAGTATTTTCTATCATTTTCCAAGAGTGAATTTTATCAGGAGTGGTGTCAGGGCTACCATAGTAGCCTGTGAAGAGCCAAGGTTCTCCTATATTAGGATATATTGTGGCACTAATGTGGTGATTAGAGAAATCTTTTATTGTGACCTTAAGATTAGTTTTCCAAGCTATCACTAGGCCACCAACATTATTGGTTTTTCCCTAGGTTCAACAAACCAAAAATTAGTGACACCTATATTTCCGAGAATGGTTTTTATATTCCTAGATTGTTGCTTGGTTTTGGATAAAAGAAAATATCGGGATTGTGTTTATTCAACATGTTATTTAGGTGTCTCATTGGTATTTAGTTTGTCCCTAGACCTTGCGGTTCCAAGACATGATGAGAATAAAATTGCGAGTAAATAAGAAACATTAGGATAAGTGAATATGATAATGATATAACCTATAAGGTAACAGTTTGAAGGGTGGTGGTGTTATGCTGATTACTTAAGCTAAGGCTGAGAATTATCCTTATAACTAAGGTATTGTTGCTATAGCTAATATAATATGCAATTTGTTTTTGAAAATGTCTGAAAATGTCTAAATTGATAGTGTTCATTAAGAATATGCAATTTGTTTCTAGCATGTTGAGTATGGAATTGCTATCAAGTCTGTAAAATGTTTTGTCTATTCTAATTTGTCTAACCTTAGCATTTATCTTTGGTATGGGGTTTTAAGGGTGTAGGGGATTTTTAGAGGGAATTTTAATCACATTAAAACCGGTCTTAAGCCTTAGAATGAGAATTAGGTAGAGAGAATTTCCCAAACTAGTTAATACACAAGAATGATATAGAGACATACTAGAGTTATTAGAAGGAGTGTCAAAGTTATAAGGAATCACCCATTCAAACATGATTAGAATTTTCCATAAGAGAAGTTGTAGATGTAGCAACAAGATGAAATTGTAGTTAGTTAAATGTCTCCAAGGGTAAGAGCGAGAAGACAGGGGGATAATTGTAGATGTTGATTTTTTGAGTTACCTTCCAGTAAATGGTTATAGTGAAATTGTAGTCTTTAGACTGAACTTGTTCAGAGATAGATATGCAATCACTTGGATGGGAGGTTATGAAAATGTAGAAAACATCAGGGGATTGGGGATTGACGTGCAGGGGGGGAATTTCCATGTACTTCTGAAGGAGATTAGACTTTGTGAGATGGGGGATTCCAATTTTGCAGCCACTGTGGTTTGTTTTCTTCTTGAGATTTGATGGTGATTGTAGAAGCTAGCTACCATACCTGTGTAGTTAGTGATTTTTCCTATACCTCCATTTCCTGAATTTGTAATTAGAGTGATTTGTGAGTTGTGTGTGAAATATGTGATGATCTTCTTCTTGTTGCTTGTTATTTCTTTGAAGTTACTGAGATTGATGCAGTTACATCTACACTGAAGTGAGTGATTTGAGGTCGCCATATGAGATCAGATTTCTAAGTTACTTAGCATTTGGTGAGTTTCCGGCGAAAAAATCCGGTGAAAAATGACAGTTGGGAGTGTTGTTGGAAGCTAAAGGACAAGAGCCACGACTAGAATTGGCCGCCAGCTAGAAAATTCCGGGAGAGGAGGGAGAGGGGAGAGGAGGAGAGGGGAGAGGGAGCACATTTTGAAAAAAGAGAAGAAAACGAACGGATTCCAAATTTTTTTTTTTTTTTTTTTACCTCACCTTATGACATCTAGTAGCACACATATGGGTGCCTACAAACAGCACATGCGTGTCTTGGTAACTTAGGTTCTTGTTTCTCTCTGAAATAATTCTTAAAGAAAATGAATTTGGGTCAAAAATTATTACATATGAATACAAGAACTATCTCCAAATCATATCTGCAGCATAATCATTATGAAATATTTTTGAGATGTTATCATGGTTCAGGAGGTAATAATAATAGAGTTGCACAACTTGAACGATTCGTCAGGGAGGAGTGTAAGTCTGGTAAGATTAAGAAGCTTGATGATGGTTTGAAATACTTTGATCAGTTGATTCTGGAAAGGCCTTTGCCATCTAATGGTACATTTAACCATGTATTGGGATCATTATCAAAAATCAAGTGTTATTCCGATGTGATTTTGTTGTATAAGAAGTTGAATTTGCTTGGAGTAAAACCCGATATATATACATTCACCATTTTGGTTCACTGTTGTTGTAAAATAGGCCAAGTGAATCATGGGTTTTGTTTGCTTGGAGAGATTATCAAGAGAGGTCATCAGCCTAATGTTATCACATTCACTGCACTGATTAACGGTTTAGGTTTTCAACAGAATATTGATTTTGCCTTCAAGGTGTTTGACAAAATGACTGGCTCAGGTATTCAACCTAATGCCTTTACATGTAATACTCTGATACACGGGCTTTGTAGAACTAATAAAGTGGATCTTGCTCTTCAGCTAAAAAAGAAGATGGTGAAATGGAACTGCAGACCTAATGCTGTTTCATATTGTGTGATCATAGATACTCTTTGTAAAGGAGGTTTAGTTGATGAAGCTTTGGTTCTCTTCTAAATGCTTCGAGATTTGAATGTTGTACCTGATGTAGTTGTTTACAATGCTTTGGTTAATGGTCTTTGCAATTCAGGCCGGTTGAATGAGGCCAAGCAACTCCTCGAAGAGATGGCCAATAGAGGAATCTCTGCAGATGCGAAGACATATAATTGTATCATCATGGTCACTGCTTACATGGTCAATGGAAAGAAGCAAGAAGATACTTTGATGAAATGATGGATCGAGGGATTTTACCAAATACAGTAACCTTTGGTATATTAATAGATTTCCATTGCAAAGACGGGATGTTGCAGGATGCTTTGGGGTTATTCAGACTAATGGACAAAGTAAACATTAAACCCGACCAGATTACTTATAATTCAATGATTGACGGTTTGTGTTTGACAGGTCGGCTGCAAGAAGCGGTAAAACTGTTTGACTCGATGGTGGATAGGGGCCTTGAGCCGAATGAGTTTACCTACAATGTGTTAATCGATGGGTATTCCAAGAATCGTAAATTGGATAAAGCTATACAATTGTTTAAGAAAATGAAGCGGAATGGATTGAAACCCACAACAGTTACTTACAGTATATTATTAGCGGGACTATATCGAGATGGAAGGATGAAGGCTGCAAAGAATTTACTTGATGAGATGCAAACTTTTGGTCTATCTCCAGATATTGTCACATACAGTACAATATTGAATGGGTACTGCAAGAACGGAAAAATGGAGGAGGCAATAGAATTCTACGAATCCATGGAGGATCCAGGTATCTCAGATAATGTCTATATGTACAATATTCTTATTCATAGTTTGTTCCGCGCTGGCAAGTTGGAAGATGCAAGAAAATATTTTAATGAAATCCCTAACAAAGGAATAATGCCTAATGTAGTAATATATAGCACAGTGATCCAAGGACTCTTTTGTAACGGGATGGTCTTGGATGCTGAGAAACTAATCATCGAAATGGAAGTGAAGGGTTGTTTACCAAATGCTAAAACATATGATATCATCGTTAAGGGTTTTCTTATAGCAAAGGAGGTCGACAAGGCATTGCAATATTTTCGCAAGATGCGTGAAAGAGAATTTGTACCTAGTGATTCTGTTGTTTCCTTGTTAACAAGCATTCTCTTGGCAGATGAGCTGAAAAAACTGTAATCTTGTAATTGCTGAGGTAGTAAGCAATTTAAATCTCTATCAAGGGTGAACACATCTGGATGAGGTTTGTTTACTTGGTGTTTTCTTTATCTCTCTGCTTTTGTTTTGTTCATAGTCCGTTCTTTAGTTGATCATTCAGTCCATCTTTGAAATGGACCAGGAAAACTGTATGAACTCTGACCACAATCATTCTTTTAGTTTACACTTGAGCATCAGTTTGATGTTGTACAGTTTCTTAAATTTGTGCTACTGATTTCAGAATCTTTTTCTTTTCTAGTCATGAGAAGAAATTACTAAACAAGTTGGTTCCTGTTGTTTGGTCTGGCTGGGATGCCAAAGATAAGTTGAAAAAACCTTAGAGATGATTCTTGCTGTTATCTCAGATGCAGAGAGGAAGCAAGCAAATGATGCAGCTGGAAATCTTTGGTTGAGAAGGCTCAAGGATGTTGCTTATGAAGCTGATTATGTGATGGATGAGTTTTTGATGTATTGTGGATGTCCCATATCGATATTGAAGCACCATTTATAGTTCATCCTAGAATTACTTTGAATATGCCAAGTATGCCCTTGGTTCTAGTATAAATTAGAAGAGATAAGGCTAAAGGAGGGAGGTTTTGAGTTTTAGAACATTTTGTGTGAGGATGAGAGTTTTCTCTTCTTTCAAACCTAATTGCTATCTTTAGGGGAATTAGATCATCTAATTCTAGAGTATCAACTAGATGCCTCTCATAATCTTATAGTTTCCAATTTAATTGGGTAGAAATTGTAAGTTATTTGAGAAGAATCTCCATTATTAGGTTCTTCCTTTATTCAAAGGGTAGAAGAAACTAAATTGGTTGATTATTTATCCATTTCAAGTTATCAATTTCAATTCATTTTCATTGTAAGCTTCCGCTTCTCATCAGTTTTCCTACGAAATGATGCATCATGCATCAGTGAGAAATAAGTATAGCTTAGCTAAAAGTACAATATCACTTCTAGAAAGTTGAAATCGATATCGGATAAAAAAACAAACTAATAGAGAATTACTTAGATAATGTCAATGGAGCATTTCATTAAACGGATAGTGTTGTGCAGGAAAAAAAAAAAATCTAGATAAAGATTACCACTTATATGTACCCAGAGATCTCATGAAAATATGAACAGCGGCTTGTCTGGCTAGTCACGGCGTTCTCTCTTCTTAAATATTCTTGCACCTTCTCCTAGTCCTCTCAACGAAACTAATGTATTGCTGTGAGGGAACACTTGGCAAAATTGTCTCTTAAAATCATCCACCAGCAGTGTTTTCGAGGTACGAGCTTTTGGGTCATAAATATCAATACTGAGACACTTAGAGTTAGAGTTGTAGCCTAAAATATCACCATTCTTGGTAAATGCCAACGGTGTGCCATATGCAAAAATCCCATCAGAACATGAGCGAATGTTGGTTGAAGCGGAACCTTTATTGGCACAATATAAAAAACCACGTCCAAAGTGATGATAACTTCCAATTCGCCTTGGAGAGTGATGTTGACGGAAGTTTTCATCAGCCAAATCGAAAACCCAATGTATATCTCCGTCCTTCCAATGAAGAGCTCCGTTCGCAAAGATACCATGTTCTGGACTAACATAGTTAAAATTACGATTGAATTTGCCAATGTTGCGCCAACCGTTGCCACTGCCCACAGTATACACCATGATCTCTAGATATTTGGGTTGTTTCTCTAGCTCATTCATTACTACAACTTTGTACTCATCGGTTGAAGGAAGGTAACCAAATCCAACCCAGTTGTAATACCAACCGGACTCTCCAGTACGCTTAGGAAGAACAATATACTCTCTAGTCCTGGGGTTACAGATACAAAACCTATTTATCAAATCACTAAGACATATCAAACCATTAACAGAACCGAGAATCGCACACTGCTCAAACGGAGAAACTTTTCTGATCCTTATTATTTGATCAATGGGTGTCTCATGATTCTCAATATATTCAAAATAGTGAAAGTGTGTCATGTTTGTGGCCAAGGCAAGAAAACTCAACTTATCAGAACCAGCATTATGATTGAGATGACGACTTGCGTGCATGTTACGAAACGATCGATCTTGAATATGATTTCTCCATGTTTTGGAAACTACCCTGCAGTTTAGAACTGATTCAACGGGTAAACGAATGAAAATATCCCATATAATCTCTGTTGGGAGAATGTTGAAACTATCCATCAAAACCCTAGTTGTTGAAGAAAAGCAGTTGAGAATTGTATGCTGAGAACCGAAAATTTATAGGGCTACTCAATATAACCTATTAACGAAGGGCTATATGAAGTACAAAGACCAACAACTTTGGGTCTAAGGTCTAAATGTTATTAAGTCGGTCTCAACGTTAGTTTTTGAAGTCAGTTCCATTCTAACTAATGGGTGGATACTATGGTCCGATAAAGCAGGCTATGTTGTGAAAGGCTCCCTGGGTGCTCGAGTCGCGCAAGGGGCTCTTAGATAAAAACGCCCTAGGCAGGTATTTTTTATCCTAAAAGAATACGGTGCTAACGAGTTTAGAACTCAATTTTCAGGTTACAGGTATAGTCACACAATGACTTTACCACTGTATTATAGTGACATCGGCTGCAAAAACTTTTTGATCTTTTTGATCTTATAAAGCAGGTATTTCAGTGACATCGGCTGCAAAACATTTTTTGGTTTTATAAAGCAGGTACTGCACCAAAGATGCAAAAGCTCTTTTTGGTCTCTCTTCTCATGTTGCATCAGTTTTGGGGATTGCAAGCCTGTGATGAAGTTTGCAAAGGCCTTTACTTTTTTGTATGTGCTATCTGAATCTGTAGCTGACCTCGTGGGAGGGTAAGCTGTTTGATACTTTCTAACACACATCACACCATTGATTACAGCCGAAGTGATAGTTAATTTACTAATGGATTTAAAACTGCACGTGACTACAAGTACAACAAGATCACTGTAATAGTAAAACATATATCATTGGTAAAGGTAAACCATAAATGCCAGAAAACAAACACGAAGCAATCCACTAAAGGAAGGCGATTGCGCTCGAGCCATTGTTACCTCCACATCCCCTTGGACTTAGCAAGTTTATTTCCGAAGACGCCGGCAGAATATAATAAAACCTCAATGACAAGGGAAAACAACAACAACAACAACAACAAATCACGCAATAGCAATTTTGTTTTACGGTAATTAAAGCACACAGACTCGAGTTGCCTTGACAATGTGGCACTACTCCAACAGGTTTCATCACTAATCATCAGAACAGCAACAACAACAACAAGGGCAGCAGCACCTGCAAATATTGCAACAACAACTGCAAAGAAGAGGATATAATCAATTAAGCAATGCAATATTCATGAGAGAATGGGTGAAGGAAAGAAATGTTTGTATATTTTACCATGATCCAAGACATGAGAAGAATTCTTTGATTTTCTCAACAAATATATGCCACCATTCTTTTACTTTGTCACAACAACCAAAACACCCATTACAACAGCACTCACGGTGTCCCTCCTCCCCATCAGGTGCACTGCTTCTATCACTAATAAAAGGGATCTTCAGCTGTTCTCCCTCCTTAATCAAGTCGCTAACGATAGGGATATTCATTTTTTCACCCTCCTTAATCATGTCGCTAACGAAAGGGATCTCCATTTTTTCTCCCTCCTTGAGTATGTCACTGACGAAAGGAATTTGAAAACCACCGCTGCTACCTTCCTCGGAGCTCATTCTGATCTCTTAAGAAAGATGGCGGCGTGAAAATGATCACAGATCGACGTTGTGTTAAATTAGTAAGTGATGATAAGAGAGTGTATGCATAAACGTGAATATATATTGATTTACATGAAGAATGGTTGTTGAGACTACGACCAAATAAAGTGATTAAAGTAGACTGATTATTATATTATTATTATTTAGAGAGTTATGGTGCACTAAGAACGACCGTTATGCTGAGTATGTGGTGTTGGAGATCTGGGGTGGAGAAAGTTATCTGTGAAAAAGGGAAGGGTCCTCTGGGTTAGATTGGACTGCTGGATTGGCCAAAAAGTGTTGCAAATCATGAAAAAAGTGTGGGAAAAAAGTTAACACTCAATCTGGCTACTTCTCTCTCCTAATAATTGCTCGCAGTCGCACTATCGGCGAGATTGAAACGCTGAATGGTGCGGCGCTCAAAAAGTGACCAAAACGCCGAACCGTTCGGCGCTCACAAAAATCTAAAAAATCTAACGGCTGAGATTTAAAAAGCCGAACCGTTCGGCGCTCACAAAAACGCTGCACCGTTCGGCGCTCACAGATGACGTGGATGGCCAATCTAGCAGCTAGATATCTAGCCCATAGGACTTAGCCTAATGGGTGCAAAGAAGGTATTCATTTTAGTTTAAAGAGAGGTTAAAATGAAAAAGTGATAGTAACTCTTTTCTAAAAACAGAAGGAGAATTAGGCTTGGGACTGCCAGCTGGACTGGCATGCTTCCAACTAGAGGTGTAAAACGTGCCAGCCCGGCACAACCTAGCCCACGAAGTCACATGTGGGGCGTGCTACGTGATGGGCTGAGTTGTGCCAGAGATTCAGACGAACTGTGCTTTCCATGCTAAATGACGTGTTGTGACAGAAAAATAAACGTGATGTGTTGTGGTAGTCCACTTATTTTATGTTTTCCAAAGTAAATATTTTTCCAATATTTTAGTTAGTATATGTATTATTATATAAATTAATTGCATAACGAAAATAAAATGTCAAAAACTGGCTATAGTAAAGTCCTTTTTGTGAAATATACATGAAATGTGATGTATTTGATGCATGATTTGTCGTGCTTTCTTCGCCTGTCGTGCCATGTCGCGTGCTTACACGTGCCACGTGATGTGCCATACTGATGTGCCTATTTGTCTAACACAGCACAACACACTAAGCTAACATGTTGTGCGTGCCAGGTCACGTGTTGTGTCGTGCTGGGCTCGAATTTTAACCTGTTGTGATGTGTTGTGCCATAACGTGTTGTCGCGGCCCAATTTACGCCTTTACTTCCAACTGACTCTGCCCCTGGTGGTACGACTGTTGTCAGGGTTCCCAAACACTTTAACGCCCATGTTATAAGCTTTTCAAACCGGCACGAGACAAGCATAGTACTAGAAGAGGAAGCCAATGGCGCGTAAAACTAGGATGGATATTCTTTTTTTTTTTTTTGTTGCTAAGTAGGCCTAAGATCAAACAACTAACTACCTACTTTCATTTCTCTCACCACAGCTCTACCATCCAGGTCAACACTAAGTGATTCTGTTTTTACAACCGGTAAGTATAGGATTCGTTGCTCGGACTTTTTTTTGAGTTTTGGTTTAAGATTAATAAAATAATATAGTAAAGAAAAACTAATTAAACTTTGATTCTTGTTTATCAAGGAGAGGCGAACCTAAAGTTTTGGATTGCACTACTTCTGATGGTTGTAAAATTAACAATTTATTATCTCAAAAAATTACTCATAAAATACTCAAAATCATATTGAACCCAATCTCAAGTTTTGGAAGACAAAGCGTTTAAAATTAATTATGCGACTCTCGTCGTTACACAAAGATATAACCTCCTTCGCTTATAAAAAATCGGTAGAAACTACCCAAAACATTTAAAATGAAGCATTTATAGAGGAAAAATTATTAGACATGAAAGAGTAATTATTGTCTAAGAAATGAAACTATTAATAGTACATATCAAAAACAGCGTCCTCCAAAACCCTAGAGAATAAATTAGCTACTCATAAGAAGAAATACGGAAGAACATTGGTTAATCATTGTATTGTATTAAAAATAATGGAAATTGCTTACAACGATTTCGAATCGCTAATGACCTCCAGTGACTAAAGCAACAGTTGCCAAAACTCTATTGCGAGTGATGAAAAAGTGGGGGTACAACAACCTCACCCAATATTTCGCTTAGCAATCTGTATGGACTAACTCCAATATACTTTTAAGAGAATCAACTAGACAGTCAGACTCAATTGATAAGTTTCGGGAAAACCCTATATAAATAACCGCAATCGCACGTTGTCTAACTAGTAGACAGACGCAAGTACGGGTCGAACCCACAGGGAGCGGTGGAAAATACTGTAACCAATACTCCTAATTGACTAACCAATGAATTTCTGATTTTTTTAAAAGAATAAAAACAAAGAAAATAAACTAAAATAATAAAATGAAACCGAAGGAAGAATCGGTAGCCAGGGTTTTATTGGTATCCACCACTATTTCCTTGCAAATAATGAAATGAAACATAATTATGAATATGTGTTTATTGTTCGTTCTATTGACATCACCTATTATATATATTAGAGTCGCAAATATCACTGGTATACCCTAAGCATGGCACATCAAATTGCATCAGCGAGAAATTTATACGAAACTAAATATAGATTCACAAATTCTATATGGCTTTTCTAAGCATAACCCATCAAAGATTTTAACGAAGCATGGATCATCAAATAATAAGACAAATTAGCCTAATACCCAAAATGATTTCAACCCATAAAAACCCTAGTTACAAGTTTAGCAAGACATAACCATGGGTTTCTTAAAACCCATAAAAATAATAATTAAGAGAGAAAAGACATAACCATGGGTTTCTCCATATCTATGCTTGAATGGTCTTCACAGCAACTTCTTCTCCTTCTCTCGCTGTAGGCGCCTCCCAACTCCAGAACCTCCGAACCAGAACTCCCAAAAACGGCCTCCTCTTTTGTTTCTGTTCAATTAGAATATATAGGTATTGTCGCAAACTCCAAATAAAACCGAGCCAGTGCTTTCATAGGACCAGTCCAAGCTCGGTCCATCCATCATCTGTCCGTCGATCCTCAGCACCTTCCCAGATTGTGACCACCACCAAACACCGAGCACAATCCATTTTTGTTGCTCCACCAATCTCTTCTAACTGCAACTAGCTCCACCAATCAATTCCCACAGCCGAATCAAAACAGCCAACGCCCAGTCCATTAAGTCATCCAACCAACACGCTCGATCAACCTCGGCAGCAACATTCAACTTCGGTTCACAACAAAAATCTTCTTGGCAGCATAATGAAATCAGACAACGTACGTATATTTCTCCCTAACTCCATTGTTACTGTCATTTCCTTGAATTTCTGAAGCTTTATCCATATATCCACCATCTAATTAACTCCAGAATCTTAAGTAATGCTGACCAGTCATTCTCCATCTCGGCTTCAACTCCATTCAGCCATGTCCGCAAATTCCAGCTCAAATCCTCAATGATACAAACCCCATACAAACTCGGCATACTCAGAGGCTAATTTTTGTTTGCTGCCAATTCTTTCTTCATCGAATCAATACATGCAACGGACCCATTTCGGTTCTCGGCCTCAAGACCACTTCCAAGTCCGGCTGCAGACTCAACATTAGTTCTCAGCTTCTTGTCCGTCTGGTCACAGTAGAGACCTTTATCCGAACTCCTAATTCGATCACAGCAAGAAACCCCAGCTTGTGTTCAATGCAGATAGCCTTCTTGTTCTTCTCCAGGTACCGGCAGACCCAGCTGTTCAACCATCTTCACTTCGATTCATCTTGAGAATACAGCACCACCAACGCCATTGTTAGACATTTGCACTGTTAAAATATGGGAATCCAACTCAAAACCAATTGACAATGAGTGGAGAGGCTCTAAGGAATTATAAACCGCAGGATCTTAGATTGTTGTTGTTGGTGGATTTTCATTTAAGGCTAAATTTGTAAAAGCCAAAATTATGCGCTGACACCTTGCAAAAGATAAAGCCATTTAATAAGTGATGAATACTTCTTCACTTTACTAATTCACCTAGAATGGATCATGCGGCAACAATCTCAGTATTCTGTGAATTAAATACACGAAATTCATCCAGGTTGGAGCATATGGCAACAATCCCACACACCATGTGAATTTACAGCATTATTAATCAATGCATGACCAGCCTTGTATTTCCTGTACCCATTACCGGTGCGGCATGACGACTGATTGTTGTTCTCAGCAGAGCAACACGAATCTCCAAGCATTAATGATGAAGCATGTACGAAACACCATAAAGGCTACAACTCTCGGTGTGTTATACTAGCCCGATTGAGCATATTTTGAATCTGGAATGTCCATATCAGTCTCAGAAACGATCATGACCATCCAACTTCACCATCATGATTGGATGACCCAGATCAAATCCATAACCCTCAAGCAGGTATTTGAGTATTCACCACCGACCCAATGCGGGCCCCGCATGGTCGGCCTCCCCAAGAGGGAAGCAACGTTTACCAGTTCGTCCAGCCAAAATAGCATGGACGTGAAACCCTAAAACTAGGGTTACGGCACATTACATGTGTCGCAAATCAGTCTCAACCATCCATCTTCGCAGGCATAAATGGAGGGTGTAGGTGTAGATGTAGATTCAAAGGGCCCGAAACATGTCAACACAAATACCGTGGGCCCGCCTACATACCTGACTGATCGGTCAGGACCAACTATGGTTGGTCGTCCATATTCGTGCGTCCCAAACTGGGTATGACACACGGCCGGCAAAACCTGATTAGGGTTTGTGTCACGATCACGAGCGTCCTTTTTCTCCTACTCGGATGAAGGGTCCGAGGGAATGACTAAGGTGTCCGGAAGTATCAACATGATCACTGCGGGCCCACCTATCTCCACACCCGATCGGCCAAGACAAAACTTGGCTGTACACCTCGATTCGCACGCCCAAACTAGGCGTGGTCGCACCTCCTAATTGTAAACTGATCTCGATCACTCAACTTCTACGGACAAATTGAGTGGCCTAAATCACATTTCTATGAGGCAATGAAGTACAGGCGTGAACACCAGTCTACCACCCACACGCCGAACCAATCGGCCAGGACCGACCAAGCTTGGTCGTCTTGGAACGCGCGCCCAAAATTGGCATGATGCGCGGCTTTTGCGGTACCAGATTTTTGTTACAAATTGATCTTGACCACTCAACTTCACCGGAAAAATTGAGTGTCACAGATCACACTTTCACGAGACAATGAGGTATGGGCGCCTACACCGTGATGTTGTCTACACACATGCACGATCGGTCCTGTCAAAATTGTATCCCAAACTTGGATTCGACCAAGCTGAAGAGTGATGCTTGCACACCTCTTCAAAAACCCTAATTCCACCAATGGTCACATATGAGTGTCTCAAAGATCATCTCGTCCGTCCAACTTCACCGGCTTGGTTATACAACCCTGGTCAGGAGTTAATTGGTCAGTGAGGCATCACCACAATCACCGTCCACCACTCTTTCACATGGAGTGATCGGTCAAGTCAGGGCTTACCTGTATAGCCTCTAAACGATCACTCGAAGATAGCTGGACATGATGCTATTTTAAGATGCTTAAATTCGTGACTTACTCAGTAAGCCTTAAAAACAATGATGCTTCATACATGCTTGAATATACTTGATGCGCACACATAGAATACACACGATACTTCACAAGTATCGACTTCCTAAATAACTCAGTTATTTAGTCTAACATTATATGCTACTTTTTGTGGGTCCCACGATCCACACACTCGAGACATCAATCATGTCACAAACTGGGGGATATATACTGGGGTATTGGTCTGGCGGTTTACAGCGTGCAACACGCCATCACAAGAACGTGTCAGGAAGTCATGGACGGTTAGAGATGACAGGAGAAGTGGGCAAGACTGGTCGTGTAACGCCAACACACAACTCCACTACTCCATCACTCCACTTCTTCCACTTCCCACGAGAGATGTGAATAAGGCTCAAATGACTTGTATAAATAGGTTTTCCTCCCTATTTCCAAACAACAAGAGCAAGTTAAGACAAGACAGAAATCAAGTGCTAATACAAAACATATTCAAACACCCAGAGCCTGCTTGCATCAATCGTAAGCCTGCTCACCCTTCTATTACAAGTCATAAACAAGCCTACACCTTCACAATCTCAACACCTTCTTCGCTTACCTCCCTAAGATCAACCACATCTCCTTTACTTTGTGACCGAAGCAAGTCTAGAACGGCCATTTCTTGGTTTAGGCCAGAGTTGTACAGATTGATTTCTCGAATCACAAGCACTCACCGCGCAGTAAATTTGTTTAGGGTTTAAATTCATTCCTCATCCACACACCCCAAATTACCAAATCCGGCAGGAATAGTTTTCACCCATAAACAATTGGCGACCACAATGGGAAGTTGATCTCTCGGTTGCAAAAAATTAAATTCTCAATTTTTCGGTTTTCATCTCGCAATGTATCCTCACCCGGAAACCAAAGGTGGTTCATATATCATGGGAAGTGTAACTAGAATGCTGGAGGATGTCTTGGCAAATCAAGTCGGTATCGCTAGAAGGCAGAGCGAAACATTCCGCCTTTTGAATGATATAATAGAACAACTACAAGATGGGTCGGCAGGCATATACTCAGACAGTGCAGGAAATGCTGAATCCCTAGCCAGGAGTCACACCTTTACCAGTGGAGATGCAGAAAGAGCGCGTAATCACAAGGGACTCAGGAGAGACGAACAACATGGTCCAGCCGACAACGAAGACTCGAGGAAACTCTACAGAGGAAAAGACTTGTTTGGGGTACCACAATGTATGCCGGACAAAGAAAGGGAGCCCACAGCTTACGGAGCCCTGCTAGAAGATTTATATCTCAAGACTCTTGTCGAAGCCCAGAAAACTGCCCAATCCACATCGACCTTTAAACTAAGTGAAGAAATGCTCGAGTAAGGAGAGATCAATCAAGGAACACGTGAGTACAGAGGATAGGAGCGTTCAATTCGATTACTCAGCAGTGATATTACGACAACTTCCACACTCCATCACCCAGGTAAGAGATCCGCGGATATGATGGCACTCACAAGTCTTTCAACTTCATATCAGAAATGTGCTCCACATCGAAGCCATGTAGAGACACCACAACGCCCACGAACGCAAGAAAATCTAGACTCGAAGTACCTACACTTTCCATTCCCAATGGAAAATATTTTGGAGTTGTTGGAGACATGGGTACGAAACACATAGGTGGGGCTACCTCCTATATAGCGTCCACCAACTGATCAAGAAATAATGGACCCGAAGTATTGTCATTTCCACTGATTCCTTCACCACCCTACCAGTGAATGCAACGCTTTGAAATGCATTGTACAAAAGAAGCTTAATTCAGAGGGATAAATTTCCTTCTCTGAGAGATTAATGTGGACGATTTCCTTAGAGAGGCTACTTCGGTTTGATACAAGTGAGGCTTTAAAAGCAAGTAAGTTCTATTCAATAATTTTACAAGAAAGATAGTTTTAAAATTCACTGGGGACTTGGCATCCCGCACATGGAGAAAGGGTCTCAGTGATCAAACGCCATGTTTGTTTCCCCTCATACTTCCCTTTTATGTGACATTTGCAATTTCATATGATATATGCAATTATTCATGACCAAGATGCAAATTCCATTTAAAATAATCTCTTTCAGAAAAGTCATTCACAAAACTATCTCAAAATAAACCAGTTCAATTACCTATTAATTCAAAACCGGAAGTCAAATTGTGAAAGGAAATCCTCACTATCACTCAAAAAGAAAAACATCTAAAAGAAAAGACAAGTAGGTGGCGTGAATCCTTCAAGGAAAGTCCTTCAGCAGCAACTCGTCCTTCTGGGCAAGGGAGACTTTCATCCTTTGAAGTACAGCCATCTTCAACTTCAACTCCTTAGACAACCTTTCAACCTCTTCTTCTTGGCGAGTAGCACAGTCTGCGGAAGGGGCTTCATCTTGTAATTTCTGGAGCTCCTGAATCTCGGAGAACCCTTTGAATAACCAAGGAGCATTGAAGTCTTACTGCGCAAACACATCTCGATGGCACTTCCAGTCTTCAATCATCTCCTCAGAAACTGTTCGACCAGTCGTGACGCTCATCCCATGGATAGAAAATAAAGCTTCCTGGACGCGGTTGACCAATGCAAGACGACTCTTGAGCTTCGTAGTGGTAGCAATGTGGCCATGCTTCTCCCATATCGCCGTGTACAACCCTTCGAACTGAGATGGCACGCTGAATCCTCCAACCAACACATGACTGGATAAGGGACAAAGAAAGGAGGATCGAACAAAGCCCCCTGATTGCATTACCAATACTTCACCAATCACAGAGCCTTGTCGGTTGCGGGGAGGCCTTTGGAAGAAGTCACCACGACAGCTTTATTGATTGGAACCTGCTCAGAACGTTCTTCAATGGGAGCCACCTCAATAATAGCGGATGTTGCCTCTCTTACATTCCTTCCAATATCTACTTCGCTCAGGGTGCTAATTTCCATCATGGCCCCATCAAAAAGATCACTTAGAGAGGCACCTTGTCCAACCGAGCTTGCATTATCTTTGTCATGGTCTGGAAAAGGAGCGGTTTCACCAGACTCCTCGGTATAAAGATCAGTGTTACCAGAGACTTCTGAGGATCAGTACCGCCAGACTTATCAACATGAAGGCCAACGTTACCAGACTTCTCGTTCTGAATGCGCGCCAACCTTGTGAAGACATTCTCTTTCGGAATTCCCTGATTTCAAGCAAGGATCACTCTTAGAAGAATTTACTCAGGAGAAATGAAGGAATCAACGAAAGAGATTTAAATACCCGCATATTAGAGGAATTGAGGATCACTTTGAACCACATGCCTCGCTCTTAGATCTCTCTCCCGCTTGGGGACTGCAATCCTCGGCTCTAGTCCGTTTGCATTTGGAAGTGGCTTCAATAGGAAATGCTTCTTCAAAACGTCGGAAGATGGCTCACCACGGGAATTTGTCACAACATTCTCCGAGAATTCCTGGAAAGTCAACAGTTGTTTCCTCCAAAATTCTTTGTACTTATCGATTACCACTGGGTTTCTCCCAATAGGCCAGAAGGGAAGACTCTGCTATGCCAAGAACACGTCAGCATCAAAGATATCCGGGAGAAGTTCTTTCGGAGCCTCCGATGGACGGATGAATGGAACACCCTGGTCAAATCCCATTTGACGAGCAGCCCTGTCAATGTTGTACGGAGTCACAGTAAAAGCTTCGTTGAATAGAGATGGGATATATCCCGAAATGCAGCTGTGCAGATAAATAAGTTCTCCAAATTTCATAGTCTTGGCATCGGTACGCAACGCAGCATCAGGACCGTCAGAAGCAATAGCAAAAGTCTTCGGCTGAACAATGGAAGAGTGGATCTTCCCCCATGGACGGAAATCTACAGAAGACACATTATCAAAGATGTCCACGAGTTTCACACCGGTTCTGGGACACCTCATGTGCCAACGGAGTATTCTCGAGCCACCATAAAAACTGTTGAGCGAAGTTGCAGGAACAGGAGCATAACTTTTAAAATGTTCCCACAAGAATGCCTGAAGAAAAGTGATGTGGACGTACGACTCCACCTTCTTGTACCCGTTGGAAACATGCATGTCCATTGCTAAGGCGTCCAGATGAGAATACAACGATCCGAGGAACAAGGCTCCTAAGGGAAGAACTTCACCTTTTGCTAGCTTTATAGCAATTCTAACAAGAACACCTCTTATGGTCTTCTTTCCAGAACCATCATCAAATATATCTCTGGATAGCCACAAAGATAAGAATGCAATCACGTTGAGTTCGTTTTCCAACTCCGACTTGGTCCGGGGTCTACAGAGACCATTCCGATACCCACCAAGTGTAAAAGCATCTTGTATCTTTTTCTCCTCCTTGTCAGTTGTCGAATCCTCGCCACCTTTTGGAGTATTGCATAATAATCACGTTGTTCCGTGTCAGAAAGCTCGTAACAAAAACTTCCAGCAACAGGCAGGTTCATCAATGCAGCTACACTTTCTAGAGTAATAGTCATCTCTACCCATCTAAATATAGCTGTAAGAGTAGAAGGGCGCCACCGATAAATGAAATTAGTCAAGCCTGCAACATCTTTCATAATTTCAAGAGTAGCAGATGCCATGACCGCATTAAGGATTTGCGCTTTGGTCAAATTAGCTTTAACATCCTTATTATTCAACATGCGTCTCATCTACCCTTCATAAGAACCTAGTGGAGTATGACAAATCTTGAAGTCGATAGGGGAAGGCGAATATTCATTTCTTCGAAGACAGAACCTCATTACAAGTGCCAAAGAAGAAGATGGATCAGCTTCCATATTTTCTGAACCAGAGAGCAGGACTATCCCGTGATATGGGTGTTTCATAATGTTTGGAAAAGGCAAGGTGAACAACTCATCATCAATGTTCGGCATATCTTTGTAGCTGTCAACACTTCCCGACTTGGCACCAGCATTATCTCCAGAAGACATATCAACAGGAGTTGTTTTCTTCATTCTACAATGAAAGACAGGAGTCAGTACTTAAAACACGCGATACGTGTAGTCACACACGACAACACATCCATTCACGTTGGAATACACAAGGACGAGATTGAGTCCAAACACCAGTATTGATCAAGTGACAAGTCCGGTATCACTCAAGTTTCAAGTCTGGTATTGGTCAAGTTTCAAGTCCGGTATTGCTCAAGCTTCAAGTCTGGTATCACTCAAGTTTCAAGTCCGGTATTTCTCAAGCTTCAAGTCTTGTATTGATCAAGTCACAAGTCCGGTATTGCTCAAGTTTCAAGTCCGGTGTTGGTCAAGGGCACGAGGCTGGTATAAAGGTGACATTCATTCAGGCATACACGATATGGGACTCACGTTCAATCAAGCATATATGGCGGGACCATATTTATTTGCACAACATGGTTGTCTTATGTCATGGGAATCATGTTCACGAAATTCAAGCCAAGTTCCTTTCCAAGCTACAACCTAAGAAGCTAGGTTTTGCCTGCAAAAAAAAAAAAAAAAACATGTTCATGGATTCACGGCTTGTTTTACTAAGAAATCCTAGGGTGGTTTTGCTATCAATTTCGGTGGAGAAACTAATCATTATATATCTTGCAAAAGAGTTTACCTAAGAAATTAGGGTTTAAAAAAAAAAACAAACAAAGAGAGGATGACGAAGCACCTACCTGACGGACGAATAATGGCGGCGGCGATGAAGTCCAGCGACGGCGTCAGCAACCCGTCCAGCGTCAGCGTCAGCAATACGTCCAGTAGCAATACGTCCGGCAACGACAACGACAAGGATCGTGAACGGGAGGAGCAAGGCGAGCGAAAACTAAAAAAAAAAAAAAAAAAAAAAAAAAAAAAAAAAAGGGGTCGGTCCCCTTTTATACAAGAACAATTAAAGAATCCCAATAGAAGCAGGATTCCTTTACCAACTCGAACACCTAAGGGAGGAAGCCGGTCCCACCAAGACTCCGTGGTCACACCCGGCACGGGCGGTCAAGGCTTCTCTAGGTAAAAATTCCTTTGTATCTTCCTCTTATGTTGTATGCGTCACCATCTCATACCTATCCAACAATGATGCAACCATTATGCGCTAGGCAGGGGACTTAATGTTGATGGTAGATTTTCATTTAAGGCTAAATTTGTAAAAGCCAAAATTATACCACACCTTGCAAAAGATAAAGCCATTTAATAAGTGATGAATACTTCTTCACTTTACTAATTCACCTAGAATGGATCATGCGGCAACAATCCCAGTATTCTGTGAATTAAATACACGAAATTCATCCAGGTTGGAGCATATGGCAACAATCCCACACACCCCCGTGAATTTACATTATTAATCAATGCATGACCGACCTTGTATTTCTGTACCCATTACCGGTGCGGCATGACGACTGAGTGTTGTTCTCAACAGAGCAACACGAATCTCCAAGCATTAATGATGAAGCATGTACGAAACACCATAAAGGCTACAACTCTCGGTGTGTTATACTAGCCCGATTGAGCATATTTTGAATCGGTTTGTCCATATCAGTCTCAGAAACGATCATGACCATCCAACTTCACCATCATGATTGGATGGCCCAGATCAAATCCATAACCCTCAAGCAGGTATTTGAGTATTCACCACCGACCCAATGCGGGCCCCGCATGGTCGGCCTCTCCAAGAGGGAAGCAACGTTTACCAGTTCGTCCAGCCAAAACAGCATGGACGTGAAACCCTAAAACTAGGGTTACGGCACATTACATGTGTCGCAAATCAGTCTCAACCATCCATCTTCGCAGGCATAAATGGAGGGTGTAGGTGTAGATATAGATTCAAAGGGCCGAAACATGTCAACACAAATACCGTGGCCCGCATACATACCTCGATCGATCGTTCGGGACCAACTATGGTTGGTCGTCCATATTCGTGCGTCCCCAACTGGGTATGACACACGGCCGGCAAAACCTGATTAGGGTTTGTGTCACGATCACGAGCGTCCTTTTTCTCCTACTCGGATGAAGGGTCCAGGAATAGACTAAGCAGGTCTGGTAAGTATCAACATGATCACTGCGGGCCCACTTATATCCACACTCGATCGGCCAAGACAAAACTTGGCTGTAAACCTCGATTCGCATGCCCAAACCAGGCGTGGTTGCACCTCCTAATTGTAAACTAATCTCGACCACTCAACTTCTCCGGACAAATTGAGTGGCCTAGATCACGTTTCTATGAGGCAATGAAGTACAGGCGTGAACACCAGCCTACCACCCGCACGCCGAACCAATCGGCCGATCGACCAAGCTTGGTCGTCTTGGAACGCGCGCCCAAAATTGGCATGATGCGCGGCTTTTGCGGCACCATATTTCTGTTGAAAATTGATCTTGATCACTCAACTTCACCGGACAAATTGAGTGGACAAATCATACTTTCACGAGACAATGAGGTATGGGCGCCTACACCGTCATGTTGCCTACACACATGCACGATCGGTCCTGTCAAAATTGTATCCCAAAATTGGATTCGACCAAGCTGAAGAGTGATGCTTGCGCACCTCTTTAAAAACCCTAATTCCATCAAAGGTCACAGATGAGTGTCTCAAAGATCATCTCGTCCTTCCAACTTCACCGGCTTGGTTATACAACCCTGGTCAGGAGTTAGTTGGTCAGTGAGGCGTCACCAACTCTTCCATATGGAGTGATCGGTCAAGTCAGGGCTTACCTGTATAGCCTCCAAACGATCACTCGAAGATGGCTGGACATGATGTTATTTTAAGACGCTTAATTTCGTGACTTACTCCGGTAAGCCTTAAAAACAACGATGCTTCATACATGTTGAATATACTTGATGCAGTACTTGCATAGAATACACACGATACTTCACAAGTATCGACTTCCTAAATAACTCAGTTATTTAGTCTAGCATTACATGCTACTTTACGTGGGTCCCACGGTCCACACACTCGAGACATCAATCATGTCACAAGCGGGGGATACATACTGGGGTATTGGTCTGGCGGTTTACAGCGTGCAGCGTGCAACACGCCATCACAAGAACGTGTCAGGAAGTCATGAACAGTTAGAGATGACAGGAGAAGTGGGCAAGACTGGTCGTGTAACACCAACACATAACTCCACTACTCCATCACTCCACTTCCTCCACTTCCCACGATAGACGTGAATAAGTCTAAAATTACTTGTATAAGTAGGTTCTCCTCTCTATTTCCAAACAACAAGAGCAAGTCAAGACAAGACAGAAATCAAGTGTTAATACAAAACGTATTCAAACACCCAGAGCCTGCTTGCATCAATCGTAAGCCTGCTCACCATTCTGTTACAAGTCATAAACAAGCCTACACCTTCACAATCTCAACACCTTCTTCGCTTCCCTCCCTAAGATCAACCACATCTCCTTCACTTTGCGACCGAAGCAAGTCTGGAATGACCATTTCTTGGTTTAGGCCAGAGTTGTACAGATTGATTTCTCGAATCACAAGCACTCACCGCGCAGTGCATTTGTTTAGGGTTTAAATTCATTCCTCATCCACACACCCCAAATTACCAAATCCGGCAGGAATAGTTTTCACACATAAACAATTGCTCAACAATGTGGGACTAATAATCTCAACACGCCCCCTCACGTGTAGCCTCATTGGGTCTAACACGTGGACAATTAAATCGGGTGACGCAGAGTATAGGAGCGGTCAAATGACTCGTCGCAAATAGCCTGCTCTGATACCATGTTAAAATATGGGCATCCAACTCAAAACCAATTGGCAATGAGTGGAGAGGCCCTAAGGAATTATAAACCGCAGGATCTTAGTTTGCTCAACAATGTGGGACTAATAATCTCAACATGCACCACCAGTTCTTCTTCAATCAACAGACCCTAACTTCAGTCCGAGTACGAACCCCAAATGTCTACATATCCATGACCAACACCTCCACTAGGAGCTTGAGAACTCACTGCCATTTATTACTCTGGTATAATTTCAGTTCAACCATTCGTCTCTCTGTGTGTTCTCCTCACCTGTACCATTAGCTTAATCCAAGTCTCGATCTCGCCCCCATAATTCAGGTGGAATTAAATCGAAGAAGAAGCCAGCAGCTGCTTGGAAATCTTCCCTGTCGTTAAGAACATCACCAAATTAATAGGAAAGGAAAAGCAGAGACCCCTCATTTATATTCATATAGAAATGCGTGGAGTTGCCACATCAGTTCTTAGTTAAGAACATCACAACTTAAAAATACTATCTCGTAGCTCTTAGTGGATTTGAGGTGCTTGAGTGCGTTAACAAAGGCCATCCCTTTGTTTCCTTCAGTTCTCTGACCGCAAGCTTGTTATATGGTGCCATTAATTTGAGTAGTCAGTTTTGGCGGGCACAATATCAATAATTAAGTAGGAAATACCAATAGGTCCTATAAATAATATATTAGGATGAGTTTGGTCTAGTTGACTCGGTCAACTTTCTGTTTGGTCCTTTTTGAAAATATAAATTATAGTTTGGTCCTAGAAATAATGGTTTGGTCCTAGGGTGACTTCATGGATGATGTAATTGTCATTGTGTGGTGGCAGAAATACCCTTTTAGATTAGGACCATATATGTAGTCAATTGGTAAGAGAGAAATAATTTCTCAGATCTACATCCTCTTTCCTCTCGGTTTCTTCTCTTTTCTTCCTGCTGCTACGATTTCTAGTTTCTTTGTTTCCTCATCTAATGAAGATGACGATTGAATGATGAAGACGACGAGTAACAAACTGCTGCTGATGTTCGTTGAAGATGATGATCAAAGATAAAGATCTGTTGTTGCTGTTAAAGATGTAATCAAGAACTGATACTGATGTTTTAAAGATTAAGATGAAGTTCATCAAATAAATGAAATGCTGCTTCTGTTTTGAAGATGGAGATGAAGACGAAGACGAAGATGAGTTCGATCTGCTGCTGTTCGTCTTGCTGTTGAAGATGAAGACGAACTCTGTTTGCTGCTGCAATGATGACGACGAAGAAGAAATGAACCGTTGTTGTTGTTTTGATTACAGAGTTCATCATGCTATTGCTGCTTGATTATAGATCTGAAAATAAGCTTTTTTGAAATTCGTTTTTGATAGTGAAATCAGTTTTTTGTGTGTAGATTTATGTTTTTGTTTAGAAGACGAACTCGTCAAACCCTAGATTTATGTGCTTCATTATAGATATGAACCGCTGCTGCTGATGAAGACGATGAACTCGTGTTGTTGCTGAATGATGAACTGATATTGATGTTGCTCTCGTGTTGAGATGAAGATGAAGATCTTGATTCTTGATGTATAAGATCTTGATTTTGTTGAAGATCTTGAATCGTTTTCTGCTGCTGCTGCTGTTGAAGTCGATGAAGACGATGGAATTTATGATAAATTTGTTTGAAGAATGATGAAGACGGTTGTTGTTTATAATGAAGATTTTATTTCTGCTGATGTTTTGAAGATGGTGAAGACGATGAAGTTCACTGAACATAATGAACTCCAATCTGCTGCCATTGAAGATGATGATGATGCTACAGTTCATTTTGACGAATGAACTCGGTTTTCTTATAGGTTTTATTAGGATTTCATTTGAAAGAATGAACTCGGTTTTCTTATAGGTTTTATTAGGAGTTCATTTGAAAGAATGAACTTGGTTTCATATAGGTTATATTAGGAGTTCATTTGAAATAATGAACTCAGTTTTCTTATAGGTTTTATTAGGAGTTTATTTGAAAGAATAAACTCGGTTTTCTAGTTTGAATTTTGGTTTGTTCATGTTATGTGTTCATTAGAAAAAATGAACTCTGTTTTTTTGTAATAATAATGAAGTTTTGTGTTGTATTTATTTTACAAAATGAACTCTTTTTTCATATGTGATTTAGTTTGGTTTTATTAGGTGTTCATTTGAAGGAATGAACTCCGGAATTCATTGCCCACAATGAACTGCTACAAAAAATAAGTTGGAATTAACATGGAAGGGTACTTTGGTCCATTTAATATTTTTAAATTATTATGGACCAAATGGAAAAGGTGATTTCTAAAAGGACCAAACTGACTTGGGACCACCTAAAAAAGGACCAAAAGATATTTTTCCCAATAATTAAGTTGTCTCCTCTAGGTGTTGTGAGTGATATTGGTGATTGTTGTCGCAAATGCCATTTTAGTTCCCATTTAGCCGTATATTCCACCGATGATTGAATTCGTATGTACTTTCTCCAAAAGCACTAAAATAATGTCGTTAGTCAAAATATCGAGTCCTAACTAATATAAATATGGGTATAAAATATAGCACCAACGTGATTATCATCAATCTTAATAAAAAGTATATCAAAGAGTTATATCTCAATTTCTCGATTCAATCCTTACTCAAACAAATAGAAATCTGCGAGCCTGATTGAATGAGAAATTAACTTGAACGGTACCAAAGACCAATGTTCAAGGATCAATCAATTTCAATCAATAACCAAAAGGTTAGATTTACCAATTGATCAATTTAACGCACAACCCGTGATATTTCAATTATATAACAAAATATAATGCAGAAAAGAAATAACATAGACAACATAAGTTTTGCAATGAGGAAACCGCAAATGCAAAAAACCCCGGGACCTAGTCCAGATTGAACACAAATTGTATTAAGCCGTTACAGACACTAGCATACCACAAACTAACTTCGTTCTGGACTGTAGTTGAACCCCAATCAATCTCTTTTGATCCAAGCGGTTTCGCTCCTTATGTCTCTGATCCCAGCAGGATACTACGCACTTGATTTCCTTAGCTGATCTCACCCACAACTAAGATTTGCTACGACCCAAAGTCGAAGACTTTAATAAACAAATTTGTATCACACAAAAAAGTCTACAGGGATAGAAAAATCTATCTCCCACAAAAATACCTACGTTTTTTGATAAATCAAGGTGAACAAGAACCAATTGATATACAGAACTTATATTCCCACAGAACAGACTAGAAATATCAATCACCTCACAATAATCTTAATCGACTAGCGAAACAAGATATTGTAGAATCACAAACGATGAGACAAAGATGCTTGTGACTAATTTTCTATCTTGCCTATCGGAGAAATTAATCTCCAGCCAATTTGATAATTGTACTCAATGCGATAGAAACGGCAAGATCAGATCACCCGACTACATAAAAAATAGTTGGGTCTGGCTTCACAATCCCAATGAAGTCTTTAAGTCGTTAACCTACATGGTATCGATGGAAACCTACATGGTATCGATGGAAACCTAAGGTTAAAGGAGAATCAAGTCTAGCTTACACAACTAGTATCACACAAGAGGTGTGGGGATTAAGTTTCCCAGTTGCTAGAGATCTCCTTTATATAGTATCCAAATCAGGGTTTACAATCTAAGTTACCTTAGTAACAAAGCATTCAATATTCACCGTTAGATGAAAACCTGATTAGATACAAGCTAATATCTTTCAACCGTTAGATAGAACTTAGATTGTTATACACACATGAAATGTAACTTCATTTACGTTTGAGTAACTGTACCTAAAGGTGTACAAGTCGTTGGTTCAACAGTAGTTAACCAATGGTTAGCCATATGAGCACTTTCATATCAACCTTATTCATCTTCACCATAACTAGTTCAAATGACTCAAAAGAACTAGTTAGAGAGTTGTTCAATTTCTTAGATCTCATAGAAGTATACGAGACACAATCGAAGAAAAAACAGCTTTGATTCACTCGAATCGATTCATGAATATTATAGCCATGATTTGCAAAGATTGCATTCCTTAATTTATAAATGTCTTACAGGGGGTTAGTCAATTGGGAATAGTAGAGACATTCAGAGACTTTTTATGCAAGAGATTTTGGGTGACTCTCAGTGAGTTTAGAGATTTTAAGAGACTCTCTGGATGATTTTCAAGGAATTATGGTGATTCACTGAGACAATAAAACATATATGAATTTCAGCTTACACACATGGGACAAGCAATATATTTATTTATATTTCAAAATGAATATATGGGTATTTCAATGAAAATGTATTAGTCCATGCATGACTAACATAAATTGTAACCATTTTGCCAATAAAATCAAAACGAGACGAATTAAAGGGATTTGAATCTTATTGGGTTTGCAAGACAACAATTTTTTTTTTTTTTCATTTTTTACGAATTTAATTATAGCTTATTTGGTTATTGTGTTTAATATTTTGATCCTTAAAGAAAAGAGAAAGAACAAAGTCTCTCAAAATATCACCTACTTAGGAGAGACTTTATTTTAGCTATTTATGGTATGTTTTGTAATAAAAGTCTCTACAAGTCTCTCAAAGCCATAAGTCATTGATTTCAAATTCTAAATCCAATCACTAGTGGAAAATGGGTTTTTAACTACTTCCTGGGCTTCACTAAAACGACTGCTGTTGGGATGTCATAATTTTTGGTGCTGTGACCAACAGTTGTTTTATTTAAACTTGTTTCCATCACAGTAGTTTTAGAGATGGGTAATTTTGTAAAAACGCGGAGCTCCCTAATAGGTTTTGGTAGAGTTCTAAAACAACTGTGAGAGAAAGAACTTTCTATAACAAACCTTTTTAAAATTCTATGTTCTCTTTTCTCTTATCGTTCTATCCTGCTCAATTGCTAGATGCGCCTCTCTCTTCTCCATTTTTCATTTCCTCCTTGAAGCCATGTACTAAAAAAAATAAATCAAAAGTAATCACTTCAATCTTTCCGCCTAAACCCAATCGCCTTTCTCATCTTCTTCATCTTCTCCAAAAAGCCAAAATTTAAATTGAAAGATAACAGCAACAATTTTTTTGTAATTAAACAAACCCCTTACATCATGCATGATTCTTCTTCTTCTACTTATACTTCTTCTTCTTTTTCTCTTGTCTAATTTGGATTTGGTTAGATCTAATTTTCTTGTAAGATTGTAGGATTTTCACCAAAAAAAAAAAAAAAACGTTTTGGAGACGATTATCGTAAAGACTTTAGGGTTTTATCTGAAATTAGGGATTCTTTGAATCTGAAATTTGTTAGAGATTTTGATTTTTACATGTTTGTTAATGATGTTGTTATGCCTATTTTATTTAGGATTAATGATGCTGTTATACCTATTTTATTTAGGGATTGTTATTTGAATCTGGATTTTGTTGGAGATATTGATTTGTTCATTCTGTTAATGCAGCTATGATACCAAGAAATAAAATTGATCGATCTGATACGATTTGGTATGTTAAGGTTCTTACCAAGGTAAAATCAATTTATGGTTTCTGTTTCAGTTATGCTGTGATGTTTATGAATGTTGGATGATTTCTATATAATGGGTTGTTTGTGAATTCGGTTGCATGGAGGATTGAAGCATAGAAGCGGCTAGAAACATCACAACATACTCATCTCCTACACCACCAGGACAGTGCACACAAGCTGCTCGAGTAAAGGCCTGAATGAACTGTTCTATTGTTGCTGCTTTGAATGAGACGGCTTTCAGCTGACAGAGTCTTGAGCAAGTATGCAGAGAAGATAGTGATGTTGCTGCCATGTTCATGTTGTTGTAGGAGGTTGAGAATGGAGTTTGAATTTTAAAATAGGTGGGAAACATGTTAAGAAGAGATGAACTGGTATTGTTGTTGTCCATATCGTTAGTAGGGCTGAAGGGTTTCTAAACTGGATAAAACTACGATGCCGAGATGAACTAGGAGGTGGGTTATAGTTGGTGTTTTCGAAGATCAATTTCTGGTGTTATTGCTATATCTTCATATAGTTTTAAACCTTCAACAGTAACTGCTATTCATTTTTTTTCTCTGGTCAATTAGGTTGCACATGGATCAACTTTCAAAGAAGAAACAGAAGGGGTATGAGTGTTCTTGTGTCCATTTTATTGTGTGTATAATATGTTGGATAATAAATTCTATTTGTGATTGTAGGTTCTGGAATATATGGATATTCAACTGGAACGACCTTAAGTCTGCTGGGGTGAAGCAAAAGTTGGAATGGCTAAAAAAATAAAATCAGGAGAAAAAGCTCCATGTGAACAATTAAATCCAGGTTCAACACTTCTCTTAGCATTTCTATAATCTGAACTGAGTACTTTATCGTTCAGAGTGAAGTTCATGTTGTTTCTATTGCGTAGATACTGAATATTGAAATGCTTTTGCTATGTATGAGAGGAAGCTAGCTGACATGTTAGGATCATAGTAGAGCAAGGAAGAGCTTACATTCTTTTATGAAGAGTATGAAAAAGACTTGGAAAAGCTTTGTTTACAATATTGTATCCTAGGTACAAGGCCTTTCTTTTTGTGCTAACCATGATTGACAAAGGAACTCAAGAAAATTCTTTATTAACTCGATTGAGTGGCCGAATATGAATTCAGTTTACATTTTTGGGTATGTTTCGGTTCATGTATAGCATTCCTCTTTGATAACTTAATGTTTTTTGTCTTCCAGGCATAGTTAAAAACTTGCTCTTGTTTGATCAAACTAGGATTTTATCTGTGGGTTTCTTTGTAAGATAATTACTTCAACTGATTTAGTAAATATGATGCCTTTTTAGTTTAATAAATATGGGTTTTGCTTTGTTAAAGATTTGGGTTCCTGTGTTGGAATTGTATGTTGTTACAATTTTGATAAAAATGGGGTTTTTTGAGTTGCATTGGTTTCTTTTTGTGTTGCATTAGTTAACAATCTTCAGTTCATCGCTTTCCTACTGTGTTGTGGTGGGCATATTCACCATTTTAATATGTTTTCTGATTGGTAATCTAAAATTAGTTGAAGAGAAAAAGCTCGTGATGAGGATGATCGACCTATGTGAGTCTCGATGCTAATCTAAATAAAAATAAAAAGTGATTTCGATGCATTTTTTATTACAGTTTTGTGAATTTGTTTAATGGGATTTTTGATACAGGACATCGATATGGGAAAGTATGCATTGGCATTAACGGGTCATTCAGATTCATGCTTTTGATCATTCCCATGGGTAAGTAAATCGTTCTCCATCCTATTTCAGTTTGCTAGCTTGACTTTTGGGCATCTAATATTAGGGATTTTTCTGAAACTTGTCTCGTGTTGTATGTTTTCATCAGGGTCCATGATAACGTGCAAATTAGTAGCTATTCCTTTAGCTTGTAAAATGATTTTCTCAACAGAGAGATGTAGTGATATGTCGCAATGTGGCAAAGCCATATAGTTTTGTTTGGTAAATGGGCGATGTCACCCTGAGTGAAAAATTATTATTACCTGTATTGTCGTGGCAGAGGAAATTGTTAATATTGAAATTATTTTTCTTCTGCAGATTGGAAGCCGAATGTCTTGTGATTTGGACAGAATTGAAGCAATGGAAACCAAAAGGAAAAGGTTAACAACGTGCTCTTGTGCGATCAAGCTAGGATTTAATCTATGGTTTGCTTTGTAAGATCGTTACTTCAACTGGTTTAGTAAATATGATGTCTTTTCTGTTTGATAAATATGGGTTTCGTTAGTATGTTACTAGATTAGGGTTCATGTTTTGGAACTGTATGTTGTTACAGTTTTGATAAAAATCGGTGTTTTGAGTTGCATTAGTTTCTTTTAGTGTTGAATCAGTTATAACAATCTTTTAGTTCACCGCTTTCCTATTGTTTCGTGGTTGAGAAATTCACCATTTTTTGTATGTTTTCTGATTGGTAGTAAGGCCGACCTCTGTGAGTCTCGAAGATAATCCAAATAGAAATAAAGTGTGATTTCGATGCTTTTTTTGTTACAATTTTGAAAATTTGTGATTGTTGATACAAGACATTGATCTGGCAAAGTACGCTTTGGCATAAACAGGTCATTTAGATTGGAGAAAAGCTTATGCTTTTGAACATTCCATGGGTAAGTAAAGCCTTATCCATCCTATTTAAGTTTGCTAGCTTGATTTTTGGGCGTCTAGTATTGGGGATTCTTCTTAAACTTGTCTCGTGTTGTATGTTTTCGTCGTGGTCCATGATAGCGTGCAAGTTCGCTGCAATGGTACCACCTGAAAGGTTAGCGTGCCTAATCAGAATAATCATGTAATCTTCGCAGCTAGTCCTTTAGCTTGTCAAAAGTTATTCTCTGCAGAAAGATGTAGGGATACGTTGCACTGCGGCAAAGCCATCTAGTTTGGTTTGGTAAATGATCAATGTCACCCTTAACAAGATAAGTTTGTTTCAAAATTTTTGAACAAGTTCGAACATGATTTATCCTTCAAAACATAGGAAGACTATATGGGAAAAGCTATCGAAAAATAGTTTTTATTCCAAGTAATTATTTAAAAATGTTGAATTACAATGTATGTTGAGGCTGTCAATTGCAACTAACCCAAATGGTATTCATCCTTACTGGTTTATTTAGATTATTAGTTACCTGGTGTGGTGCTATATCCGCAGAAATGATGGAGGCTCTTTACAATATGACCACTCGTTTTAGTGTTCGAATGTGAACCCCATTTCCTCTTTTTAGTGCTCGTAAGTTCTTTTTTCAGCCTGTCCTATTTAATTGAAGACGAAACTATGTTGTTCAACATTATTAGGGATAGACTTAGTTTTTGCCTAAGTACCTAAGCATACATTTACTGTCAAAATACTTACTTACAATTAAATTCTTATTCCATCGTTAATCTTTCTTTACTATATTGACATTTACATGTACAATATTAGCAGAACGCTTGTAATTATAATTTGTACATTTAAAAGATTTACTGACAGTTTCCTGCTTATATTATCGCTTTATAGGATAGAAATGCTCATTTGATGGTATTATCTTGCATATGTTCAATCTCACAGTTTTGAGTAGTTGTGTCAATTTTGCAAATGAGAAACTTCAACTACATTTCAATCAGGTACCTTATTGAGAGAAGTTTGGCTTAATCGTTGATTGCATGGTTCATAATCTTCTTCATTTTTTAACATTCAATGAAATTCCACTACAATGTGTTTATAATGGAGCAGGAATAGGACACAGTTGTCAATTTTTCGGAAGTCCTCATATTTTCTTCACAGGTTGAATTGTTTATGTGTAAGTATTGTGTTGTTATTATGCTTCAATTTTTTTTTATGTTATTGTTTTGAATTCATTTTGTTTTAATTTTTTGCAGGTGGAATTAAAGTTTGGTCATATAAATGGTAATGGATGCAGCTATGGACCTTCCTACGAGTGTCAACTGGCAAGTCTGGTGAGTAAGGATCTCAATTTGTGAAGTTTGTGGATTTTCTCCTAAGACTTCCATCAGATCTAACTTTCTTCATGAGTTATGCACTGGATGTTTTACATATGAAAATTAGTTGCAGTTCATATGTTTACTTGTATGTTTAGTCTTTTTTTTTTTTTTTTTTTTTGCACCTTAGGGATGGAGTGATGGACCTGATTTGAGCCAGTTTGTCAGAAGATGAAGGTATAGATGGGGAAATCTTACCTTCAAATTAGTGTTGAAACTTCATGGTTGTAAATCGTGTAACATGAATATATGTTAAGGTCTTCCAATTAAGTGTTAGAAGTTTCCCAGACTTGGAACTCAGAAGTATTTTAGATTGGTGAAATTGTAAACTGTGTACACTTTTCTATACAAATTTATTTTTCAAGTCATTATCTATTTAATTTTGTTAAATTCAGTTTTGAGTCATTATTAATGATTCAGATTTTAGGTTTTGATTCAGCTGAACCAGCTTTGGATTCAGCTGAACCAATAATCATTTTTTTTATTAAATATCATCAATAAAAACTACTGTGTATATCAGTATTTACCGACAGACTGCCAATGAAAGTGGTTTTTTTAAAGAATTCAACCTTTGCCAGACACAGTCGTTTTGGAAAAAACCACTTCTAGATTCCAAGTGATGAACACAGTCGTTTTTAAAGATATTACCTCTTGTCTTGGCAGTGGTTTAACTTCCATTTTCCACTAGTGAATAACAGAGAATTCTGAAGATTTTTAGAAGGTCACGATCCAATAACAGAGATTGTTTGAGATTTTGAAGAACTCTCTATTGACTAACAAGAGATTTTAGAAGTCTCTAAAATTCTTTCAATATCTCCACAAATCTCAATTGACTAACCCCCTGTTTGCTTGCAAATTAAACTATTTTTAGAAAATAACCCACTTACGCATACCTGTACGCATACTTAAGTACCCGGACTGAGCTTGTTTTCAGTTCACAAACTTCGGCAGAAATTCACGGGATGTGAACTTCCGATAGTACGCGTACAGGTACGCGGACTTTAGTTCCGGTTATCCTGAGTAGCAAAGTAAGCATACTTTGGTTCAAGGATTTTGGACTTACACAAGTGTGAGTTATCACACAATTTTTATATCCAACCATGGTTATATATTCTAAACTCTCATTTCAATCATTGAAACATTCTCAGAGGACTTTATATAGTTTTTATTCACAAACTATTTTTCGTCAAAGTGATTTTCAAGTAATTGAAATAATCATCATGACTTTCGTCACTAGTAAAGATGAACTTGGCGAAAGAGAAAGCTTACCAACACATATTTCGAGAAATAGATATCCGAGTTAAACTCGGTTCGAAATAGCACATGTGCATAATCGAAGTCTATATAGCAATAAGACTTTTGTCTCAAGATAGGAAATAGAGTAGATAGAATTTTGAGTGATAGATAAGTTCAAGTATCCACATACCTTTTAGTCGATGAAGTTCCACCAGTTCCTTTGTGTAGTTCTTCGTCTTTGCATGATGAACGCCGTGGAGTCTAGATCTCAACTAAACTTTCTATCCTAGTCTGAGACTTAGCTATAAGTAGACTAGAAATCAAGACTTATAGTTTTGGCATCTAAACTTGACAAATAAGCTTGATATAGCAACGCTTGCGAGTTCAACCGAGCAGTGCTCTAACAATCTCCCTCTTTGTCAATTTTAGTAACAAAACTATCAATACATATGGAATACAAAATAAATAAACTTTGTAGATTCTCATCCACATGCTTGATCTCTTTGGTTCTTCAACATTACTCGAAATCTTCGTCACATCCAAGTACTCCAATGATTCCAAAGATATTCAATACATCATCATCGTTTTCAAGATCCGTAGGCATAACAATGAGAAAACAATAGCTCTCAATCATTGTTATACATTGTTATAGTATTATTACCAAGGTAGTTAATATCGTGTATCGGTATCGTATCGTTCGGGTCCTATACACCTATACAAATGATAATATTTGTTTTTATAGGCGATACATCATTAGGATTTTTTAAATATTTATTATTTATCAAAAAAAAATATTTATTGATATAACCATAATAAAAAAATAATAATTGTAGTAAACATACTTCAACCTTACAAAATAAGAGGTGGTTGATTAGAGCCTTATACTATCAACAATGAAACCAAACATTGAATGTATGTTAGCCCATCAACATCACATTTACAGTAATTACATCTACCATAATCATATATGAAGTTACCAAAATTAGTGGATTTACTTTCTTGAACTAAAAGTTCAATAAATCATAATCAAAAGACAAAATACATTAGTGATATATCAGTGTACAAGTGAAACCTATATTATTAGCGTACAAGTGAAACCGATATATCGGTCCTTACAAGACGATACATGTGTTTTTATCGTTTCTCCTTTGTATCGCCGATATTTTCAATATCGTAAAGCTTTTTTCCGATATCCTATAAAAACCTTTAATATCGTCCTGTACAACCGATATTGACTACCTTGATTATTACACAACATCAAAGTTCAATTGTATCACAACTTCGACAACAATACTATGGTGATATGTATCACTCCCTCTTATTCAATACTCCATCTCACCTGAAAACCACTCCCATTTACATAATGATCCGTAAACCATATGTATTTGTAGTGTGAACTACACATTAATTCTCCCCCTTTTTGTCAATATAATTGGCAAAGGTATGAAAACTAGTGGGATCCTAATGAAATTTTCATGGAGACACTTCATGACCACAAGAAATTACATATCAACATTTTAGATGCAATCATATAGTCGAAACTAAATGTATTCATCAAGGAGTTTATAAAGATACAAGATAACCCCTATAATATTCCACAACCGCACTCCCCACAAAGATTTGGAAATTAAACACAAGTTCAATTAAGAACTCTCCCCCATAAAATGTCATTCCCGAGAGAACAACAAAAGCGACCTTACTTTCACAAGAAAAGAATGATTTCTTTGGACAACTACAAATCACATAAGAATATGAATTTGTATCCAAAAATCTCAATTAAATTAACCACTAGAGAACCCATGATTAATTCAATCGGAAATGCTCACATAAGAGAACTTACGAAGTCGCACAATATTTACATAAAAATTATGGATCATGGAAGATCAATACTGCGGAATAAACAAAGATTCATTCTATTTTTTATCACCATTTGCACAATGACATAATAGACTTAATCTTTGTAAATAAAAGCTCATCCTATCTTCCATCAATATTTTCATAATGACATAATAGTCTTATCTTTTGTTTTTCAAAAGCTCAAGAATAAAATTCTCATAAGAAGTTTCCTAGACATCAAGACAAAATCGTAATACACATACAAGATGATTTGTCCTTAGAGGGTAGAATCAATTTTTTTCGCACGGATTTACACCAAGAATAGCTAGCAAAGGCGTATAAAAAGATTTTCTTAACAAAGAAGAACATCCAAAGTCATTAACGACCGTGCACCATAGTTCACATAAGATGATTGTGAACATTCAAGAATCCCATATCAATTCGTACTACATCCCATTCTTGAACTTATCTTTGTGATTCACCAACAACATTCTTGTAAAAGATAGATTAGCTTAGAAGAGTAGTACTCCAAGAATCCAAGTGCCCAAGTCCAAGAGAATTGGAACATGTGCGATAAAACGGAGCAAAAACACTCAAACACAAGAGACGGGACAAAGACCAATCTTAGCTCATCCGAATTCAAGAATTCTCATCTCCATTTTGAAGAGAATTTTTTCTTTTTATAAGATAATAAATTTTATTCCAAGAAAAGATTACATGTTGAGGAGAAAGTCAGGTTTATCACCTAACCATACACCCATTACATTGTTCCTTCTACAATGGTTTGCTTCCTTATCAGCTACAGATGTAAAAATATGTTTAACATAATCTAATCTTGAAAAAGAGAAATTATTCAAAAGAAATTGACAAACATCTAAAATAGTTTGACTAAACCAACACAGTTGGTTGTTATTATTATTCAGATAATTGAATGCATTCTTTGCATCACTACGAACGCAGAGGCTGCTGATGTCTTTGTCTTTCATCCAGTTGATTCCTTCTAGTATGGCAACGCACTCTGCTTCTTCTGTTGTTCTTGATACTCCTTTGATAAGTTTACATCCTTCGAAGGTTCCTCCACAATCGGTTAAGACAAGTCCATATCCTGTTTTTCATTAGTATCTTTGTCAAAGCTTGCATCACAAAGTAAAGTATATGACATGTATCGTGCAGGCCAATGTTGTTTGGGATCTGGATAGGTGCAATTGATCTAACTGGAATAGAGTTTCCGGAGGCATACATCGATCTATGTCTACTATCAATTTCATTGCATGGTTGGCTGTAGTGGTCGGTGTTAATGATTTATTTTGGAAAACCTTAAAACATCTGTCTCTCCATATACTCCAAGCTGTGACAAATAGAGATTGCTTGATAACAAGGCTATTGCTTCTTTTCAACCATTTATAAAACCAGTCTCTAATAGTAGTGCTAGAAAGATCCTCTGAAGTAACATAATGACCAAAAGGGGTGTTTTCCCAAACATATTTCGCATACTCACAGTGAAAGAAGAGATGTTCAGCTGATTCATCTGCATTGGTATTTGGTAGACACATTTTTTGTGTCTGAATTGTCCTCAGTGTTGGTATTGTTGGAACTCGATTTTTGTACTAATATTGTGTTTTTATGTATTTTTAGGTATTTTTGGAAATAAATATTTTTTGGAAAAATCGGCTCGAAAAAGTTGTGCGGAGCACCCTGAGGACATTTGATATGCTGGACTCTCGTCTTTGGATAAGGGGTAACCCAATTGCTAAGGGGCACCCCAAGGAGGCATCTGCTATTCGCACCCCAGAACAGGTTAGGGGGACACCCATCTTCTTCACGGGAAGAACAAATTTTGGCGGGAAAGTTTTTTTTGAACTGACAGAACTAGGTTTGAGTTTGGTGGAGTTTCGGCCAGATTAAATCGTTTGAAATTTATCAAGCGTGCTTCTTTGGTCTTAACACGGCTCATGAGGGTCTTTGGTTCGACCAAGTTTGGTTGGATAACCCCGATTGGAGAAAACAGGGAGTACGTGCAGAGAAGATACTCTCCTTTAAACCCGAGCAGTTTTGGTGAGATTTTCTTGCCGTTTTTGCTAGAGAACGAGCTGTCGTCTTGGCAATGAAGAGTTTTGGGTAAAAAGAAAGTTTTCGAACAGAGAGAAATGGCAGAGAATCTCGGGATTTATTTGCTATATATTTGGATGATCGGCTTGTGGATACAACGAGTATTGCTCTAATTAAACGAGAAGACAAAGCAAGTTGAATGAGGTTGGGTTGTTAAGCAGACGTATGTGGAAGAATTAAACGCCGAGAAAATGCGTGACAATCACCAAAGCAGATACATGCAGAGAAATAAAAGAAAATAATCTACGTAAAATGGCAGGAGAGTAAATGAGAATTATTCGGAGTTAATGGCGAGATTTTGTGATGTTGTTGGGTATAAATAGGTTGTTGGGGTCTCATTGGGGGAATGGAGAGATTTTGGAGAGTTTGGAACGTCACACGAGTCAAGAAAATCGAGTTCCGGAGAACACCATTATTGCACGCTGATACCAAGAACACGAAGAACATTAGACCAAAAACGACAATCGTTTATGAACAAGTGTTAACGACAATTTCATGAGGGTCGCAGAGATACGGTAACAACAACATTTCATATTTATCGTTTTTAACAGTTGTTTGCAAACAACTATAAACGTTGCAAACACCCGATTTTCAATATTTATTCCATTTTTCGCCTCTTGTAAACACTTTTCGAGCAATGAAAATTCCTTTGAGCGTGTTTCCAACATGAGGAGCTAAACCCCATCACCAGGACGACGGAGGAAGCTAAATTTCATGAATGTGGTAATTCTATTAATTCTTTTTATGACTATTTGCACTGTTATTGTAGTAGCAGGAAATCCCACACTACACCCCTTACTCAATTTTGCTTAATTAATCCATTGAAAGATGTAAGATCAAGAATATTTATTGATTGAGTCCGTGAAATGTTTACACAGGAAAATAGTATTACACTTAGAAGTTAAAACACTCTTAAACTTTCTCTCTCCTAATGACTTGCTTAACAATTCCAAAAAGATCTCTCCCTTACAACGGATTCACTCAGCCCTTTATATAGGGTAATACGTAGTGGACGACGCCTAAGCTATCCTTTATTTTCGGGAATGTCTCGCGAAGTGTCGCAAATGCGCAAATATTCATTCTCGCGACACTTACCCTCGCCAGGTTTCATGTCTTCCAATTGTTTTGTTTGCCGTTATTCATTGCGGTCGTTTATTTTAGCTATCTCATGATCGCCTCGCGACACCGTCGCTTATTAATCC